>JAVYIG010000994.1:0-358759 GCA_035222895.1 Strongylocentrotus droebachiensis
TGTCATGTATGTCCTATCTGTGAAATTTAAACGTTAGCAGTGTCCTCATATTCAAATTATGCAAGGAAACCCGTTAACTTGCTAGACTTCACTGTCAGACACTAATGAGTGACTGACTGGCCTTTTTTCTCCTTTGGTAATAATATACATGAAAAGAGTTGTAAATGGTACATGAACATTTGTCTACATCAATAACCCACTTCTTGTGATGGCCAAGATTAAACTGATTGAATCTTTGCGCAGCATAAAACGTATGACCATTCGGTACAATTGTCTGAAAATCAAGACTATTACTTTTGGGCTCTATAGCCCTAAAGTCGATTGGACAACTAATACCGGTAGTCATTATTTTCCCTCTTGAAGACATTTTCAAGCCCCACCTTTTTTAGGGAAGTTCTAAATTAGTATTATCTTTCAAAAGCAGTTGGAATTTAACTTTTTCATTTTTTTGGCCTGCAAATAGGACATAGTACCTTTAAAGGATATGGAACAACGCCCTTCTGGATCGAAGCAGACAGATTATGATCTCTTGCTCCAAATTCATCTTGGTTATTAGGCTTAAAATACGTAATTTCCAATGGAAACATACAAACATCAAATATTTTGATATTAAAAAAAATGGGTATTTGCAAAGTATATCCACTTTTATTCATGTAGAAAGTTTAAATTGCTGGGCAAAAGCTATTTAGTAACATGTACGCTTAAACTTGTGAGCTAAGAAGCTCTTGCAAAGGACAACTATGCATTCAAAACTGTATCAAGTTTGTTGAAGGATACTAAATATTTTGCATCTGAAAACTATTATCAAAGTGCTGATATTGCTACTTCTATCAAATAAATATTTTCTTAAATGTGTCCAGTAATGTATTTAAGTAATAAGAGCCACAAAATCTTGCTATATTCTCATATTTAATGATGATTATGTATAACATATCCTGTATGATAAAGCCATACAATACACATTATAAAAAAATGATTAAGGGCGCATAATTCACTATTTGCGCACACCATCTTTCTGTGTTTATGGTATGCATCCTACTTTTATGGCACCCCATTCAACTTTATTCACAGATTTTTCAATTGCTCCTCTCTGCCTAAAAAAAAGAGAGAAAATAATGAGAATCTTTACACTGGCCTAGCAGACTAAATATCACTGCATATAGAACCAAGGTAAACAGTGCCTACGCCCCCTTTCTTATCGCAGAGAACACCATCAATCATATTTATTCTATTATTCTTTTCATTTGAGTTTCCCATCACGTATCCCTTCTGTCTGCCCAACTATTGTTTGGTACATGCTAACATGTTTTCCGGACTTATTAGTGTAAATTTAGCGGTATGGAATTACTTTTCTTTTCACAAATTATGAAGTTTGTTTCTTGTCCATTGATTTCTACCATCAGTTTCATTTTGTGCTTCATTCTAACAAAACCCTAGAGATTTTTACGCAATCACAATCACCCATTTAATTTCTAATAATGGCATTAAAAGAAATAAAAACTTCTGGATTCTCATTCTAAAATGTGTGGAGATTTTGTTGTTCTAGTTGAAATACTGACACCAAGCAATAACTCTTTTTCTTGGGGATAATAATTTAGTTTCAGAAAGTTATTACTGTAACTGTATTTTTCCATTTTCATACTTAATTACTTCAAAAAGGTTTCAACAAAGTGATGCCAGAAATAAATGAGTTAGCTCATCCACTTAAAATACAGGTGAGTAATGCTAACTAGGTTTTGGTCAGTACATATTTGAGAATAGTCTCAGCTCTTGTTTGATTTTTGCCTTGTGCAATATTTGAGGTAGTATGTTCCTTTCCAGTTTTAGATATTAAATCAGATCTTGTATTCACATTCTGATTTCCATAACTAGGATTATGCTTTGTATATCACCTACATCTCTCTGCTTATCAAAATTATTAAAAAAGTCTTTTAGAAAGTAAAATATATTCTAACATGTTATTGCTAATACTGTTATTCACAGAAAGAGGGAAGCAGTAGGCAGTACGAGAAGACAAGTCCGGAACACAAAAGGCATAATAAATGGTGATATCTGGCATTGTTTGTTCATTAGAGGCTCTCTTTTAAAACATATTTGAATGTAAGTTAAGGTAACATTAAGCCTGATCGAGATAGTACATGTATTTACCAGCTCCATATTTGAATGATTTGGGTCTACCTCTGTGTGATAAAATGATGATGCCAAGGAAGGACAAAAGCTCTTCGAAAAGAAAGAAAATAATGAAATAAAATATATGAAAACACAAAAGGGATCTCAACATATTTCTAAGATTAACAGCTATTCATAATCTGTACCAATTTTTACTGATCTTGATGCTGTATACATCTGATAGAAGGGCAGACAGAAAGCATTCACCCATTCTGCTGACTGGCTGTCCCACCTATTCAAAAATGCCAACATGGGATCCTTTTTTTAGAAGAAAATCCCCTAAAGTTGGACTTTCAACTTGAAATTCAAACCCATATCGGATGGCAATTAGGCACCTTGAATGAATGATGCCTAAAATAGACCCCATACTATTTCATTCATTCATTCACAAAATTGGACTTCATCATGAGGTTTTCCTATTCCATGGGGGTGGGGTAGACCTTCAAATATTTATAATCGTGTGAGTTATTGTATATTTTTCACATGCTGTTTTGTTTTTATTTCAGATTGGACTATGACACTTCGGCAAGAGAGGAAAAAAAGGAGCTTTAGAATTAGTAATACTCTAGAAATGAAGGATATTGTGGGATGGGAAACCTATGGACTTCAGACTGGAAGTTGGTCTCTGATCAGTGGTTTTTCTGTCAAGGCCTGAAAGCCCTAAAGCACACACCAACTAAACACTTTAGTGTCGAGAACAAAAGTTTCATGTTTGTAAATTCCCACAAAGGCTCTTCGCTGAAAAGTAGAAAGGACTACTGTTTTAGTGGACTATGGAGTTTGACAGAGCTCAGAAGGAATGTGGACTTCAGTCAGACTGAAGGAATTCCCTGACATCAGCTAAGGACAAACCCTATGAATGGGATGTGTGATGACACCAAATGGTTGTAGAACAGTCTGTGAGTTTGGTGCCATCAAGAACACACAAAGACCACTTTCAAGGACCAGTGACTGTTAAGGGAAGAAAGACTGGAAGATATGATAGTTTTGATAGAAAGTGAAATTTGGAGTGTGGAGTCCACACTGCTAGAAGTTTAGAGCAACCAGACCTGTCAGACTATAAGGAATTTTGCAATCATTCATCGGCAAAGGAGAATGAAATGGATGTCATGACATCACACAAGGGCACATGAAGATCAAATCTCTTGTCCAGTGGCTGAATGTGAGAAGAATAAGTAAAATAACTGAATTATAGATACATATTTAAACAGAGGCAAAAAAGTAGAGATGTCTTTGAGCTGTAAGGTCATGGGTTCACAACTCTGTACAGACAAGGGCCAAAGTGAGGAGATAAAACACTAAGTTTACTTCTTGGTAATATCACTGTAGATTCCAGCATAGCTTTCTTCAACTTTCTATAATATACTTAATCACAAATACTTCTAAAAAGTCATTAAATATTGTACTTCAGTTTGCTGAGAGTAAGAAAAGATATTCACTGGTATGATTTCACAGAGTTAATATCTTTCTGACTTTCCACAAAAGAATTATTTGGCTAGCAACATACGGTAGACATTTTTTACGGTAGACATTTTTTGCGCAAAACATAATTTGGGAATTGGAAGAGCTTAATACTATTCATACTATTCAGGTCTGACTTTCTACTGAAGAACTGTTACCTTGGTTTTTAAGAATGTATAGATGTACACATAATTGTATAGTTTTTAAAGATTTTAAGATTTTCATTCCAAATATAAATCTATAGATAGGAGGAATGTTTACATCATGATAAATGGGACAGGATCACTTCCTCATCCTAAATCTTTCACCTTCTATCTTCCGTGAGAGGAAGGACTACATATATACTTGACAGGAAATTAACAGTATGGCCAAATGACAGTTTGCCAATAAATATTAAAAAAAGGAACCCTCTATGTATTACCTTGTGAGGCCTCATTTCACAGGGGCTATAGGATAACAAAATGCAATCAGTTTTTCCCTCTGGAAATCTTTGCCACATCATGAAAGATCTGTTTATTGTTTAACAAATTGAAAACACACAATAGCCTGCAAATGTGAAGACCTAGTAAGGGCCTCGTGAAATTTCCCCGATAACCCTTTTCTTGCAAAGAAATTTTTATGAATTTTCAAAATTTCCTATTGTGACAATGAGTGATAAAACTATTTTGTTGCTTGGAATTCATGAATTTTCATAGATGTAAATGTTTCTGGATTTACAGTTGACATATAATAATATCACCCAAACAGTTCCAACGTACCAGATACACACTTCCACATTACACATAACGTAAACTGATGCAAACATTTCAAAACTTTGTAACCCCCTCGAGCAAGTATGTTCTGTATGTGAGTCACAGCATTTTTATTTGCATATTGAGCCACAGGCATTAAAGTAGGATTAATAACATATTATCTAGGTGATAAATAGTATACACATGAATGTCCAATTGTCCATTCCTTTCTGTTATTCTCCCGATCCCAAAGCAAATACAAATACATTTTTTAGCCCGAGATGTCTACTGCACCATTATCTATGTATAGGTTAACAATTATATGATAAGAGCTTCCATTGACAAGCCATAGTCTTTAACTCTATAGGGTCTTTAAAACATAAGACTATTTCACAACACTTGTTTTTTTTTGTGTATAGAGTACATGGCAAATAGGCTTAGTTCCAGTCACTATAACCGGTAAAGTGTATCGTCTGCCAAGAGCTAAAAGGGTGTTACTCTGTCTAAAGGGACACGAGTTAACACCCTTCTGGCTTTTAGCAGACGATATCAGCGTCAGATGAAGAGTCTGAACTTGGAGACTATCATAAGAATAGGGAACAATCATAAATAGTTAAACACTAACCAGACCCAATGGGTTGGGTAAACATGGCGTGGCGTGAAATGAAGAAATGGGGAAAAACATGGGGAACACTATACTTTAGGTAGATAGATAAGGGATGTGGGACACAAATAAGGGATGTGGGACACAGGTATCAATCACCCCACCCCCTTTTTGAAATCTATTTCATAAATCTAAAACGTGATTTAAATTCTCTACTGATTTATAAATTATGGTTGGGCCCATCATATTTTATATAATTATTTGTGACCACTGTATCATAGAGTCATCTGTGTTGTTGGAATCGTTTATCACATTTCATAACTATCCACAAAGATTGTCATGCATTTAACCGAGACATTTGTCTGCTGGGGGGGGGGGGGAGGGGAGATTTATCTCTAACTGAAACATATCACGAAAGACCACAAGTATACCATCTATCTACTTGCAATTACAAGCATGTGATCACCAAAAGTTTATCATCTACCCATGAAAGTAGTGACCATAAATATAACATCTCTAAAAAATCCCCCAATTTTTTTTCCAACAATCGAGGCACATTTTTTCTGTGACAATCCACACACCTGTAGATCACTGAGTTATACTCCTGCCCTAGCCCCCCGCCCCCCTCTGACCATCATCTCAGCCTGCCATGCCCCTCCCTCGGACTCAATAGGCCATAGACATGCTATCATGAAAACCTCAATTGGTTGACTCGGGAACAATTAATCACCAAACATAGCTGGAATTAAGCCGGATCAGAACCAGAGTGTGTGCACAATATCTAGGTTGTGCTGTCTCAAATAACCCTAGACATTATGGAGTGACCGACCGTGTGCTCTCAAGTGCAAATCTCAAACAGGGACTCGCCGCGGTGTAGACCCCATGGAATGAATAGATTGTAAAGAAACAGATATAATAGACTCAGGTATTCATGTTCGTAGGATACTGTTCATGTTGAACACATTCATACATTGCATTTCCTACGGGTAAAGGATACATGTACATGGTAGCATGCAATGCAAATACAGAAATGAATTAGGTCTTTTTAGTAGTGTCTACCCTGCTCTGTTCAACAATTATCAGCATGTACGCAAAACAAAACACAGTTTTTTATGTGATTTACTTACATTCTATATGTCACATATCTTTATTTTCTGATTTTCTATTTTTTTAGTACTGAATCCAATCAGCCTCTAATCAGGAAGTACCAGGTACTGACTGTAGTCACAAATTTTTAGCCGGTTCTATAGTCATCCATCCTGAAATATTTAGTTTCATTCACATATCTTAATTTCTTTTGCAGTTTGAAAATGACCTTGTCAGTGACGACCGTGTCAGTGAAGACCTTGCCATAGAACAAAAAGCTTGACAAATCTTCCAACAGTTTTTTGGGGTCATTATTTTCCTGTTCAGACTTAAAAAAAAAAAAAAAAAAATCAATTTCAGGACTATACAATATCTTATAGCTAACCGATAAATAACAATTTTTGTTTCTCGTCCGAGAGTCGTATTGAAGAAACGTCAAATAGCGAAACTCATCTTTTGAACATTGATTTGAATGAAAACTCTATAACGAATCAGCCTTTTTTTATCAAGGTCCCGTTCTAGTCTGAAAAATTGTATCTTACGAAAACCGTAGAACTTGGCAGGACTTATCGTGAGTTTCTACTGATGATTGGCTAGCAGGAGTGTCAAGTGACCTCTTCAAAACTTTTTTTTTTGTATAAAACATTTCTTTAAATGATGTTGCTATCCAGTGTTAAAGGTACTATGTCCCATTTGCAGGACAAAAAAATGAATAAGTTAAATTCCAACTGCATTTGAAAGATAATACTAATTTAGAACTTCCCTAAAAAAGGTGGGGCTTGAAAATGTCTTTAAGTGAGAAAATAACGACTATTAGTTGTCAAATCGACTTTAGGGCTATAGAGCCCAAAAGTAATAGTCTCGATTTTCTGACAATTGTACCGAATGGTCATACGTTTTATGCTGCGCAAAGATTCAATCAGTTAAATCTTGGCCATCACAAGAAGTGGGTTATTGATGTAGACAAATGCTCATGTACCCTTTACAACTCTTTTCATGTATGTCATTACCAAAGAAGAAAAAAAGCCAGTCAGTCACTCAATAGTGTCTGACAGTGAAGTCTAGCAAGTAAACGTGTTTCCTTGCATAATTTGAACATGAGGACACTGCTAACGTTTAAATTTCACAGATAGGACATACATGACATATTCATAATTCCTGCAAAGTTCTACAGAATTTGAGGTTGGCTGCAAAAGGGACATAGTAGCCTACCTTTAACATCCCTTTTGCTATCCAATGATTCTTTACATGTTTCTTAATACAATTTTCATATAACTTTCCTCCAGTGTGAGCAGGCCCTGAAAGTTAGTACTTGGTACTTAAAGAGTTAATTCTGGACTTGTCCTACAAAATCAGACAGTTATAATCGTTCAGTCAGTGAGTGGTCAATGTCCTTAATAGAGTACAAGTACATTGTTCAATGTCCACCCACATATATTCATGTCTGCGATATGAAGTGTCCTCAAGTGTTACAGGAAGTTGGCTGACCTTTGTATTGTTATTATTGCCGTAGTAATTAACCTTTGGGCATGCTAAATTAGTAGCCATCCACTTCCAAAGGTGACGAAAAAGGATTCAAAGTGTTTCCTTCCCAGGCCATGGTGCCTTGCAACTAGTTCAATGTTCATTAGTTTTTGACGTTTTTGTTTGCATCATGACTGGGAGATATGTAAACATGGAATGTAGACAGCAATGGTCAATTTGAAGTGTGATTGCAGTATCAATTTTCTGAAAAGATGATTGGTACTAGAAAATTGGAGAATCGCGTTGAAAAAAAGCCAAAATTGAACAATCTTCTCCTTTCTCCTACATATTGCTCAGCTAGTTAATTGTAAATGGTCATCATCTATTATACTTTGATATTTGACAATTTTTAACCAGACACTTCAGACTGCAGGGCCTTAATGTATAAATATGAAATTATCAGTCTGCTTCTTACAACATCTGATGCAAACTGTTTCCTTTTACATTAGTGATCCATGTATATCATTTACATTTATAAGCAAGCCAAAATGCCCAATTTAAGCAATTAATACTGGGTAAATTCTGACAAGGAAAAAAGTAAATAAGTTGTATTTAATCAACAGAGGTTTGTTTTACCACTTTGTGGTCAGATGAGTTGCAAGGAGAGTTCAACTTATATACTCAAAAAAAGTTAATTTACAAGCAAGATATATGCAAATGTACATTTTTGGTAATGGTAATGAAAAGACAAAGGGTATTAAGTACAAGAAAATCAACATTCCCAATGTCAGGACTGGCTCCAAATTGAATGTTTTTCATTCTGTCCAGAGCTAAGTATTGGGGGTCTATGCGTACTGGGCCCTTTTATATAGATAAGTATATGTTTGACATTTTCAATGTATGATGGAGTGGATATATACAGAAATCCTTGAGATTTAAGCAGCAATCATGGATATGATGGAGTAGAAATCTTTTAACTGGTAATTGATGAATTGTTCCTTTCAAAATAACAAGATGATACAAATTTGAAAATAAAACGAACATGAATGAATAAATGTATAAATAAATAAATGAATAAATAAATAAATACACAGAAGATGACTTGAAGATGATTTTTTTTAAAATAAAGATGAGACTTCTTTCATTAAGTACAAATAGAAGCATAAAAATATCAATAAAACAGAAATATAGGAAAGTATATAGCTGTAGTAAAGCGAGTGTATCATAAGCGATGATGGTCCTAGCTGTTTGCTTGTGTTTTTGAAGGTGTGAATTCTATTTGAACATATGATTTTTCTTTTTTTATTAAAGCAGATTCAAATGATTACAATGAAGAGCATTGATGTCCACAGAAACCAGGGGTGATAGTGAGCACTAAAAAAAAAATAGGTCTTTTGTTTTCCCCTCAACCACGCCCCCCTTGAGTAAAAAAAAAAGAAGAGGATTTGCGAAGAAAAAATGTCATCTAACAACATTCCCCCCTTTCGAGGAAGAAAATTTGGGGAAAAATAGGGCAAAATAGGGAAGAATATAGAAAATAGGGGGGAATCGGGAAAATCAGGATAAAATAGGGAAGAAAAAAAATTCTGGTAAATTTTTTTTTTTTAAATAATCGGGAAACCGATTTAAATCAGGTTTTTATCAGGCCTGAGAAACAAGGGGTGTATAAAGTCTCACACAGAAAAATATTTGAAATAATATTGCATTATAATCTTTTGCCTGCAAAGAAGCCTTTCAAATGTATTCACTTCAGAAAAAGTAACACAGATCCTGTTTGGCCAACTCTAAAGAAATATATCCAAATTAGTAAAAAATGTTTCTGCCAGTAATGGAAAAATCACGAAATTGAAAAGAATTCAATATGAAAAGTTGCTAAGAAGAACACACGGTGGAAAACTTTGCCTTGCATGCACTCTCATGACAGATAAATACCAATTTGTGGAGGATTATACATGTATGGGATCTTCATGATTAGGTAACAAATGTGCTGTATTTATATTTGTTATAGAGAAGACACTGCTGACGAAGTCAAAACGAGATAGCTGGCCTACAAAATAAGTCAAAAGAATGACAATTGATTCATATTTCATTCTTATAATATGATAGCATTTTTTCCATGTTCAACTTGCATTTATAGGACAAATGGATATTATAATTTTCACTGATAATATACAGTTCTGCAACACAAGACAAAAAGGTGAAGTATACTGGTGATGGATAAAGATAGCAAAGATGAATTTGAAGATACCGGTATACAAAAAAGTGACGAGGCATTGAAGATTCATTTATATTCTATCCTTCAATGATACAATAAAAGAGAATTATAACTTAGTACGAAATGAAGCAAACTGGATGAACGCTTTTAGTTGTCGTTATAGATGAAATTCCGCAACAAAGACAAACAGAGGTGATGAAATGTGGTAGCATAAGATGAAACTTGAGACGTCTTAGAATAATTACCTTGTCCATTAATGATCTTTCCCTGCCATAGCAACGCCGGTGGCACAACTTTCTGGTTGACTGAGCCTGTGAATTGGAAAGGCTCGGCCATATCTGGTTCGAAAAACATAAATAAGACGTTCAAAGGGTGAAAGTCTAGAGACGAAAGGTCTATTGAGAGGACTCAACGACAACAAAAGCCGCAAAAAAGGAGGAATTTGGACCAATACAAGCCCTTTTCGCAGACGATAAGTGGGTATGATGATCGGACCGAGACTTCAGACTCTAGCAGATGAGCCAGCCGTCCAATGTCTGCGCGAACTATCGACTTTACAGGTAGCAAATTCCAGCCTTGACACGTAAATGCAGAAGCAACCGCAACTTGTGATATCTCTCGCTTCCTACCTCGTAAAATTGAAGCTGTGATGTCACTGGTCACATGATGCTCTCGGTAAACACCGAACTTGGGAAGAGCATTTGACCTCCATGATAAGACTATATGGTTCTGACACAAAAAATATAGTAATTTATGAAAATGAGCAAACAAGAGATAACAGACAGGAGAACAATCTCCAGGGCCTTAATGAACGGTTCAAGTGGTTATCACGGTTATAATACTCTACTAATAAATATTTCCTTAAATTTTTTTCAGTAAGTATTGGACATTTGGCCTACTTCTCTACTTGCTTGGATTATCATATAGCACTAGCAATATACTTGGCCTCACAAATGACGAAAAGAATTGCATATTCTGAATTAAGACAGAGCTTAAACAAAATATGTAGGGCCGTTTATATGGTCTCTGGCCAAATTACATACAACACACCACTGTCAGATATTAGCTATCTACATGTACATTGTTACAACAATGTGCAAAAGTTTGGTAGAAGCAATGGTCTTTGAAATGAAACATTGCGAAAAAGCATCTTTTAAAGATGAACAGGGGCACCTTTTTTATTATTTATGATGGCACATAGTTTCTCTTTCTGAAAAAAGAGGTGAAATTTTATATTTGTTACAGTGTGCTCCCATCAATTTAACACTACCCATAGTCCCATGCTTTAACAAAATCTGTTGATATGTTTTTTTTCATTAGGAAATACTATTCTTTAATATGGTAACAATATCTTCAGAAATTAATAAGTCAGAGCGAGAACAAATTGCTGTAATCTATCAATTAGCGAAAAAGGTTTTGTTGACATCCCCTTCTCTCTTGGATATCTTCACCTTCCTCTCTCCTCACTCCTTCCCCCTCTGCCTCTCTATGATACTATCTCTCTGTATGTTTGTATGTCTGTCTGTCTGTCTCTATCTCTCCCTCTCTTTCCCCCTCCTCCCACCTCCTCCTCCTCCCCCTCTTTCTCTCTCTCTCAACCAATCAATTCTCCATCTTTCTCTCCCGCTCCCCATCTTTCTTAGATATCTACACGTACCCGACTACCTGAATAATATTGTTTAATTGGTCTTGGCCACCCAGAGATAACCCCAAAGTTAATCATTCTCTTCTCTCTCTCTGTGTCAGATAGCAAATCCAGTCATTATCTCTTGATTCCTCAAACATCCAGAGATAGTTTGACTTGGCATTGACGACTAGCTTTCCTTCAAGGTGCTGCAGTTTGTTTTAATCGACATGCTACTCTTAAATGTGCATCCCCTTCATCGTACAATTGTATATGTAGTTAGCATCCTCATTATTTCTCATATTGATGACTGGGGTTCATATTCGACCTCAATTATTGACCAAACTAGTCAAAACCTCAGTCGTCACAAAATATAGACGTTACCTTTTAGAGAATAACAAAATAAGTTCATACTAATATATAACTTTGTTAATATTATACTGGACTGGGAAAGGGGGTTAAAGACATTTTCCAACAGGTGAGTAAACTACATGTACACATTAATCCTATATTGATACACCGCAGACAGCTAGAGAGCTTTTGAAAGATATCTGCCAAGGCATCTACAGTGGGTGACGTTTCCATACACATCCAGGTCCCAAATCTACCACATATTTACTGCAAAACATAGCAGTCAGGCTTGCCGCAAGGCTACCATGCATCTCCAGTAACAATGTGGAGATGCAGTAATTCAAGTGTCTATGCTTGTATGCACAGTGGTTACTTATTTCAGATCTATGCACACAAGACTATTACAAATGGAGGACCTATTGATAACACCAAGTGCCTATATTTTTTTTTCCCCCCCCCCCCCCCCCCCCCCTCCCTAAAAAAGTAAAGAAAAAGTTGTAATTATTGCAAGGTGAAGAAGAATTGGGTTTTTGTAAGTTTCTAAAAACTATATTTCACTTCCAGTCATTTATTGCATCATGAAGTGGACAGTAGTTTCTTCTTTCAGATCTATGCAAACAAGATTTTTTTTACAAATGGAGGACCTACTGATAGTACCATCGGAAAATGCTGATAATTTGTATAGGCTATTGAGAGTTGAGACTCAAGGAAATTTATACAAAACTTGTTTAAAAAACATTGTATAAAGAATCTTATAGCGAAGAGCGTACAGACGTGTTGAAAACAATCACTATAAGTAATACGCTAAGGCTCCGCGGGGGGCGCGACGTCTCCGCCAGCCTTTGTATTCTATTGTTTTTTAATGAGATCGCCGACCCAAGTTGGTGCAGCTATCTCCTCCTGAACCCTCCCCTCGGGGTACCGGTGACGGGTGCCGTCGTCCGCGGGAGAGTCCACTCTAGCGAATTGGCTATACTCCGCCCGAGGTCCTCCTCCGTGTCGACGTCCAGGGCGAAAACAGACGCGACATGCATAATGCAGGATATGCGTGACGACAGAGATACCTCATGGATATTCAACATAACATCCGTAGACACACGACCGATGACTATACACTCACATTAAGTTGCGTATTAAATGCACGCTGAATGGGTACGACTTACCCCGTGTTAGGTATCTTTCTATAGGATGTGCTTTGCATGTAGTAGCTGCACAAGAGATGAACGGGGCTTCCCGTCGACGTCCAAACTTAGAGACCTATTTCCATCATGATTGCCGCGATTTTTATATAGTTTTCGTGAATGGAGGTATGAAATCAAAGCTTATTTTGTGATTATTACGGCCATGCATACTCAATTTTGATTATCATTTTCTAAAGGAAAGTTTTCACAAGAAAACCAATGGACTGACACTTCAGTCGCAAGCTGCTTTCATTCAATACACAGTGCAGCTGCGCTGCTCGGGAAGCTCCAACACTGCCGGGCACCGCAGGCGTCCGACGCCTGCGGCGCCGGTGTTCGAGCTTGCTGGAGTTACGCTGAAGCGTGTGTGAGTTCAGCTGAGCTCGAGTCGAAGAGATTTGACACTTTGAAATTGTTATCTGTTGGTTTGCATCATTATTGCCGCGATTTCAATATAGTTTCGTGAATAGATTTACGAAACCTGAGCTTAGAATTAGTAAAAGTATTACTAATGTCTACGTTTTTAAACGACTGTCTGATTTTCTTATGAAAATTTTACTTTGAAAAATGATTATCGAAATTCATGGTCAGAAATAATCACAATCTAGGGTCTATTATTATGTTACAGTTCTTGCATCAAATCAATGCATGAAAACTTAGTTATTGAACTAGAGAATTTTTTTTTTTATTTTTAAATAGGCAATTATGAAGTAGGATGTAGGAAGCCTCAAACCTTAGCCTACTATACAAATCTCAACAAAGTGTAGGCCTATCCTTTTATGAATTAATGAAAAAGTAGCCCCAGAAAAAAGAGCCCCCGAAAGTTGAAAAAAGTAGCCCCCGAAAATTTTCCGAAAATTTGAAATGGAGCCCCAGAAATGAAAAACTTAATTTTTTGCCGCGGATTTTTTGCCGTGAATTCCGCAGATTTCCGCGGGTCCCGAGTTGAGTGTATATATAATATAGGCGTGGGGTCCATGGGTTTCAAGGGGCCATAAACCCCCAAAAGCTCAGGGGGTTACGTTCTTCAAAGTGGGGGGGGGGGGGGGGGGGGGGGGGGAGAGATCAGATCGCAGCAAGTTGAGTGTATATATAATATAGGCGTGGGGTCCACGGGTTTCAAGGGGCCATAAACCCCCGAAAGCTTGGGGGTTTTAGGCGTTTAATTAGGGTCAGATGAGCATTTTTTTTAATACTTTATTTGTGGCACCTGCGGGTCACTAATTGGCGTGGGTCAATACGTAGAGTTGCGTAGTGTTGCGTACCACCTACGCTGGCCTACGTTACTATATGCTGAGGGACGGAAAGGGGTACGCAAGATGAACGAAAACAATTCAACATGTTTAATTTTTTTCGCGTACTTTAGGCATAGAAACTTGACGCAGAAAGTACGTCTTTTTACGCAACACTACGCTACATGCCTACGCAACAGTACGCTACCCTACGCCAGATTGACAAAGCAGTAAAAGCTTTCAACACAGTAAGCAACCATAAGCAAACCCGTACGCCAGCCTACGCATAACCTACGCAGGGACTTTTTTCCCATTAATACGCAGCCTAATTTCTGCGTAGTCGGTACGCCACTCTACAGAACTCTACGCAGTTCCAGTGGCTTAAAGAATAACTACCGGTACAGTTGGATTGTTTTTTAAATTTAATATAAGGCCAAATTAAAAAAAAAACATGCTTAAAGCGTCCTGTTTTTTAGAAAATGGGAGGAGGCCCTTTTTTTTTTTTTTCTTTCAAAATGGCCGCTCTGTACATTTTCCCTGACATTCAGGCTATTTTTCAAGATGGCGGCCGAGATTTTTTTTTTTTTTTTTAAATCAGAAATACATTTTAGCAGTGCTTTTCATGTTTTTTTTTCTTTCAAAAAAAAAAAAAAAAGGAGGCGGCCCCTAAAAAAAAAAAAAAAAAAAAATTGGAGGCGGCCCCCAAAAAGGAAGCGGGCGGGGACGCTAAACATGTATATTTTGTAATGGCTTGAATGGCAAATAAAGTTCTTGGTGGTTTTAATTTAGACAGTCTCTATATATCTATTTACACCCCCCGCCCCCCTCTAGAATCCCGCAGATTTCCGCGGGTCCAGCTAGTATTGTATAAAGGAATATCATTCAAAGAAACTAATTTTGAAGAGATCAGTTGAACTGACAGCAAGCTAATCATTAGTGCGCGCCAACGATTTGCATAAGATACAACGTTCTGACAAGAGCAGGACCATAATTCTTTATCAAGTTTTGTTTGAAAAAAGCTCAAACGTGCGTTTTGTTATGCGTTGTGTCTTAATAGACCATTCAGACTAGCTAAAAAGGTAATTGCTGTATATCTTATAGCTATACAACAAATTCTAGTAGTGTGAACGTAGGGATGATCCCCTATAAAAGAAGGAAAATTAAGTTGTTACAACTTGTAAGGTGATGAAATGGTGCTTTTCTAACCCATTTCACTGTTATAGTCATTCTGTGCTTCAGGTATTTTAATTGGGCAGTTCATGGTCCTTACCTGACTTTGATTTGACCATTGTAACCTTGAAACCAAAAGAGAGGAAGTGTTTTGAGTAAACACCATCTTCCCTTTCTAGATGTGAAGCCAGGTTCATGTCATAAGGCCTGTTTTCATCAGCTCTAGATTGCAAAATTATCACGCTATTTGAACTATCCCGATCGCAAAATATCCAGTTAATTTGCGTCTTCATCAGCACGAAGTTGCAATTAGCGGGATATTTGGTCGAGATAATCATCCCAAGATATCTTGGCCTAGTTTGCAAAATATCCTGTTATTTGTCCGGTGCGTCTTCACCAGCCCGAATACTCACACTATGCGCAAACGCTGAGCAAAATATCTTGAGCTCGACTTTCAAGTTCCGAGGTCAAGTCTCGAGCTAATGAAGACGCGATTTTGTAACTTCAGGATTATTTCCAAAATCAGAAATAGCAGGCTACTAGGCAATCTCGAGCTGATGAGGAAAGACCTAGAGAGATCATACGAGGGCAACATTCTGGATGCTAGTTCTAGTTCTAGATTTTCACAACACCCATGGTCACACGTGTTTACACCATTTGTTTTAGCTGCCCGCAAGATGATGTGACCTTCTCCAAGGTCAAACTTTAACATTCATTTCTATCCACTTTACTTATTTTTGTTTTGTCCAAGTAACCTTGTTTTTACTCTGATGGGGACACTTTTCTTAAAGTTGAAGGGGTGCATAGGCATGGCCTTCAGCCTTACAGTCCCTGACTATTTTTGTGTGTTGTATTATATGGAAAAGACAAACTAAGGTATAATCATAAGACGTAAAGTACCTATATAAAGCTAGATGTATTATACTGGAAATACATGATGCCGGAAACAGGCTCTAAAAGATGAATTGAGCCAAGAATAATATTGACAATGAAAGACAGAAAAAGGAGATACTGCTACCACAAAAAATCTATTACTTCCTACAGTGTAGCTCAAGTACAAATGACGAGAACATTGTCATACTATCTTGCTTGTAATAATAATGATAATACTACCCACTTCTTGTAAAGCGCGCATGGCTATCGCACAGCAATACTCCTGGTAATTCGATGTTATTACCCCAGTACTAGACAAGACACAAATATATTTGAGTGCTGAAGTATATGAGGTACCCATTAACACCTCAGTGAAGAGTGGTAAATATAGATATTATTTATTACAAATACAAGGTAATTTTACCATGCGATTTGTTTCAAGCGGGCAATTTCAAGCAGGCAATTTTTCCTGATATTTTCACTCTTCAGGGTTTTGTCATCAACTCTGTGTACAAAAATTGTGGTCAATATTGAGCCTGATGCGTATTGGCTTCTTTCACTAGGGACTTTTCGATTTGCTCGTTCACTAGTGGACTGCGACATATGCGGTCACTTTTGAAGCAGTGCGCATGCGCATCGACGAGCTCATCGTTCGTAGCAGGATTCTCGAACGCGTTCGCCCTTGTTTTGCCGTAGCTCGCAAACTGTGACGATACATGTTCGTAAGCAATCTTTTGTAGGCACGAAACATCACATTGAAGTCACAAAATGGACCCAATTGACCTAATTCTAGAACCGTAGAGTGGTGGAAGCTTGAATTCTCCAAAACTAACACATTTTCGTGTCTGTAATTTCCCTTACATCAAAATTGTTGCAGAATAATTCATGAAATGAACACATTTTATTTGTGCATCGCCAATTTGTTGCAGCATAATTTTCGAGATCAGTCCCATGCACCGAGTTTGGTGTGTTTAATCTTTAGCTTTTCGATCGAATTTCGCGCTCACTAAGCTGAATAATTCATAAAATGAACATATTTTATTTATGCAACGCTAATCTGTTGCAGCATAATTTTGGAGAACAGTGCCATGCACCGAATTTGGTGTTATATCTTTAGCTATTCGATCGAGTTTCGCGCTCACTAAGCGAGCGTCGTAGTTGTGTAAAATCGAAAAGGTAACGAACAACAGTCAGCGTGCCTTGTCAACCCTGCTTAAAAATGATCGCATACGTCGCAGTCCACTTATAAACGTGCAAATCGAAAAGTCCCTACTATCTAGGACCTTCTAAGCAGCTGAATCGCTGCAAAGTTTGAGCAGACTATTGTGCGGCAAGGTAGCAGAGTTTAGTAACCGTATTCACAAAGAAATGGGTAATAATTATAATATTGACTGGCTTATCTTTCGAGAGATACAAAGATATATATTGTCTTTACTGAAATCATATCGACCTGGTCTTTGAGTCGGTCAATATAATAATAATAATTTGGACTTATATAGCGCTTAATACTGTATATCGTCTCTCAGCGCTTTACAAATATCAATACCCCGGGCATCGGATTCATTCATGCACAATGTGCATCATCTCTGCTTCCTGGGGAGTATTCCTACCATATGGTCACCGTAAGTGCATAGGCCATTATAATCACAAATGCTTTCGTCATCTTACCAGGTCCCCATTTCTCTCTCAGGTATTAAGTGGCAAATGTATATTAATGCCTTGACAAAGGATATTAATGCCTTGACAAAGGACATTAGTGCAGTGTCTGGGATCGAGCCACAACCTTTAAATTTCAAGTCAAGTGCTTAAACCACCCGACTACGACACTTGTATGATTTCCGTACGGGCAATATACCTCAAGGCCAGTCAATATTATACAAATGCCTAACCAATTAAAAGATGTTAGTGTTGAACTGAGATTTGAACTTTCAACCTTTCTATTAACAGTCAAGTGAATGAACCACTATACCATGCCAGGAACATGACCCCTATCACAGGTGTATCAGCCATTAGGTGGAGCTACCATATGCCCCTCCCCCTCCCATGAAGACCCACAAAAATACCAATACAGCTTCCATTACGTCTATGCAGCACACATACAGCTGCCTATAAACAATCCCTTTAATTTCCAGATACTCATCAATGTCACTTTTAATGGAGTTTGAAACTGATATAAACGTTAGTTGCAAAAGAACCATTTCACAAATTTATGAGGTATTTTTTTTCTTTCTTTTTCTCCATCCTGGACAATATCTCATTAAAACATTGTCCATGCGGTGGATTGGAAATTCTATTTTGTTATTGTAAAGTTAACAAAGTTAACACAAGGCCAGGTGGAAGTTGTAATTCAAAAACAGTTCCTGCCTGGAGATCCAAAGCGACACTAATTTCAGATGGATAATTGATTCTTTACAACAGTGCCCGTTCTATCCTACATAAACAAATGTAAAGTGAAACTCACTCTCCAATATACACGTAGACCTATTTCATGAACAGAAAGGTACATGAAGGTTCATATATAGCCACTAGTGGATATTTACATGTATATATGGTAGAGAATAATTGGGCGTGCCCCTGCCCCTCCCCTGAATATAAAGTGACATTTGCTGTACTACACTATCAAGACTTGTAATTTATACTTGGTAAAGATTGGCATCTCCGTAAGACTAGTATGGTCTTCTCTATGCTATAAAGAACTGCAAGAGTCGTGCCATTCTTAACTTGGTTGAAATCTTGACGTCACCTGCAAACTATTGTAAAGCTAGAAAATTTACAAATTTCAAGGAAGCAGTAAGGTCTATATCTGCAAAGGTTTCACACCACATGTTCATGAAATGTTCAACTTCAGAAAGTTTCTTAGACAAAACATGCAGATGATAATAAAGTTTGCATTAGTTTTTGGTCTTTTAAACTTTAAAGTAACATACTGGATTGAGTTCAATGGCTTAACAGTAGAACATCACATGATCAGTCATGATTTTGGCGATTCTCCTTGAATATGATATTGTGAACCTATATAAACCAGATTACGTTTGCATTGCTAAATATGATGACATAAATGGTACCCTGGGGTACCAAAACAAATTCGGCCATTTTGTTGAATTATTTATTTATTTTTTAAGGCTGTACCCTGGGTTACCAAAAAGTGGGAAATTATTTTTGTGTGATTTTTTCAACCTTCAATTGTGTCCAATGTTCTTGTAAAAAATCCTTTAAGTCCTGTATTTCTAAAATTCATTGTTGTTATGAGTAATTATTCTATTATTGATATCATTTCATGCTGTTATGATACACCCTGTATTATTATTGTGGTATAATTAAAATTATTAATTATAAATGAAAGTTCTATTTTGTGTTATGATGCTATCTGTGTACAGCAGTCATGATAATCTCATGTGTTGTGAATAAACAAATTTTCCAATTGAATAATAAAAATGAAAATCACATTATGAAGTGGTATTATCTTTTATTTTCTGTCTTGGCAAGAATGAGGAGAATACAGGCTCCAGAAGGTACTGTACATAACTTGGCATTTTCAAAGTTTGAAAGTTTGACAGTAACGCGCGCGTTAACTATGTCGATGATGCGATGTTTGTTTGTTTTTTTTTCTTCGAAAGAGTATACAGGTACGGTACGTACGTGCAATAACATCAAGTTCTAAAATAGCCGCGGGTCGGGACCGGACGCCGGAGCTAGCTAGCACTATAGTGTGCGATAGCCACCGTAGTGCGCTTGTGATCGTGAGCGAGCGCTATAGCGCGAGCAGTGCATGCATGCACACCATGCATAGTATACACCATAGAGATACCACGGAACTATGTACACGCACTCCATACATTGTACTCGAGTGGACGCGAGATGGCGCTACACAACGCGGTACCCCGGGGTACTACGGTACCCCGGGGTAACGCGTGGTGCATCATATGTTAATAATTTTTATATTACATCCTTCCTATAGAGACAAACCATGAGCAATAATGCCGTGCATTTGGTGCATGCAAAACTCCCCTGACCTGGTTATATTTCCTGGTTACAGTTAACCACATTAGGAACTAGAAAACAGTTTCTACATGATGGGTAAGATTGATATACAAGAACCCACAACAAGTATAATCATATTATGTTTTATAGAAAACCATATTGATAGAAGCATGGGGGAGAGTAACGAAGCCCGACATTCAGAAAGTTAAACTGGCATAATCTGATTATTTTATTTGAAGTACCTGCATTGAATATTTCTGACTACATTATGGTCTGCAAGTATTTATAACTTTTACTGCGTTCAATGTGGCATAATTGGTGCCTACAAGAGAGCCGGTGGTGGTGAGGGGGGGGGGGGGGGGGGGGTTCATAAAACTTGTGGACAAGATAAAATGTGGGTATGGTATCCCCACTTCCCCTCACAGCATGGAAATGATGGTGACGGTAACTATGGAAGAGATGATGATGCTTAAGGTGAGAATCATGATAATAATCATGATGATGGTGATACATATACGATGTAGTTTTTAGTGAGATGTTACAGATCATTCAATAGTGAACAGTGGAAGTGATGGAATGGTGATGAGAGTGGTGGCGAACGATGCTGCCCACTGAGGAAAGCTATGATGATCGTGATGATGGTTGTGGTGGTGGTGGTGGGGATGAAGATGATGGTGGGTTGGTGTCATAGTGGTAATAATGGTGGTAAAAGTGTTGGAGAGGTGATGATAATTGTGGACATGATTATCACAATGAAAAATATGACAGTGACAATGATGATCATGATGGTGGTGATGGTGGTGGTGGTAGTAAAGCATTTGCTGGTGGGGTTTATAATTAATATTATAGTAATCTGGGTGATAATGGTGGTCGAGTTGGCATGTTGATGGTAATGGTAGTGATGTTACTTGGGATGACTATGATCATTGTAGTGTAGAAGATGTGGTTGGGATGATAACACGCAATAGAGATCATAATGATAATGAAAGTGATTCCAATAATGAGTGGTAATAGTACGGCGAGAACAATGATGAAGGTGGTGATTATGACATGTGGTGGTAATGTTACAATGGGATGGGCAGTTGTGGTGATGCCGGATACCGGTAGTTAAAATGACAATGTTGTTATACCCGTCAACTATAACCATATAACTCAACTCTTTATACGCCACAAAAATATTTTCCCTGTGCCACATTGAATTTATCATGTGATAAGCTCCAAGATTACTTTACTGCTTCCAGCGCAAGATTAATCTATACCGGTGTAAAGAGGGTTGTCGTGGAGCTAATCAAGACTGAACATGGCTAATTTTACCAAGCCATTGTGTCGCACAAAGCAATCCTTCTGTCAATTAATTCCTATTGTTTTGTGCAAATTGGCGGAATTGCAAACTAAAGAGATGCAAAGAAAACAACCAAAGTGTCAACGACTGCCTGTATTCCAAGAGTGATTTCATAAATACAAAAATTAAGATGATCAATAAAATACAAGTGAGAAATCAAAGAATTCCTCCCTTCCTAATCTAAAAGTCTATCTCCAAACCACAATCATGACAATGGATCAAGTCTACTGTATCTTTCTAAGTAACAATATGGTAGTCGGTAGTCTGCATTCTGCACCTGATACCCTTGTTGAAAATGGACAAGGCTACATTATAATAGCCAAGAGGCCGCATAATGCTTCATAATTCATCTGTTTGGAGCCAGAAGGGCATTAACTTTGTGTAAGTGATATGAGGTACGCCCTTCTGTCTCTAAACAGAATACATTCCACAATGTTGAGGCACAAACATAGTCACATTCAGGCGAGGTACATGTAATTTGAGAAATGGTGGGATTGTTTCAATGCATTAAGAATTCTACGTAAAGGCTATACTATATTGCTACATGTAAGAATGAAGATATCCAATCCCCCTATCTTGTCATAACGGATACAGCTATTTATTAGGACATATTAATACACCATTCTAGCATTGACTACTAAACCTAAATTGGCAGAAGATCTATGGCAATTGGTGGAAAGGGGATTCAATGGTACAACTGGCATAAAACTATTATGTGAACCAAATGGCAAATGAAGTCTACAAAGGTATAATACTGAACCAGTTCGTGTCATGAACCAATTAGTACAACCACAATTAACTGACAGTACTATTGTAACAAATTGAACACGGATTAGACTATGCGGATCCGCCCCCACGATTTCACCGCGGGAAGCCCCTTGCGCTTGCAAAATATGAGAATTCTCAATACGTGAAAAATTTACAAATTATGACCATAAAATTATATCATTTTAATACCTTCAACGGGTTCACTTTTGTTCATACTCATGTCGACGACTTCTCTATGAACTTCGGTATGAATCTGGAAGCCCCTCTCGTCCTGACAGACGAAACGATGAGGTCAAAGATGACTGGAATCTTTGGACTTTAGAGTGGACTTCGCTCGCCTCTTTGGCTGCTGTCTGCTACTACCGAGTAACGTGGATGGAACTGGACTTCGTTCGGATGTCTACAGCAGACTGGACTCTGACTACAGAGCTCTTTCGCTCGTTCGATCAGCTACCAAAACCGCTCACACACGCTCATCTTTGCAACAGGTTGATGTTGGCTTACTTGGTATACAGTCATGCAGCTAACCGTTATCATAAGCCCATCGGAAAAGTAAATATAAAAGCAATCAAGAGAATCAGAGTCAGGCGGTTCAACTCAAAATACGATAATCTACGTAGCCTATATGCAAAGTGTACGAGGCCAGTCAACATACCCGCGCGGAACGCATGGGCAAATTTGTACTCCACTTCCGCATATAGCCTCGTTGGTATTCCCCACACACAACCACCACCACTTGTTGCGCGCCCCCTATGCTACCAGTCGAAGAGACGTTGATTCGAGGAAAGTTTTCATCTTATGAGGGGGAAAGTTTCGGCCAATCAACTTTCGATGTTGTAAAGCCATTGTTCTCAACTCTCACTCCGTACGCACGCGTAATGTCCGTAACTTAAATATCTGCAACTAGGGTTTCTTCTTTCTTTTGCTAATGACGTTAAAACACAGAAAGAAGAAGATGAAGTTTGTGAAAGATCTCAGAAATTTAGTCAATCAATAGAAATTTAATAATTTGGGTATACTGTACTATGATTAACTGAATCCATGGTTATACTAGTTATAATAGTGATGCTAACAAAGTCTGTTTGGGGTTTCAGAATAGAGATCCTAGAGATGCCAGTAGCGCAAGGCACAAGTAATAAAGACAAACAGTGATAGCATTACTTTATTTTATTTAAACTGTCAGATGTAAATCAAACCCTACGCACTATTTTTTTAAATTTAGCCAAAATATCAACACATATCTTCTCTTATCCATTGCTAATCATATCACGAACCCTCCCAGATACCTTAAACAAGTAGGCCCTATAATTGAAATGTTTACTTCATTCAAATGTTTCAAGGCTGTGCTCGGGTTGTTAACCTTTCACAGACATGTTTATGTCCTTAAACAACTTTACCCCGTGGAAGAGCTATTTCAATCACATTTCCCCCCTAAGCCAAATGTGTTTAAAACATTTTTTTCTGACAAGTTTCAGGATTATCAAGTGTATAATTTTGTGAGATAAGTACATGATAAAATAAATATATTTTTATCATGTTACCAAAAGAAGAATGATATATTTGGGTTCCAAATAAAAGAATTTCTTAGATTCTGACAAAAAGGTGTGAGGCACGGAGGCCTAGTCCTGCAACTCTGTATCACTCAAAAGCTTTAAAACACAATTTAAAAACACTTCTTGTTAAATATGCAATTCTCTTCATAGCTCACCGTTTTCAATGTGATATGATTACTTTGGGATTAACCCTGGCAAGCAACTTTGCTTTTGTACCCCTCCCCTCTACATACTGATTTATCATCTTATTCCCCACCCCACCCCCCTTGTCACTTACTTGTTTTCCTTGTTATGAATGCATTCCTTTGTATTTTAAGATGTACATTATTTTATATTTTTATGTTAGTATTTTTTAACAGGAATGTGGAAAATAAATGAAATGATAGTGAGATTCTGTTAAGTCCTACTTCCTGCCTTTGAAATATTGTGTATTATTCAAATCCTTTTTTTTTTGGAGGGGGGGGGGGGGATTTTAATGCTAATTTGATATGTAGAATGGGTATCTAACCGTATTAGTAACCCTTAAACAACTGACAGAATAGATATCATGTAAAATTTAGACATTATTCAGACACATTTATTTACAGCCACATATATTTTCATCATGAACAAATTTAATACAATAATCATCATTTCCATAATTTACAAATAACAAAGTTGCTATATTACATGTATTTACAATCTAGCCTGAGCAGTGGCATAATATTGATTTTTGATGATAAAAACATTTATTTGATACAAACATATACAAATTGCAACACAACAGATCAATATCACAAACCAAATCATCAACATGTATATCATATAAAAGTCACAAACATTTAATAATGTTAGATGAGCAGTATAAATATAGGAAATTCATTCTGCGATGCATATAAGATATTTCTTAGCTTTTATGTTTCAGTTTAAGGTATACAATAGTTCATGATAAGGTCATAAGGTTAAACAAAATTATGACAAATACCTGGATATCCAGATTTTAAAACATAATTTTACTATGACCATTACAATCTTTCAATGCAGTATTCTTTAATAGCCATATAGTGTGGTTTTTCATACAGTTGGAAGGCTCTACTTTTGTATTGTCATAGATTTAAATTAAGCAGAACACACTTTTAAATTGCATGGCCATGGCCTGTGCTATTTAATACCTTTATATTCTCATATTTTCTATAAACCTTGTTTTTTGTTAATGCATCCGGTGAATACTGATATGGCAAAAACATGTTGTCAATTCAGGCTTTCAGGCAAATTCTTCAATAGCTAGGCAGAAATATCTTAATTTCTTGAATATTAACCATCTCGGAGCGGAAGAGAACTAAAGCCCCGCTCTCTGTATGGAAATAATCAATGATTAACTAAATAATATCTACACTGCAAACACAATGTCTTCATTTAGGTATCCAGCCTCTTACAAAGTAAACAGAGTTATGATAGGGATGTTGATTTATTGCCCACAGGAGCTCAGCATGGTATTCTCTCAAAGCAGCTTAGTATGCCAGTACAGTATTCTCTTAATTAAAGAGCAGGTCGACTCAGTTCTTGCAAAGGTGAACAAAATTTGTGACATTTATTACTCTTTCATTCCTATTTGGGAGACTATTGCAGCAGAAATATTTCATGAAACGGAATGGATTTGCCCTTGAATTGCCCTTAAATATTCTGATTAATTGTGACTAGAAATAATTTTCAACTCGGGACCAAACACTAATATCACATATTTGCCTACCGTAGTCCCATATACTCAAGTCTGAGTTCAGTGCTTTTTAATTTTTGTGTCATTCTCCAAGAATTATTCAATTTCAATATTTCTGACGATTACAAAACCAATAATACACATTTTTTTCACATCTAATACACAATCAACTAAAAGCTTAAAGGCATTTTTCTTGAAAATTTGCATGATATTTGCATGATATCTACTCCACATCACTTACATGTACGTGGGTGTAATTATTTCAATTTATATTTGGATTTATGTAGCGCTTATTGTATAATACCGTCTCTAAACGTTTTTACAGATTTTATTACCCAATCATCGGATTCATTCACGCATGATGTGCACCATCTCCACTTCCTGGGAGTATTTCTACCATATGGCCACCATGAGGGCATATGGAAATTACTGTCACAAAGATTTTCGTCATCCTACCAGGTCCCCACTTCTCTCCTGGGTAACAAGTGGAAAATGTAGATTAATACCTTGCCAGAGGACATTAGTGCCGTGCCGGGATCAAACAAACAGCCTTGTACTTTTCCCTATCCAAATTCCAAGTCCTGGATATGCCAATTTTTACAATATCTTGAGAGAAGTGACATCTGAAGCTGACAAGTTTAAATGTAACATACAGTCAAGGAACACCAAACACCCAGAGCAAAATATTGTCTTGGTGAAAGGTCCCCTTTAACTAAACCATAAAACCGATTAATGCTAAATCCTTGTCTTCTTCATACCCTCATCATATCGTCTACACATTTAAAAAAATAAAAAAATCATAAAAAAGAAACAAGACAGAATAATGGCATTCAAATACATTGTAAAAGATGAAGTATATTTATAGGATTGTTTTAAGTCATGTCGTGATCTTATCGGTTAAAGCGATAAGATACGGTACAGTGACACTGCAAACCTGATAAATAACAATTCAAATGTTTTATTACCTTCAACCGAAGCATTATCACATCTTTTATCACTCGAGGAGATTAAAAATCGGCTCTGTGCAAATACCTACTGCACGCAATGATACTTCTCTATCAGTGCAATAGCACAAGACCTGAATAGTCTATTTGCTTAAAACTTGATTATGAGCTCTTGGTTTAAATTCATAGAATTTCAATCTTGATATTTTCTGCTCAAACTTTGTAGCAGCTGGAAAATAACTACTGAAGTGGTATGTTAAAAGAATAAGAATTAGGTTATACACTTATGCTACCCTCGATATCCACACAGATATCATACATGATAGATGGGGTCTTTATTGATAAAAACACCTTCATGGAGCTATTTCATACAGTACTTGGCAACAACATTTTGCATTCAACAAAGATAAAATGAATGCTTTTTTTATAACGTAGTGCAGCTTTTTGAATAATGGAGAGAAATTAACAAATGGTACTTAATGGTTGAGAGGAGAACACAATCACAAGGGCTTTCCAAAAATCAACCTAAGGCAATTTCATTAAAGGTAATACAAAGTTTTGGTATGCGGTCATGAATTTGGTTCAAATGAACATATTGGAAGCATATGCGATCCTACAATATTCAGTGATCGTTGTCGCGGTTGAAATCGAGTCTAAAGTTATGAAATTGGAGCGTGTGTCTACATTCACTGGGAACTAGAGGATGGCAGCTATGATGTGAGATTCATGACAGCTAAATCTAGAGTAGCATCGCTAAAAAGGTTGAGGTTGTCAAGATTGGAGCTCCAGGCTGCAGTGGTTTTTGTAAGACTCGATGCAACCATCAGAGAAGAAACCACTCTATAGTTGAGAGAGACGGTGTTCATGACATATAGCATAAGACATTTTTGAAACCATGATCAAAGAAATGTCCTCAGCTTAAACTTGTTCTCACAGAGCTATGGCATTTGTTGGGGCCAAACAATGTTTCAAATGTCACAATCAATCATAACTGTGACATAATTGTGTGCGGGTAAGCCTGAATCCGATGACCGGGGTAATAATATATCTGTAAAATGCTTAGGCACATCGTTGGATCGATGTATTGAGCACTATATAAAAACAGGATATTATTATTATCATAACTGAATCAATTTTACACAACAACAAAACTTGATAAATCAAAATAATTAATACAAATGTAATACAAACTTTGATAATGTTGACTTCAAGATTGATGCAAAAGAATTTGATTACCTCATACTGATGATTGGCAAACTTATTCTTTCGCTTTAATGTTTGGCAAAGAATATTTGCCAATGCAAACACCGTTAAGATTACACAAATGTGATAAGCACTTAGACAAATAAGCTAAATATCTACTGATATGGGCCACAGCATACACATTACCATTGATATGGAGGACTGTTCAATATGCCCGCTTAATATAGAAACAAATTTTTCATAAGATCATTACGATGCATTAGAAGATTTTGTATTTTTTTCAAAAATGATTTCATTCTATAACTTGGGATTATTCTGCAGGATATTGTTTTTGGTAGAAAAGAATGAATTTTGGTTTGACACTCTTAAAGATATTGCTTTATGACAAGGTAAGCAGGACTTTGAGCATGCTTCCCAAGAACTATGAAATTATATCCCATCTAAGCATGTAAATGTGCTGTAGAAACAGCCACATAATTCAAAACCGCACCCAAAACATATCTGTCACATTGATTGATATCATATATTCTACACACTGATGTCTTCTTGCAGCCTTTTCTGCTTGTGTCGCCTTTTGCAAAGAGCATCAAGACCTTTAAAATAAAAGTATAATGTGCTACAGCAGAACTATTCTCAAACACTGCTTTAAAATAATGATATTCAGAGGATTACTGGAAAATTAAACAAATTTTGCATACATGAAAAATATAACATTCCTCAAGTTAAACTGACTTTATCATGAATTACTCTACAGTTGTGGTTCGCCAAGAAACATGAGCAAGCTCATTACCGGCAAACACAAGAGGGAGCTCTTCTATACAAAACTAATATAGACATGGGCTCTGTGGCAGTAAGACCAAATGGTACTTCATGCCAATTTATCATAATGTTTACATAGGACTTCAGTTGCAAAACAGTGTGAGGGCTACATGGGAAGGAGTGCATGGGCTCTATTGCTTGTCTGTGGACCATATGAATGTGAAACACATTACATGTACCGGTAGGCCTAAAACAGCAACAATTTTGCTTGTCCCAAGATGTTCTGAAGGAATAATAGCATATCACAAAAAAATAATATTAATTATTTAATAAAATTTGCTTTCTCCTGGTATGAAATTCAAAATGAAGAACCATTTATGTATGGGAAACATTTGGTTCCTGTAGTAAGCCCCAAGTGAATGGGAAAATTTAGTAGCTAACGGATTAAGACTTCACTTCGAAAAAGTACATCAGTCATTTTGGCAAGCTCCTTTCATGAAGGAACAAAAAGCTATATACAGTGGAACTAAAGACACTACATGATTGGTGCTCCATTCAAATGTTTGATAGTGCCATTATATCTCTACTTTCATTGATTTAAAAAAACAAGTGACAAGTTCCTTTCTTTCTTTCATCATCATCCGTTTCGGTTTAATAAAATTTGGAGTGGACTATTAGGCTATTATTATTATTATTATTATTATTATTATTATTATTATCTCATCCTCATGACCTCTTCATTGGCAATTCTAATAATAGTCCTAAAATCAGCCTCGATATGGTTCCTCCAGAATCGTCGATCCCGTCCCCAGACCATGGCCGGGTAGACCGGGCTCGCTATCCCCTGTAAGATGCGGGCAACGGCACGGCCGGTGAACGTCCGATCATGGTTGATGCTCATGAACTGGCGTATGGTCATGCGGATACGCCCCTCTTCAGAAGCAGCATTCTGTGTAGTGAACAGATGGAAATTAAGCTACTTTTTTTTGGGGGGGGGGGGGTAGGGGGTCAATTCAATAATTTTGTATCTCCTATGTAGGACTTTGGGGGCAAAACAGGGTCATATTATTATTATTCCTGAAATTTTACTGAATTGGGAGAGGTGAAGTTTGGGAAACAGGCATACATTTTACAATTATCTCAACATGGTTATGAATCCATTCTTAACCATTTTGTAAACAAACTAGATGGAATTCGACTGCGCGCAGTCGAAAATGATGCCTCCGTCATAGAGCAATTTTACAAACCAAAACAGAAGAAATTTTTCGAATTCAAGTTCAATTGTAATCCATTGACAGGTTCTCAGAATATCGTGATTACAAGCAATTTCTCATATACATATATGACCCTTTGATCTTTGACCTCATGACCCTAAAATCTACTCAGTTCATTGGCTCTGCAAGATGTCCTGAGTTAAATAGTAATCCATCTGTCAGTTCTAATGAGAATGCGTTCACAAGCTATTTTTGCATACATAATGAGCCCATGACCTTTGACCTTTGACCTTATGAACCAAGAATCTACTCAGTTCATTGGCTCTGCAAGTAACATACATGACCTAATTTTGGCAGGAATCCATCAATCGCTTCTTGAGATAACGCGGTCACGAGCTGTTTTTGCATACATAATGTGCGCTTTGGCCTTTGACCTTTGACCTCATGACCCCTAAATCTAATCAGTTCATCAGCTCTGCAAGTAACATACATGACCTAAGTTTGGCAGCAATCCATCAATCGGTTCTTGAGATAACGCGATCACGAGCTGTTTTCGCATACATAATGAGCCCTGTGACCTTTGACCTTTAACCTTGTGACCCCAAAATCTAATCAGTTCATTGGCTCTGCAAATAACATACATGACCTAAGTTTGGCAGGAATCCATCAATCGGTTCTTCAGATAACGCGATCACAAGCTTTTTTTGCATACCTAATGAGCCCTGTGACCTTTGACCTTTGACCTCGTGACCCCAAAATCTAATCAGTTCATCGGCTCTGCAAGATACATACATGACCAAAGTTTGGCAGGAATCCATCAATCGGTTCTTCAGATAACGCGATCACAAGAACGGGACGTACGTACAGACGTACAGACGTACGGACGTACGGACGGACGGACGGACAACCCGAAAACATAATGCCTCCGGCTACTTCGTAACGGAGGCATAAAAATGTATATCACTCCCATTTCGTTATCGGTGTAAGTGATCATTTTTATAAATGGTTCATTGTGTTGGATAAAAAATATGAAACAATGGATAGGGAGCTAGCATTTGTAAAACACAGACTCAAAATAGTTATTTCTGAAGTCTAGTGTAACTTAAACATATCTAGAACCACCTTTCATCCTTCTTTCATAGTACCATGTACATAAATGCTGTTATATTTATATTATTTAATTCATACTGATTTGTTTGTATATGTTTTGATGTGTTTTTAGAGAGATGTGAAATTTAAAAAAAAAAAAAAAAAAATGAAATGAATTGATTTGAATAAACTTTTGATGTTCTTGATGAATATTGTGACTTTTGGGTGAGGTACAATTAACTCTTTTTTTCTTCAAAACTGACCTTGGCGGCGTCCGTTTGACTGCGCTTCATCTTTGATAGGTCCAGCTCCTCTGTAAAGTACTTGATGAGCTCCCCTCGGAGGTGATCACTACGCTCTAGGTCTACCTCGTCGCAACAATCCATCCAGGACTTCTTGGAGACACTGTAAAGAATGGGGACATGAAGTTGTTACTCAGTTTTTGAGCGTCAAGTAACGCCTGGCTTGAATGCTCCCAAGGGAGTGGAGATTGTGCACACAGTGCAGAGATGCCAACCCTATAGGATGGCTGTCAGTAACATTTACCATATTTGTCCGTAACAAATGGGGGTCTTTCCGTAACGCAAGACACAACAGCATAATTTTCGCGCAAAACGTACACAAACACCCAATCACTCTTACTGCATTTCGAACCTACCATTTTCAAGTCCAAAATAAAGATGTGCATAAAAACGTTTTTAAAAATCTGTTTCCAGTCAAAGGATCTCCTTCTCGGGTACTCGCTCTTTTGAGTGAATCCATGATAATATTCAGGAAGAAAACACCTTGTTCAAGCGTCGAATGGCAAATTCAAATCCACAGTCAAATGGCAGAACTCGTATTCTACACACGCACACGTACACTCACCAGTACCACAGACACACCAGCCCAGGCCGCTAGGCCCGGCGTTCATGAACAACAACACACCGTATACCGCACTGCACTTGCAATGCGCCCGCTGAATCACCGAAGTCTTCGCTACTATATTGCGGGCGCCATGTGCACGATCATCTACCCCCATGCTCCCCTCAAAAGGCACGACCGCACGTAGCATACGTAGCGGCCGTGTTGTTTTGGAATTAAACAAGATGGCAGCGGACGGACCATGTGCGCGGAAGTGCCTATCCAATGTAGTCAAATTCAGTGAACCAATGAGTGAATGCATGCGACATGCAGCGCTGTGTGCGGAGGCTATGTGATAAGGCGGCATTCGCTATATAAAGTACTTTTATTTATCGTTTCCCCGTAGCCTTTTGATTGTTTACCGTAACGCCGTAACAAGAGCATTAAAACCGTAACAAATACGGCAAAACCGTAACGGTTGGCATCTTTGACAGTGTGTGCGGGCAAGTATTGAATCAAATGACCGAGGTATTAGTATATCTGTAAAGCACTTAGAAGAATTTGTATTAAGCACTATATAAAAGCGGAATATTATTATTACTAGGAAAAATGAGTTATAACTTGAGAGGGTGAAGGTGCAAGAGGAGTCTTTTAAAAGTTTTGCTCTGGAGTCAATCTGAGAATCGATGTGAAATTCATTAATAATATCTTATGATCTTATCTATAGAACACTATAATAAATGTAAATCAGTTCCAACATACAGAACTCTACTTAACTTGTGCAATCTCTACACTGACAATGTAACTTTCAAGAAGCACTGTCTTGTAAATTGTGTATTTACCATTTTGATACTGGCTACAAAGAGTTCAAGTTAAGCGATTGGATCAATCATCATCATTTATATAGGTCAGCATTTTACCTTTACGAAGGGTTACCGACTGTCGCAGCATGATGACAGTAACCCCTCCACTTCTTCATGTCTCGAGCATCCTCTTCATTTAGACAAACCTTACTGCTTTCTTTCTTCAAAATATCTTTCCATGAAATCTTTGATCTTCCTTTACCTCTTATGCCACCCACTTCCATATCCAGATAATCAAAGAATAAATAACAAGTTTACCACTTAAACTTAAAGCCCCACTGCACTACTTATTGCTACTTGCGCCCTCTATATAGCAAACAATGCCTAATCGGTGCCTGTTGGTCCCCCATGATCCTCTTTTTCTTATGTTAATTGCGAGCTGATTTGATGAGATAACCACACGTCAGTGACCTTGCAGGGAGGTCTAATCCCCCCTGGCCAAACTAGTGCAGACGGGCTTAATGTTACCTTTCTAGAGTGGAGTAGATAGCATCGAGTTGGCCGAGCTCTCTCTTCTCTAGGTTCATCACCCTTCCATGCAGAAAGTCTACCACACCATCCAGCTCCTCATCACTTAGGTTGCCACGGCAATGGAAAGAGAAGGCCAGTTCAGAGAACTCCACCATCACACCGGTCCTCACCCAACCTGTATCGGATGAGCAAGTGGGGGATGAAATATTGACTGCCATCCCGGAGTTCCTTGGATCTACTAACCTTCACAGAGAATCTGAACATTATGTTCAATTTCAATTTCAATTTCACTTTTGTCCACAGATTCATAAAAAGAAAATATAAATTACAATCAAATATCAAAGCATTGAAACAAAAGATGAACCTACAGAGGGGGTAATAAAAAAACAGGGTTTATCAGGGATTATCATCTTTGTGATTTTTGTTTTCTTCCATTGAAATCATGATAAAGAGCCGTTAAAGTACAAGTGAGACTTACATAACATCTGGTAAATATTTGGTAAAAATGTGTGATCTAATGAAATAAAATGAAAAACTGACAGCAATCCTGAATTATAAAGGGCAGATCATATTTGAAGTTTATATCTGTGCATTTAGTGAGACATGCAACATTTTCAGAGGGCTCCTCAACATAAATACGTACAAGTGTGTTGTTCATGTCTTGCTGGGTTTTATTTTTCTTGTAGGTTGCATTAAATTTGCCTCCCAATACATAAAGAAGTGTTGGATATTTGGCAGTTTTACTCCATCATAGTGATAGAGAATTGTTCTGAAGAGGCATTGTGGATAGTCAAAAGATTAGGGGCAAGATGACGGCAAAGACATCTCTTATATTGCAAAATTGGTTATGAGTTTCTGATAGTATAACTCTATTATCAAATAAACATTTACTTTACTTGTACATGTATTAAAGAGAACTATTTCTCTCAAAGCAGTCATTAATACTATACTATTGCTGAGCTAGCACCATGAGCGTCCCTGGACGGTATGTGCGCTCTGTAAGTTTACACTATTATTATTATTATCATATGATCCCATACCCTTTATTTTATCATGCTTCCACTGCAGCCGTCTAAGCTCTCTCTTCGCCGGCGTAACCTCCCAGCCCATGGCGCTCGCCAGCTCCACGACATCAAACTCCAGCGTCGTCCTGCCGGTATCCTTGGAACCCTTTTTTCCGTTGATCCGTTCCCTGGCGAGCGCTGCGGCTATGGCAGGGCTCTTGATGGCGCACTCCCGCAGCTCTCGCGGGCCTCCGTAGAAGTTGAGCTCGCATTTGGTGTAGGTGTGTGGGTGTGTGACCAGCCAGCGGTCTGGGTGCAGCTCAAGGTAACACATCAGGGTTGCAATCCCTAGGGTTTGGGGAATAAAAATTGGAAATATTGGAAACTATATATTATATGATCTATCTACCCTTAGGCAAAGGGCATTTCAATCATATTAAGACTGGAATAGAATAGATAAAATACCAAAACTAACACTTTTCCTCATTCCTCTATAAAATGAAGAGAATTGAATAGACAGACTGAGCTAGGGAGAGATAGTGACAGCAATCGAGACAATCATGAAAACTCTGCTAATTCATTTGGAACTAGATGGAATTCAACTGCGCGCAGTCGAAAATGATGCCTCCGTCATAGAGCAATTTTACCAACCAAATCAGAAGAAATTTTTCAAATTCAAGTTCATTTGTAATCCATTAACAGGTTCTCAAAATATCGTGATTACAAGCAATTTCTCATATACATATATGACCCTTTGAACTTTGACCTCATGACCCTAAAATATACTCAGCACATTGGCTCTGCAAAATGTCCTGAGTTTAATAGTAATCTATCTGTCAGTTCTAATGAGAATGCGTTCACAAGCTATTTTTGCATACATAATGAGCCCATGACCTTTGACCTAATGACCCAAGAATCTACTCAGTTCATTGGCTCTGCAAGATACATACATGATCTAAGTTTGACAGGAATCCATCAATCTGTTCTAATGATAATGCGATCACAAGCCATTTTTGCATACATAATGAGCCACGTGACCTTTGACCTCATGACCCCAAAATCTAATCAGTTCATCGGCTCTGCAAGTAACATACATGACCAAAGTTTGGCAGGAATCCATCAATCTGTTCTTGAGATAACGCGATCACGAGCTGTTTTTGCATATATAATGAGCCCTGTGACCTTTGACCTCGTGACCCCAAACTCTAATCAGTTCATTGGCTCTGCAAGATAAATACATGACTAAAGTTTGGCAGGAATCCATCAATCGGTTCTTCAGATAACGCGATCACGAGCTGTTTTTGCATACATAATGAGCCCTGTGACCTTTGACCTTTGACTTCGTGACTCCAAAATCTAATCAGTTCATCTGCTCTGCAAGATACATACATGACTAAAGTTTGGCAGGAAGCCATCAATCGGTTCTTCAGATAACGCGATCACGAGCTATTTTTGCATACATAATGAGCCCTGTGACCTTTGACCTTTGACCTCGTGACTCCAAAATCTAATCAGTTCATCGGCTCTGCAAGATACATACATGACTAAAGTTTGGCAGGAATCCATCAATCGGTTCTTCAGATAACGCGATCACGAGCTATTTTTGCATACATAATGAGCCCTGTGACCTTTGACCTTTGACCTCGTGACTCCAAAATCTAATCAGTTCATCGGCTCTGCAAGATACATACATGACTACAGTTTGGCAGGAATCCATCAATCGGTTCTTCAGATAACGCGATCACGAGAACGGGACGTACGGACGGACGGACGGACAACCCGAAAACATAATGCCTCCGGCTACTTCGTAACGGAGGCATAAAAAGTTATAACAACCTGGAGAAGAACCTTGGAAAGGATAATACACAAAGAAGATGATTAATAAAGATGCACCTTCTCACTCTCACTCTATATTATACACATCACATTTTCCACAGTAGCTAACAACTTCAAGTCCTGTTTCTCTCCATCCCGGTGTTAAATGGGTACCTGGTAGAATGCGACCGTCATTGTTGGTCAAACAGTTTTTGAGCGTCAAGTAACGCCTGCCTGGAATGCTCCCCAGAGAGTGGAGATTGTGCACACAGTATGTGTGGGCGAGTATTGAATCCAATGACGGGGGTAATAGTATATCTGTAAAGGGTTTAGAGACATCGTAGATGTATCATGCGCTATATAAAAGTGGAATATTATTATAATTATTTTTCTTTCCAGTGTCTCCAAATGAAGAGGAAGAGAAAGAACGAAGAAAGAACGAGGCAAACAGAAATCAGTACCTTCTTCTTTGATATCCAGATCCTGTACTGTAGTCTCAACAGGAAAGGAACATGCATGACCTGGACATATACTGTGAGATGGCTTATGTTCATCATTTTCTCCTGCATTGGCCTGCAAAAATACAAAAACATTGTGGAGTCAATGGGACAAACAGTCAGCTACAATTTGAATACATATAAATACAATAATTCATTATATATACAATGTATTTGTTTCTGTATGTGTATCTGTACCTGAAGAAGGCCTCACAAGCCGAAAGCTCGTAATAAAATTGTAAAGTACAGCTTCGTCTCACGTTCTTGGACCATTTTCTTCATGCCTATAATTCATTATATATATATATATTGATTTGTTAAATATAACCCATGCATATCATCAGGAATGCAATTTATGCCCCAGATTTATAGTGGTAGTGGTGGTGGTTTTTTTTACCTGACAGCTAAGAAAGCAATAAATGCTTGTTAGTAAGCAAAGTTTGGACCTCACTATTACCATAATGCAGACATACCTCTTTTAGTGTGTGGATCTGGTTGCATTTGCAGGGTTTGAAGATCCTCTTGACTAGTTTCTTGACGGTGAACCGATCCACCGAGTTCCCGAAGGTGTGTCTCTTCAGCTCCCAAACATCACTTCCCTGCAGGAGAAACAAAGACAAACTACAAATCCTTAGCAATATGTGGAAATAACAGTGTTTTCACAGGGACTTATGAATGGTTCTGCCTTAGACAGCATGAATGAAATTGATGTTGGACATTAGATTGGTGACTAATCAACACAAAGGGAGCAAGAAGTTGGCATTTGTAGTGTCATCAATTTAGCAAGATATTTTTGCAGTGTTTGAATCAGCAGTATTCTTTACCAAATAAGATGTTAAAATTTGGGTAAGAAGTTCAACAAAATACCTTTAAATCAATTAAATAAGGGAAATTCTTTTTTTTTTATTCGAAATACCCGGATATAAAGTCAGCAAATTATTAACCGCCGTTTGCCATTGACTTTTCTGAGCGTGCAATCTCACCTTTTTTTTAACATTTCAATAATCTTTGGTTTGTGAAATCGGGCGATAACATTTTTGAAATGCTCTACTCAGATGTATGATATGGTTAATAATACATCTTATTCTTATATCTCTTTAAAGTCTCTGCGTCATAACCTGGGAAAGTTTCGAGTTCAATCAGTGGTGACAACAAAAAAACCTCTGGAAAGAGTTTCCTTTTTGAGTTCTTTTTATAAAGTTTACTCACCGTCTTATCAAGGAAGATATGACAATGTGCTGGCAACCCATCTCTCCCTGCTCGTCCAATCTCCTGCACGAAGCTTTCAAAGGTCCTCGGTAGATTGAAATGGATGACGGATCTCACGTCGGCCTTGTCAAGCCCCATGCCAAACGCTACAGTGGCAACAACAATGCGCAGGTTACCCGACATGAATTGGTTCTGAACTCTTCTACGCTCTGCAGGAGATTTGCCAGCGTGGTAGGCCTCGCAGCTGTTAGCTTCAAGTTTTACTGAATGACAAAAATCAAAATAACAAGTAAAAGACATTGTTCCAGCAACTTTTTTTCTATTCTAACTTGGATTTCCTTTCCTTATAACCATCTACACTAAATCAGATTTCTTAGACTCCAAAAATATCAACCTCTCTGATCCTTTATAGATAATTCAGTGAAGAGAAATCATGCATCCACCCAACTTTTTTATCCAGAAAATCTTTTGTATCATCAGAATTCAATCAACATGAAGGTCATAAATATGTATCACATTTCATTAAAACCATTACCTTTATCCGCTGGCTTACCAGTCTAATTATAGAATTTAATTATTAATAAAATGGAACTTTCCAAACGGACTAGAAGCCATTGGCGCTGTTATCGTGGCAGGGATGCCTACCCATAACCTGGGCCCCATCTTACAAAGAGTTGATATCAATTGCAACTTATTTGTAATTGATATCGATCACAACTATGCGCATAAGAGATAGGAAACTACAATCTTGCGATTGATTGGAGGACTTGCGATTAATTTGGATCAATCGCAACTCTTTGTAAGACGGGGCCCTGATGTGCATGCCATACAAAAGATGAATACTTACCAGGTTTTTTGTTCTTCTTTCCTCTGATTTTCTTCTGGTAGCTGCTCTTCTTGGTCTCCTTGGTCTCCTTCGTCTTGCTTGTCTTCTTCTCCTCCTGACCATCCTCTTCAGTTTCCATCTTCTCTCCCTCATTATCATCATTTTCGGAGTCGGAGTCCAAAGGCTCGGTCTGTAGGCAAGTCCTGATGAGAGAGGCAACCCTCTCTGTCTCTTCTCGTCTGATGCAGTACACTATGATAGACTTCAGCTTGCGGAACCTCTCCCCCTTCAGCAGTTCAATCAAAGCCTACAAATAGTCAAGAGAATTGATATTATGATTACTTGATTGAAGAGAAGTTTGAATTTTTTTCTTCTCATAAACATTGACATCAATGTAATAATGGTTGATATCAAAATACATGCACTAAACATTTTTTCCAAATTAAGAATGATATATACAGTCAAACATGGTCTTTGTAGACAGGTTCCTTTAGTACATGTTTCAATGTGAAACCATTTTCAAGGGAAACAAAAAATGTGCTTTTTGTAGACAGATGGTCACTAAAGCAGGTTTGACTGTAAATATATCCATAACTGTATGAGATGGCACAACTATTTGTTGGAATAAGTATCATGGAGTTGAATGTTGTTTTAACACTTCACAATAAGTACCAATTACTCAAAAACTGCTAAAAAGAGGTTTTTAAAACTTTTTAAATGAGAGACAGCCACGCAGAATACAGCAACTTCAAAATTGTTTGTTTGACGATTTGGCATACTTCAAAGAAAAGAGGTTCAAAATATTTACCCTTTCTCTGTCTAGATCCTTTGAGGCAGACAGCTGCAGGTTGCTGGGCACAGAGCACCCCCTGATGACCGCTCCTGGTTGGTCAGCGATGCCCAAGTGGTGGGCCACACTGTCAGAGGTGGTCTTCGTGGCAGTAGCGGTCAACGCCAAGATGCAGTGGACACCAAGTCTCTCTTTTAAAACCTACCATTTTAGATTGAAACAAATAATGTACAAATGAAGCAGTGAACACAATATTTCTACAATATTTATACTACCTCTACTGAGAGGTAGTATAAGGAAATGGAAAGCACTTCTCATATGAATGGAGTGTGAAGGTAAATCTGTGTCACCACTTTACTACATGTACTTGAAGAATAGACACCCAGGGCCCCATTTCACAAAACTTGTCATCAGTGACAAATGACAGTTTTTGTTATAAGCTACTGAAATCCTTGCTGCTGATTGGTTATCAGCAGATTTGTCACTGATTTTTGTCATTTGTCATTGAAAAAAAGCTTTGTGAAACAGGTCCCAGGTTTTTCTCACGAGGTGATGTGAGTTGGTCTAGCGGTACGTCCACTTGGTCGGCTCTCTCTCTTTGCCTACAACTGGCTCAGACGGACCTCAGTTCGAGACTGAGTCAAACCTTTCGGATAGTACACTTCAACACCTAACACGAAGTTGTGAAATTAAAATGTTGCAATATATATCATTAAGGGAAAGGGAATCTAATATTCAGCACTACATAAGGGATTACACTGTAATTTTAAAAAAAGGAGGAAAATCACACTTCACCTACTCACAAACAAAGAAGCAGTATGGGGTTTGTTCAAATCAAGGGAGGAAACTGATTCAGGTACACAAAATTATCTTCCATGAAAACATCACCAAACATAATATTGTAAATATTGGTTAAGTAAACCTAAACTTTATGTCTTTATGAATAGGAGAATTAATGTCACTATGAAATTGCTGTTACCTTGCACAACATGAGATATGAGGGCCTGAAGTTGTGACTCCACTCTGAGATGCAGTGAGCTTCATCCACACAGGCAAAGGCAATGGGTGGCATCTTGGAGGGGTGGGGCAGGCAGTTTGTACCCCCTCCTACCACTGCTTCTGGTGATACCAGGAGGATCTGCACCTTCCCTGCCTCAATCTCTGCATGGACCTGGAAAAGAAGGGTTTCAACTTCATCAAAGTCAAACGGTGACTGTCTTTAAAGCATGTCTGCAGTAGTTTGGCCAGGGGGGATTAGACCACCCAGGTGGTCACTGACTGGTGTTATCTCATCAACTCAGCTCTCAATTAACATAAGAAAAAGAGGATCATGGGGACCAACAGGCACTGCTTAGGCATTGTTTCTAGAGGGAGCAAGTAGCTACAAGTAGTGCAGTGGGTCTTTAAGAGAGCTTTAATATGAGACTGCATCACTTTTGAAACATTCCATTTTGTAAGACTTACATCAACAAACAGAAATTTGTTCTTAGAAAGCTTCCGACACTGCTGCTCTCTCTATACATTCAATTGGTAAGATCTACATTCCCTCAGGCTTCTTCAGTAAAATGAGTTTATGTTTTCATCAAAACAATTGATGTTTGCAATTTCAATGGACACATTAAGTCAAAAACTACATCACCTTTATCATCATAACACCTAGATTGCCATCAAAATAACAAAATAAGTCCAATATATTTATCAATCATGTCTTATTCATAATACAGATTTTATGGAATACTAAAATTTACTTTGAAAGTTCTTGGTACTTGGTCCTTGGTTGAGTAATCCCTTTGGCAGCTCACTCAGGAAGCTAAGTACCGTTTTACTTCCAGTTCAGGCATATCCTCATCAATAACATGACAATCAATACATTCATTAAGTAAACTATAAATATTAATTAATTAATTTTTTTTTTTTTTTTTTTTTAAAGTGTTACAAAGGAGGAAATCACTTAGCCCATTGGTAATATAACACTGGAGCCCCTAAATGAAACTTACCTTTTCTCTCTGTGGTTTGCTCATGTGACTGTGCAGCCTTGCACCCTTGAGGAAGCTAGGGAGCCCTACAACTTGATCTTCCATGAGTGAAACGAGTGGAGAGATGACCAGGGTGATGGCCGGGCTGCGCTTGTTGTACATGTAGGCGGGCAGCTGGTAGCATAGGGATTTCCCTGCTCCTGTTGATAGTACTACCAGAGTGGAGAGGCCTAGCAGGGGATGATCAAATAAATTAGGTGTTGAAAGTTACACTAAAAAAGTTACACCATCTCTACAAGCTAACAGCTGAATCATTGCCTGGAGATCCTTCCAGTCCTTTCCAGACATTTTGAAGCTCTCTCCATCAACCTAAACCTCTATAGAGTGGTGAAGTGTGACGTCTTTAAACAAATCTATTTTTGGAATTTCTTCATTTTCTGAAAGAGCATCAAAAATAATGTCCAAATATTGAAAACCAATTGAATATGTTAGGTATTGGCTGAGATATGACCATATTGCTCTGGCTCATAACATTTATTAGTAGCTGCGTTATTTAAATTGATCTAATTATCATCATCATCACCATCATCATCATCATCATCATTAGTATTATTAATCATCATCCTCCTCCTCCCCATTATCATCCTAATCCTCATTCTCATCAACATCATCCTCATCCTCATCATCATCATCCTCATCCTAATCCTCATTCTCATCAACATCATCCTCATCCTCATCATCATCATCATCCTCATCATCATCATCATCATCATCATCATCATCCTCATCATCCTCATCCTCATCATCCTCATCCTCATCATCATCATCATCATCATCCTCATCCTCATCATCCTCATCATCATCATCATCATCATCATCATCATCATCATCATCCTCATCATCCTCATCATCATCATCATCCTCATCCTCATCATCATCATCATCATCCTCATCCTCATCATCATCATCCTCATCATCATCATCATCAATCATCATCATCCTCATCATCATCATCATCAATCATCATCATCATCATCATCATCATCATCATCCTCATCATCATCATCCTCATCCTCATCATCATCATCCTCATCATCATCATCATCATCATCATCATCATCATCATCATCATCATCATCCTCATCATCATCATCCTCATCATCATCATCATCATCATCATCATCATCATCATCATCATCATCATCATCATCATCATCATCATCATCATCATCATCCTCATCATCATCATCATCATCATCATCATCATCATCATCATCCTCATCATCATCATCATCATCATCATCATCATCATCATCATCATCATCATCATCATCATCATCATCATCATCATCATCATCATCATCATCCTCATCATCATCATCATCATCATCATCATCATCATCATCATCCTCATCATCCTCATCATCATCATCATCCTCATCCTCATCATCATCATCATCATCAATCATCTCTTACCTGATAAAATTCTCATGACAGCTTCCTCCTGGCCACGTCTGAAGGTATCATAGCCCATCTTCTTGAAATCAGAGAACACTTCCTTGGGTGTTGCTAAGATTTGAACCAAAGAAGGATACAACAATAACCCAGATATTGTAATTAAAATCACTGTTCATATAAAGTATATTACATAGATTTAAAATATTTCAATGTGTTGTTTTGATTTCGTCAATCTTTGTTTAAAAATCCTGTTGCCCTACGACTTGAGGGGTTATATAAAGACAAGGATTATTAGAGAAGAATCATGCAAGTATAATGTTATGTAAAGATACAAATTTGAAATTGAATTAGACCAATTGGCAGAATGATCACATACGATATGGGTCCCCTTGTTAGCTCTTACAAACATCACCTACAAAGCATTAATAAAAAAAATATTAAAAAAAATAACAAAGGAAAATACATGTCAAATATGCAGAACCCTGATAAGAGTGTCATACAGTAGTATTTAACTAAGTTTATAATAACAATCATGTAGTCGTAGGACGAGGCGACTATATTCATTCCTCAAGTTCTGTGTTTCTCAATCCTCACCGTCTGGAATGCCTTCCTCTGTAGGCTCATACAAAGGATCAATGGAACGTTTCGCGATGGGATTCTCGTAGACGGGAGTAGCAATGCTGAGGGGTTCAAACTTGTCTCCTCTTCCTTCATCCGCAAGGTTACCTGTAAGAAACAAATACATTTTAATAGCAAAGTTGCATTTTTAGCACTTCTCACCTCATTTCCCAAACTGGGTAACCTTATACTGTTTTCACAATGGCAAAATTTTGCTAAACCCCGTACTATAGGTGAGGTTAAGGGGGGGTCTTAGCCCCACCTATAGTACAGGGTTAAGCCTATTCAACTTTCTGTTCAGACTCGTATTTACCAAAGTGGGCTAAAGTGGGCTAACCCACCTATAGTACGGGGTTAACTAACCCTGCAAAATAGCAGGGCTATCTCTGCAATTGTGGTGCTAACTCCTGCTAACCCAGCAATTGCAGTGCCAAGCAAATGAATGAGAACAGAAACGAAAAATAGTCCGGTACTACGCAATGGAGCGTATCGCAGCTGGCCAGATGCGAAGTAAGGAGCACACTGTCCAATCATAACATTCACGATATCCGGGGCTAACGAATTGCAGTGAGAACAGCGAGAATTTTCTTATTCCGGAATAGCCGCTAGTACGGAAAAGCCAAAAAAGGTAGTCCGGGGTTAAAGATAGTACAGGGCTAAGCATAGTACGGGGTTAAGCAAAACCAGGGTGAAAAGAGTATGTTATTAGAAATAAATTGTAACATCTTAGACCTGATCAATGCAAGAAAGGTATGTATGATCTTCAGCAAATAAATAAATATAATATTAAAATGAAAAATACCTTGACCATACAGCATCAGATATTTTTTTCAAACAAATTACAGCACAAAATTTAGGCATTCTGATGCGAGATGAATCAGGGTAATGCATCCAATGCAAATGTGATTTTTTTTTTCCCCCACATGAGAAACACAACCTAGAACATGACATTTGTCCCTCATGAACACATGCTATGAAAACAAACTACATAACAATATTACCATCAACAGTATGCACTTGTTTCAATACTGGGTCCCGTTTCATAAAACATGTACTCTGTAATAGCTGCAATGGTTCTACAACAAATTTGCTCATAGCCTATAAAAAATCATGATTTTTTTTTGTTATTAGCTTATCACTTATCAAGAGGGGCAGACCACCTAGGGCATGGACTGATAACATCAAGCAGTGGACAGGAATGTCATTTGAGCAGCTAAACAGAACAGCTGGAGGACCCGTTTCTCAAGGTCCATATCATTGTAGCCCCAACAGCCTCTAAGCTATGGGACATCACTCATTGTAGTTTGTTTTTAATACAAATTTTATTTAACAGGGACCCCGTGACAGGGGTGATTGTGAGCACTAAAAATTGAGTAAAAAAAAAAGAAGAGGATTCGGGGGGGGGGGGGGGGGGAATGGCATCTAACAACATTCCCCCCTTCTGAATAAGAACACTTTGAAAAAATAGGGGAAAATAGAGAAAAATAGAGAAAATAATGGAAAAATCTGTAAAATCAGGATAAAATTGGGAAGAAAAAAAAAAATCTGGAAAAAAAAAAAAAAGTCAGGAAAAAAAATCTTTAAAAAATCAGGAAACCGATTTAAATCGGTTAATTATTAGGCCTGCCCCGTGAAAACTGCATCGCCGAAATTTGGTAATAAAACAACCCACCTGGTTGAGGCTTGGCACCCGCTGCCATAAGTGCAGCTTCCTCAAGGGTTGGTAGAGGACCCATCACAGTCTCCGGATCCTCAGACTCATCTTCACACTTCTTCTTTACAGAGCCTTGTCCTGTGTTTTAGAATTCAAAGGACAAAGTAAAATATCATAACGTTATACAATTGATACAAAAGTAAACATATTGCTTTCAATCAAATTGATGAGATGAAATCATATCTGCAACAAAACAATCTTTGTGTCCCAGAATCAATCAAGATTTTTTTAAATGTTGATATGAAATGTTTCATGCATCCCCCTAAAAAAAAAATTATAAAAAAAAATCTACAATGTAAATTAGAAATCAAATAAATCAACTGTACATGTTACTCCTCTAGAGTCTTATCGTAAGTCAAAATAAACATATTTTCAAAAATAACCTGCAAATGATTCATATTACACTGTATTCCTCAGTGAACACTACACAATCCTCCTGAAATCTGATTTTTGAAGAAATGGCAATTACATTAGATATGGAAATCTAAACAACTGTCATCTTCCCGATTTAGTTTCTAAATGATGATTAAATACTAACAACCTGAATTTTAGTGCACTTAAATCTTATACCGGTAGTCAGAATTAAAGCCAAATCAGCTTCAAATTGTAGACAATCCCACAAATGGTCCAACGTCACTACGATTCTGAGCAGATTTAGCTTTTCCTTCCCCAAAGAAGATTCAAATCCTTTGAAATTTAGATTTTACAAATCCTTTGAAATTTAGATTTTACAAATCATATGACTATTCCCTATTCAGATCCTCGAACATTAAGATTTCCAGAGTTTGAATGTTCGTATTAAATGCTATTGCAAATTCTTCTGAACTCTGATCATAGTCAGATCATATAGTGTGCGGTGAGCTTTATACCGTACAGGTACATCAACCTTAACTTGCCAAAATGTTCAAATTTCAAAATAACAAATTCAAGTTCAAACTACTACGACTACAACTACTACTAACACGATGAAAGAAATAGTGACACCTTGCTCTGCTACGCAGACAAGACAAAAAGTAAGTACATTTACCTAGGTAAAGAAATTATCTTTTAGAAATAATACTGTGCTTCCCCAAATCTACCTATTTTCCCCATTATATTCCCTATAAGGAAATACACCTACCTGAACATTTACTTGCCCAGTGACCAGTTCCTCCACACTTGAAACACTTATCCGTTCCTTGGCTCATTCCTGGTCGGAATCCCCCTCTCCCTCTTCCTCCTCCTCCTCCTCTTCCCCTTCCTCCTCCTCCTCTTCCCCTTCCTCCTCCAGCACCTGTTTTCTGCTTCCACATCATCCTCTTGTATTGCTCCCCTCTCATCCCTCCTTTCCCTTTCCTCCGGTAGCTCTTGGTCAGCATGTTCAACCGCACAAAGTTCTCGTTGAGGTTACTACGCTTGGATGATGATGATGAGACGCCACCACCACCACCACCACCACCACCCGACACCTTCCTTCTCTTTACCTTCTTTGGGGAATCTTCCTCACCCTCCTCCCCCTCCTCAGCCACCGCCTGTTCTTCTTTCTCTCCTCCATCTTCAATCAACTGCTCCTTCTCGCTACCAGTTTTCCTTCTCTTGGACGGAGGAGCTGATGGAGAAATATTGACTCTCTTTTTGTCTCCATCACTCTCTCCAATACAATCTAAATTACTCTCAATTTGGTTCAGTTCAGCAAGAGAGATTCCATCAAATGGTTTATCTTTGGAATTTTCATTATTGATAGATGAATCATCACCACCATTCACAGACTTCTCTGTATTCTGTCCCCTCCTGGGCACACTTTCCAAGAATTGGGTGTTCTCGGTTTTGTGACTCTCCTTTGATGGCATGTGTTCATGTTGAGAGGAACTACTTGCACCATTATTCTTCTTTACAATACATGTATATCCATCATCCCTATCTGATCCTGGATGTACACTTTGTGAAGACACAGTGTGCTTTTCTGGACTCTCTCCAGCATTATCTGCTTCATGGTCATCAGCAGATTCCCTTGCACTTTTCCTTCTGGTTTTCCTTGAACTTTTTTTATCGTTAGATATCGAGGTACCAGTCATTTCCATCAATTCGATGTCACTGATTAGCTCAGACTTCTCATTCGTATCTATATCTCCTAGGTATGGCTTAAGCTCATTCTCCTTCTCACATTTCATCAGCCAGTCTGCTTGCAACGAGTGGTTCCTTGTCTTCGGAAGCCCTGGTCCAACCACCCGAGCTGGATCTACGTTAGTCCTTCCCTTCACGCATGATCCAAACTTGATGGTCTTTGTACTGAGCTTGGTTCCAAAGAAATCCAAGACTGGTGCGGGTTCTCTGTGATCTTTTGAGTGGCTGTGAATGGAAGATCCTTGCTTGTGAGAAGAGTCCAATCTTGGACTGGATTTCTCCTCTTTTGACCAGAAGTCTTGCTTTTTGGCACTAGGCCTTCCCTGTCTCGGACCACTTGACATCTGTGTTGAATGACAACATGAACCATTGTAATCCATTATCATTACTAGTGTATGAAACAAACTCACCACTTTATATCTATAATCAAATGTGAACTTATTTTGTAGATGAAAGGAAGCCACTTTAGGATAATACATAAGGAATCAATCTTTTCAATCAATATACAAAAACTACTCTTAACAATGGAACAGTTCAAAGAAGAAAGACATTTTATATACTTGCATGACTTCAGTTGATTCTGTTCAGTAAGATATTGGGTCGTTCTTATTATCATCTAAGATAAGAAGTTTTGAAATTTGATGGTATAATAAAGTCAATTTCCCAAAATCAAGATTACTATTCCATTAGTTCTATGGACACATTTTTCCCCAAGTCTCATTTTGACCTGGTCACTTCGCTCACCTGACTGTTTGCACGGCTATTGTTAAAGAGTTTCTTGCTGTACATCTTGAGTGCTGCATCCGCTTCATCCTCCTTCTTTTCAGTCACTTCGTCTTCTTCTTCCGATGGTTTCCTCTTGCTTTTATTGAGGTGAGCTCCCCACACATCTTCACAAGCGGAATCTGCACTTTTATCAAGGGCATCCTTCAACTCTTCCCCATTATCGTCATTGCTGGTCGAGTCCTGCACAGAATGCGATAAGGGAATGGATGTTGGAGTCATGGTGGCTTTAGGAACAACAATGTGAGATATTGTTTGTTCAGAGCCAGAAGGATGTTTAGTCTTTGTGAAAGTATATGAGTTAACACCCTTAGATTTCTAAGTTGCATATTGAGTTAGGGTTATAAAATACAACAAACAACATCTTATGGAAATGCAACATCTACACCCATAGGCACGATGTCTAAAGGCACATACATTTGGCTCATGTTTTCTTTCTCATCTTGGCAATGTGCTTGGATTAGTATACCACCATGTTTTGTCATTCGGAAATCACACAGGGAAAAATCTTCCATAGGGAAGCAACGAAGGAGGCCTTGAATAGTTCTAGCGTCATATTTGCTCGTCGTCCAGGTTACTAGTTCCAAATAACAGAGCCTGTGCATGAGGTTCAACATGAATCATTCAAGCAATGGGCTTGAGCAATTCAATCCCTGGTGCTGGTGTGATCACAACGCCATTGTTTAGCACAAAATTTGGAACCAGCAACCTTGACAACTTGGACAAAAGGTTACACTTCGGTACTGTATTGCCAAGCCAAATTGCAAATTACATATATACCAAAATGTATATATCCTACCGAGAACCTACCTTCTTTACAGGAGTATGACTTGAATCACATCTGGTTTTGTTTCCATCATCCTGAGTGACATTGCTGCTTGGCTTTTGACCTTTCTTCAACTTGCTATACTTGCTGTACAGATCTATATTACAGACACAAAAGAATACACATGAGGTAATTTTTTCAAATTGATGAGTACCACAATATATTGCCCCATTATTAGAATTACAAAACAAATGTTGTTCTAATGGAAGTGTGATCGAGAATACAAGAATGTCCACATATTTCAAAATATGTCACAATAAGGTGACATTAAAATTATATCATAAAATCATAACACAACTGTAGCAACAGTAGCCTACAAATACAATATAAATAATAAAATACCTGTGCCAATGACGGTCATAAGTTTATTAAGAAAATCCATCTTTACAAGCATCTCTTCTGCTCACGCGCAAATTAACATGCATGAGTCAATATGTGTGCACACGTTTCCATCCAAATTTCCACAAATAGTCAACTTTATATTTCTGAAAAAATTCTGAAGAAGAAAAAAAGGAAAAAGAAATAACTGAATTGAATTGAACTGTCACTATAACCATGTCACTCCCTTAGAGATATTATCCTACGGCTCAAGACATGAGAATACTTCTGAATCCATAGTGACTGTACCTTGAACATTGTCAGGGGCTAACGCAATGTCATCTCGGCCTGGCTTGCGGTTGTTGGTCTCTTTAAAGTCATTCTCCCAAACCTTCAGAGCCTTCTTGATTTCCAAGATCTCATTGCCATCACTGGACGAGGTCATGATGATCTCATGTGATGATTGCTTTGCTCAGAATCAAATCAGTTTCAAACTGTACAGAGGTACCAACAGAAGAAAAGAGAAGAGAAGAGTATATAATTATGTAGTATCCTGGAATAGTAAAATGCAACACAATTATTGCTTAAAGTGCAAACTACATGAAAAATAAGATTTTTTTTTTTTTTTCATTTACAATCTAGACTATTTAAAGGGATCGTTTAACAATGTTAAATCTGAGATACACGGCCCTTTGTGTTATCAGTGTCTGTGATATGGTGTAATATTGAAGCCCTAAAAAAATTGCGCTTCAAAATGATCAAGAAGTGCCTCAAAAAAGTAAAAACCTTTGAGTGACCGGTTTTACCATACTCGTTTTCCCCAATGGACTGTAGTGTTATGAAAACCGTCAGGCGAACGGTTTTCAAAATTTGTAATTCAAATCATAAATATCTTGATAATCAGACAGGCGATCGGCTTGTAAGAGTCATGGGGTTCCTGACTGACCTAAAGGTTTATAATTATCATTGCATCATGGGCTAAATCCAGAATTTTGTTTCAGAATCTGAGACAAAGTTACCGGATCCCTTTAACTAACACAAGATTAGGAATATGCCTGCTAAGTGCTTTAAAGGATAATACGGCCCATTTGCAAGTTGAACTGACAAGTTAAATCATAAATGGAAAAAAAAAATCAAACAAAACAGTGAAAGTTTCATCAAAATAGGATGGGAAAAATTATAGCATAACGTTCATCTGATCTTGGCGAATTGCAGCTTCATTTTCCTAAATTGGCGACGACAAGGGCCCATCTTAATTCTTATTGGCTATTACGTGGCTGCCATTTGCTCAATGTTTGTTATAAGATATTGGTGCGAGGAGATCAGCTTCCGATTTTCTACTAGCAAAATTATGATATTTCATTCAAACCCTCAGTCTCAGCCTCTCGATTAATTTGTTACGATTTTTTTCAGCATCCTTTAATGGTTTAAGTTTAAGTCTTACGTAACTTTTTTTTTAATTTTGAAAAATTCTCTTTTTCGTCATATCTAGAAAGCCTAGATGATAGAGGTCTAGATCTAGAGTCTACTGTCTAGATTTATTTAATAAACTGGAAATTTATTCTGAAATGTGTGAGGTGCGTCAACAGTAGGGGCGCTGGTCCAAGAATGAGGATCGTCCTCATAAACGAGGAAATCCTCATAAACGCGGACAAAATGCGTCCTCATAAACAAGGATCGTTTGCATTTTCGCGAACGTTTTTTTTTCGTCAGCGCTCTGCGGGTTGCGGGTTACCGAACCGCCAGCTGGCAATGCCAAATTTGGATTCCCCAGGGGAAAATAACCCTAGTTGACCGTCTACTTTTATGGGTTGTAAAATGCATCAAGAAAATCATCCCGGAATCCGTTTTTTGCATCGCCAATGTGCCGATCAGAAATATGGAACATCAGAAATATGGACGCGTTGGTCCGCGTTTACAAACAGACAAAGACGATCTTCGTTTATGAAGACGATCCTTATTCTCGGACCAGCGCCCATACTACTGGTCAAAATCTCCTTGGTTCTGACATAATATTAAGTAGGGGCCTATTGACATTGCCATTGAACTTAAGTTGCGCTTAAATGGGCCCTCTCTCTTACTTAAATTCGAAGCGACTCGAGCGGATCAATAAAATCATGGTAGGCCTACAGCGCTCGATCATTGCGCAAAGTTCTACGACTACGTGCCGGTGCCGGAGCCGGGCAGAAAGAAGCTCCATCTCGACCGCCAGAGCTCCGGCCAAGCGCCACACCACGGTCCACTCCCAATCGGCATAATCTCGCTTACAGTCATGCAAGTCCGGGTAAGGGTAGAATCTACACACTATTAGGTAAAAGATATTCCAATTTATTGAAGGTACATGTATTCTTATTCGGTGAGAAGCACATATATTATATACGGCAATGCACAAACTTGTAATGATAATATAAACTTAGATCTAGATCTACTCACTGTTTCCGACTTCAATTTGACTTTCGCGCTCGCGGGATATCCGAGCTGAATGGGCTTTGCGGACGTGCATATGGTACGCCGCCGATTATTATATTAATTATGATGAGGATGCATGCTAAAGCTAAAGCGTAAATTGTGCTAAAGCCACCCGGAAGTCACCTTTGCCACAAAGTTCAGTTTGAATTATGAATCAATTGATTTAATGAGCTTGAAGGCTTACATAATTTCTTTGACCTTTTTCTTTAATTGTGTATATACTTATGTTTTTGTACACTATATATAGAAATTTAACTTATTCCTCTTTTTTCTCCTCCGGCCTCCTCCTCCTCTTTTTCTTCTTCTCCTTCTTCTGTTTCTAATCTTATTGTACTTATTTTCAATTCTTTCTTTATATTCTGTTCAAAATTCCTAGGTTCGTGTAGGCTGGATCATGTCTTATTCGGCGCGATTTTCACATTTTCGGGAACAAAATAATAAAGCTGAGTCGTTGCGAAATTTTGGGCCGAAAGGCCCAATTTTTTAACCCCCCCCCCCCCCCTTGAAAAAATCCTGCGAACGCCACTCCCGGGCCCCCCACTCCGAGAACGGACGGACCCCATGCGTGTTACCAAAATGTCCGGTAAAGAGGTACTTTTCGTGCGAAAAAGTCCGGCCCGAGAATTGTAAAAAAAGGGGTGTATTATTTTTTCACCCGGAGATTTCTTTAGAAAGGGGGTGTTTTTTTTTTTTTCTCTCATCTCTTTGGACTCCTGAGGAATTATTTCGAATATAAGGGGGTACATTGAGCATTTTTCATGATTTAGGGGGGTCTCCAAGGCAGGAAAAGCCAGCGAAAAGCCCGCGAAAGGGGGGTTCGGAAATGTTGGCAGTCCTCAGATAGGGGGTGCTTTCAAAAAGAGGGAACGAGCATATGCGTAGCCATTGCTCATTATAATATGAGAAAGGCCTTAGTTAGGCCTATATAGACATCACATATTTTTCTTAAAATGTTCATATTATAGTAAAAAAAAGATGATTGTAAATGAAAAGTGATTCAAAGACGAAAGCGTAATTTACAACGAAAAAATATATTTTATTGAAAGATGGATCATTTCGATGATAGACAAATGATTTTTAAAAAGATAGATGATAACATAATTTTCCTCTTTTGGCTTGTCATAAGCTAAAACCGGCACAAGCCGTTTTAATTTTTGTATCGGAAATCCCGCGCGCTGCGTTTGCGAACTTTGGCCTTGTGCAATGCCAATGGCTGACAGAGTAATGTCTGTTTACTGTTTGAACTTTGAGATTTTCCCTCGGCCCTCGATCTCGGCTTGAAGTTGGACGCTGGATGTTTAAAGAAGAACCTTAAGTTGTTCGATGGAGACTTTGTTGCAGAGTTCGTATTTCAGGTAAAGCCAAGCATGCCAATATCAATTCATATTGTATTATCACCTGTCTCCAGCTCCAGGCCCAGGGAGCTCCTCTCCGACGCCCACGCCAAAGGCGTCGGAGCTCCAGAGCTCGTCGTATAGAAAACGATTCAAACAGCGGGTTGGGTTGGGTCACATTTTTAGGTAGAAGGTACAATTTTAAATTACAATGTTTTTCGACTCCTCTGGGCATCTTTCCAACCATTTGAAATTATTATTTGAAGAAGCCTTTGAAGGGAAAATGGGTGATTCTTCTTCCTAACCCGACGATTCATCCATCATGATCATGCATCATTCATGGCATGCATGGCGCTTGTTCAGAAACCTACATGTACCGGGTATCCAAAATTTGACACGTAACTCCGGTGTGGAAAATGAAGTAAATATTCATTAAATGTCCAAATAAAGATCATGAGTTAAAAAGTGAATACTGATGGTGGGTTGCGGGGGGGTGCGCGCATGTGTAAAGTTATCTACCGTAATGAGGATCTGAGACATTACGGTAGATAACTTCACACAGGCGCGCGCCCGCCCGCAACCCATCATCCGTATGTAGTCTACTTGTATTGTGAAGCGGTGTGCCGTGAAACCTGTGAAAAAGTGTATACTAATAGTTTTTTGTTTTTTTTGTTGCCAAAACGAAAATACAAGCGGGAAAGGACTTTCATTTAACATCAAGGTGCAGTTGAAGGCGCCGATTTGTGCTTGTGAACTTGTCACAAAAAGTAACAATGTGGTTTTTAGAAGAATGTGTAAGATCATTAATGTAAATTAAAAACAGTAGAGTATCTAGGTACAGTGTAAGTTCATGCATGTAAACTAGTAATCTATGACATGACCCGGCCGACATATTTCCGGGTCAACCTACCAAAACATAGTGAATGAATATTCATATATCACTGGGTCAAAAAATGAATATTCATCAACTAAATCCAAGATGGATGACAACGAATCATGTTGACTACAAGACTTTCTTGGATTAATCATTAATTTAGGATCTGAATAAGCAAGCTATCGTAAGTCAAAGTAGATACTTCTGTGTTATTTTTTTATTTTTTAATTTAATTATTTTAACGATATCATACCGATGGCAAATCTTTGTGGGCTGCTATGGTACTGTTGGATAGCTGTGCGCATGCGTCGCTGAACAAGGCATGACGTCGCGCGATCGGAACCATGGCTAAGCAAACCGTTGTGGGGGTGGGGGTGGGGGGGGGGCTCCCGGGGCTGAGGCATAATAACCATATTGTTTATAAATATAACAAGCTAGGGAAACAAGCGAGCATAAAAATAACAAGTTCATTATGGCAAAAGCATTACTTTGGTATCAAAATAAATTCAATCTGACCACCTCACTGCCCAAATATATTCAAACTTTAAAAACATACCCACTACCCACTCTTCCATCCCCGTTGATACTCCACTGAATAAGACAATAATAATGCACCTTTTTTGTAGTAAATATCTCTTTTGGATCAGGTGTTGAACCAATGATTAAATATAGTGAAATTTCTGATGAGTTGTATTTACACTGCAAACGGAAATTAGTTGGTTATCTGACATTCTGGTGTTTCACCGGTAGTAATAGCGACTACCGGCAAAGGAGATGAAGAATAAAAAGAAAGAAACCCACAGTGTAAAAGCAAACGTCGATGAGATACCGATTTATCACCACATGGCTCTCCTCACTTCCGCGCTAACACAATCAGGGCATGCAGGGCACAGATGAGTTGCGCATGGGTACTACCTACCAGGAAAACTGTTATGATGGGCCTTTGATGATTTTTCACGGGTTTTTCCAATACCGGTAGTTTTAAAAGGAGCGAAAAGGTAGTCCAAAAAATAATTTTTCAAAATGGTCTTTTGGTTGCCTAAATGGGCCTATTGCAGAAGTGGAAAAAAAAACATGTTTGTTTAATGTTGTCTAAACTACAGCATGTTCATAATTCAACCATTCAACGAGGCTCATATTAAAAGAAATGAAGACTTAAAGATTTCAAAGAGGAGCAATCCAGCAGACCAACAGTCCATAAGAATGACAGTGTTCATTTACTGAAAATTCTAGGAAAGTTGTGCAGAAGGCGATTGAGACCAACAAATTGGTCCGAGAGGGGTTTATATCTTGGGCCAATTTTCAGTTCAATTTTCAATTGCTAGAACCCTCAGATAACTTTTCATAAGAGACCCAAGAGGAGAGAGATTTTACTCACTGGTAGTTCAATTTTTGCAACTGTCGAATCATGTGCATGCCAAAATGAATGCAAGACCCCAAAATTAAGCAAGAAAATAATAACACAATGTTTACAGTGCGTCCCAGAAAAAAAGAAACCGAGAATTATCAATGGATCATTCTTATGCACAAAGAAGACGAAAGACTTGATGCATGGCTGATCGTCAACGAAACAGAGTTAAGTCTTTTGTCATCTCTGTTTGTTGCTACAGCAGGCAGCCAGTAAAAATGAATTCATTTAATTAAATTATGGAAATGCAAGCATTACTTTAAACAAACAGAACTTTGTTATTCCTGGCTCATTTTTACCTGATTGAGGCGTCATATGAAAGGGCAGAAAATGAACTTTCTAGAAATGTGATTTCTCTTTGAAATTCAGATTCCACCTGCCAAATGACTTTTTTGTACCCTCTCTTCAAATTAATTAATGATTTAATTAAAAATAGCAATACATGGGCCAGCTGGTTGTGCGTAATATAACCAACACGAAAATGCCAACATCAGCATTCGCTGAAATACTACGTAAGAGGCGCTATTTCTTTTTTTCAACTGCTTTTTTCAAATTATCTATTACTTGTGGTGGTACACAAGTATTAGAAATCGTTATATTTATGGATATTTCAGCTGTCTCTGAACCGATTTTGATCAAACAAAGATGATTTTGTCATTTAAATTGTATGTTCTTTCAAATTTGACACCCAGGTTTTCATTATCTCACAAAAAAATATTTTGTGTAGCGCACTCTGCAACAGAACTCAACTATCCCTTTAACTAAAACATTTTCCAGAGGTGATACTTTTCAAATTTGTTTGTAAAATTACATTTTCTCTTTTGTGTATGTACTGTACATATGTAAAACATAGAAAGCAGGGATATATAATCACATTGCTTGCCTTAAATTACATCACTGACACTGTAATCAATTTTTTCATTGTCAAACATTAGGCTTTAGCATAGCATCTTCTTGATTTTTTTTAATTCACTTCAATGCAATGATTAGAAATAGTTATCAAGGGGGCTTTTGGTTTGTTTATGGGCCTCCTGTGTTATGATTTTATTGGAGGGCTCGTAGATTGAAGGATATTTGCTATATCTGCATCTTGTTCTTGTTTTTCTAACTATGGAGATCTCACTCCCCAAAATATGACAGCAGAATGACAGTGCAGTTATCAGTATATTGGTCTGAATAGTCTAAACAGATAAACTGGCAATTGTGATAAATACATTTTGGCTTTTTTCTTTTAAATCCTGAGAAGTTTTAGTATTTGCAGTTTTTGAATTCCTCTAACCATGATAGACATTAGGCTAGAATCACCAATTGCAGATGGCTGTACTCTTTTACTTAGCTGTTCTATTTTACTTTAATAGCCATCTATATATACAGATTTTAAACCGCACCCAGTTGACATAATATGATATTTGTTACTGTGCTGGGCAAACACATGCTCCATGGAGGTGACCAACTGAAATTAGGGCAAATTTTGTTTTGATGTCTCAGGCATTTCATATTACATACTGCCCTCTGTGGTAGGAACAGGTACATGTGTTATTGAATATCCTGCTCTTTCAAGAATACCCAGGGAAACATTTCAAAATAAGTAAAATTAAATACATGTTCCAGGTAGTTATTGTTTTGAATTTTCTCTTGCCATTATTAACATTTTCGTGTGAATATTGTATATCTGCAATTGAAAGATAATGAGCATGTAGGGACAGTTTGATCATAATTGTAATTGAAATAATTAGAAAGATCTACATGTATGTGAATATATTTTCAAAAAATAATAAACCCACATTAGTACTGAGCTTGTAATACATGTCTTAGGGTTGGACTCTTATTCAAGACAATTTTTTAAGCACATACATGTAACAAATGCTATACTTGTTGCTAAATACTGTAAATAGAAAAAAAATCATAAACTTCATCTTAAAGATTAATTCAATTATGAAAATAATCAAACTGTCCATGCAAATTCTATAAACATATGTTTCTATACTTTCTAATTACAGGACAGGTTACATTTCAGGAAAATGATAATCTTGAACTTGCATGCTAGCATAGCATAAATATAAGGGTGAAATTTAATTTTGAAGTACTAAAAAAAAAAAGCAACAAAAAAATCCTGGGTTTTAGTGGATGGTCAGGGACTAGACAGGTAATGTTTTAACTCGGGCCTAGTGCTAAGCATGCAACTATATTATAACATTTAAAGTCCTCAAGAATTAATAGTTTTCTTACACTGTACACCTATCTCTCCAAATTGTGCTGACCAGTGTCTCTCATTTTCTACTTGTATTCAAATCAAGTGTAATTTCAGCATGGACTTCCCCTTTGATATTTGCAATTGTGATTTTGATGTCCTTCAATCAAGATTGTTTACAAGACGTTAAAAAAGTATAATGAGGAAAATAGATATGAGCATATGCCAAGAGAGGAAATTGTGATTTTCATTTTGAGGCACTCAAAACAAGGTAAAAATGAATGGCTCACCTTTCAGAAAATTATATGGAGATGGACAACAGAGGGCTCACTCTATCCAGGCATCTCTTCATGTCCATATGTTGATTCTTCAATATGTACATCATGTATTGTGGCATCAATGAACACATTGCTGCATACCTAAAACTATCTTTTAGAACATTCTTTTTGTGTGGAAAAAGATAAAAACAATACAAAATGGTCTACCATTACAATTACATGGGCAAAATTTTCCCCCAAAAATGTATATCTCCTGTGACAGGTGTTCCTTTCCAAAATATGAAAAATGCAGGTGTTTTTTTTCTTCTTTGAAATGAAGATGCATGTTGATCCTGTTGATATGCAAGTTTGAATAGGTAGGTTTGCACTTTGCACTTAGTATTCTTATTCTGAGATGAGAGGAAGAGGATTCCTGCTTTGTATTGAGCTAAGGACAGCAAGGGCGTGGCTAAGCACAAAAGGAATGTCTTTTGTGGTTTTATTAATTGATAGCATTTTCTTCTTCTCATGTGACATTTCCCTTTTGCTGATTTAAATTTTTGTTTTCTTTTGCTTTGTAGTTGCAAAAGCTTCAATACTGAAATAAAAATACTTGCCTTGATGTAAAGGAACTTTGTCAGAATTTTATTAACATGCTGTATGTACTCTGCAAAAGCAAATATTGCGACATGTGTGATCAAACATTATTTGCTATTTGATATGATCACCTACAAAAGCACCATTACCATTGTCTAGGAAGAATTTAAGTTCTAAAAAGTAAATAGGAATACATTTCTAATTTCGGAATTTCATTGTTAGAATTTGTCTTGTTGATCTTATATTTATGTGCATTAAAGGTAAAGACCAGTAATGGAAACGCCCCAATTTCAAAAAATGAAGTGGAAGCTCTTATTACTAATCATGTGAAAGAATATGTTTTGACTAATACATGATGATAAAATTGTTGCCGGGAAACCGCCTACTAATTGATATATTTGGTAAATTCGTTTATCTATTGGTATGTGAGAGATAAACGCACGTGTCGTGCACATGTGCGTAGTCCCATATACATCTTTCTGTGTACAGTCAGTGCTTGTAACTTTACGAAGACTGGGCCAAATTTCTTCATTTTGATGATTCCAAAACCTTGCAGTACACACCAATACTTATATGCTAGATGATCAACCTTTTCTGATCGATTCCACAACGTTTCTTTCACAATGCCATCGAATGACCATAACTGGTCTTTATCTTTAATTATGTTCAATCTTTTAAATGAACAACATCAGCTCTCAAGCTAATGTGTTAGCTTGCACTTTGATGCTTTTTCTTAAACGATCTTGATTAGAAGGAACCAAAATAATGAAAATATCAAGAAATACTTATTCATGGTGGGTGCTGGATGCTGGGAGAGACCTGGGGAGGTATTGTTAGGTTGTCATTAAAAAAAACAATAAAATGTATGAAAAACCATTCCTTTTGTATTTTAAGTACTTTGTCCATCTGTTTATAGAAGGTTTCATTCCCATTGATAATATTTAAGAAAACAAGGGCGCTGAAGGTTGACAGCCTTTTATAGATCTGTGCCCTACTTACAAGTACATGTTCATATAATTTTCAATGGCATACATTTATGTACTTTACCATATGCCAGTTTTACTTATTGATATTTGCATCGTGGATTGCTGTAACCTTCAGAGCGATGTTGTTCATTATAGCACCATTTTAGATATCTATTATTCAGGAGAGACAGGGTATCAATGTCATTGTCATAATTTGTTTTTAGATATATCTGTAGATTTACAAGGTTGGGGTACAGTACTTGAAGCGTGAAATGAAGCGGGGGAAGCACGATGAGATGGCCTTCTTGCCACATTTCATTCATAATTCAGATCCACTGAGAGCCGTAATGGCATTATTTAAACTCTTATCTCTTTGCATATAATGAATGCCCTATTAGGAGAGTGAGGGACAGACAGAGATAGGAAGAGAGAGAGAGAGAGAGAGAGAAGAGTGAGCAAGACAATTATGGTCATTGTTTGCTTTGGATTTTTTGTCTGTTCATTTGTCTGTTCATTCTGAAGAAGCTTCTTTTTTATTACCATATTTTTTATATTACTGGCATCCCTATCAGGAGCCTTCAATAAAAAAATATGCATTTCTACAGGCCTAGTTCATTCTTCTTTTGTCTCCTTTCTCTATAATTGTTTTCTTTTCTGGTATCTCTTCTTTAAAAAGAAAATGCATATATTATTATTCATTATCAATCCTTTGATGTATTTGCTGGCATCATACCTCTGTAGCAATGGCATTAGACTGCGGAACGCTGACATTTGAAAGCAGTTTATGCTGTCTGAATAATTCATTTGTAAGATATTTATTGCTTTTTCCAGTTCAGCTGCATATAGTTTGCTGCTAGTCTATCAAATATTCTGTATCAGCATCCAGGATTAATTACATGTCGGGCCCAAAGTATATCTTTATGTCTAATGAACATGAATAATTCAATTTGTTGCTCTTTCAGCCTTTACAGGTAGGTACCCATGAAAGATTAATTCCATGTTCAAAACATATGGAAGCCAAACCAGCACTGTATTCATGTAAGGTCTTCCTGAAATAGACAAGGTTTATGGCGCATATCCTTGCCCGTCTTTATGATGATGATGATGAATACGGTGATGATGTTGATGATGATGATGATGATGATGGTGATGATGATGATGATGATGATGATGGTGATGGTGATGATGATGATGATGGTAATGATGATGATGGTGATGCTCATGATGAAGATGATTATGATAATTACAGTGAATGTGGTGATGGTGATGATGATAATGATTATGATAATTGATGTTTTTAGATCTTACTGCTTAGTGCCTGAAGATAAGGCATTTCATCCACATTGTCTCTCTCAACCCATGTGTAATAAATAGGTATGTGATAACAGATTACAAAATAATACAACCTTGCACTGAGCAACCATTGTTAAACTAGGGTTGATGATATCCAGTCTTTAATTTGTGTGAATCATATAAATGAGAATATGATGATACACCTTGTACTTTGTACATTATGGGGAGAGTTGAACTTTGTTGTTACATCGTATAAAGAGGTGGATATCCTGTAACTTCAAGTGCCATCACATGATCCATTACTTTTGTTTCAGGCAGGATCAATTACATGAAGTGTTAAAGGGATCCGGTAACTTTGTCTTCTAAAGATCCTTTAAAAAAAATCCTTGATTTAGCTCATGCTGCAATATTAATTATAAACCTTTAGGTCAGTCAGGAACAACATGACTTTTACAGCTGATCGCCTGTCTGATTATCAAGATATTCATGATTGAAAATCCAAATAAAATGTTGCGTTTGCCAAACGGTTTTCATAACACTACAGTCTATTGGGGAAAACGAGTATGGTAAAACCGGTCACTCAAAGGTTTTTACTTTTTTGAGGCACTTCCTGATTATTTTGAAGCGCAATTTTTTTAGGGCTTCAATATAACACCATATCACAGACACTGATAACACATAGGGCCGTGCATCTCAGATTTAACATTGTTAAACGATACCTTTAAAATAAAAATGGGGATTTACTCAATATCCAAAGTATATTGAAAGCACATAGGAATATGTGCGGTATGCACTTGACAACAACAGCATAATATGCCTATAGAAAGCGATAATCATGATTTTCAACAGATTTTCTTTATGCTGTTTGTCCTTGTTTTATTATTAATTCTGTTATGACGTAGTTTACTGTCACGCTAGGTACAAGTAGACTAATGTATTCATGTAGATAATTCTCACGCACAGGCTTAGATATCATCTAATATCCTGTTGACGATTGCTAAGAAAGCTTTATTTGGTATACAAATAATATAGTAGGCCTTCATTTATAATATAGGGCTTCAAAAGTTTGAAGGTCTTAATCCAGTACCTACGTGTAAGTGTGATTGTTGAAAACATGTTTTCATCAGAAGGGTAATTGCATTGATTGGACAGCTCCTCAAGATGTGTTCTCTATAATTCAGATAATTAATCAGAAATTTGGCCCAGTCTTGGTATTAAAAGTAGCAAGCACTGTACACAGAAAGATGTATCTGGGACTACACAAACATGTGGCATAAAAAATCGGGCCTCATGTTTAAGCTGTTACTTGTCATATTTAGAATATGAAGGCATTTGAAGAGCCATGCTTTTCAGGAAACATTTTTTCTCTGATGTTCTTCCACACTTGCATAATATCAAGTAATGCTCACAAATTATTTTTCACCTCTCCCCAGAACTCAACTTTCTCTTAAAGTTAGTGAAACATATCATGATCCCATTGTTTGTCCCTTCATGATGGCTGATGGTAATATCATGCATCTATGTTTTGAAGTGTATGTTCTGTCATTCCTCAAAGCATACACAGAAATGATATTATCCCCCTTTCTTTCTTTTTTTATAGCTAATGTTTAGTCAAGTGTTGTCAAATGAATGGCTGAAACCTTGTTCAAATTTGTTTTTTTGGAAGGTGTAATTTTTTCTAATGATACAGATTTATAATCTTACATGCGCAGCCTAGTTCTCTTAATCTAATGATGATAAAATACATTGTGAATTTTCTCTCATGTAAGCCTATATTTCATGTTCCCCATACAAACATTTATAAGGCTTGCCCACAGCTACTCACTGACAACAGACCTTTTCGCTGAATAGAGGGAGGCATTCATTCGAGAAGGGCTTGAAAGGTGTACCGTGAGAACGGTTTGATGTGAATAGGGTCACAGGTAGTTTGCATATTATTGTCCAAAATTTGACCCCGGGCATGCATTGTGACTCAGCTTGATTTGCAATTCTGTATTCTTCAGCCCTTGATTCTCTCGCTCTGCTTGCCTTCCCAGGTTTGAAGCTTGGATGTATGCTTTACCTTGAATCTACCTTGGAACAGGGAAAGAATAGCAAATGTCATTGTTGTGAAGACAGTGCACAATAGTGCTTTTTTTCTTCTCTATTTCTGTCTCTCTGTCTCTTTCTCTCCCCCCCCCCTTTCTCTCTCTCTCTCTCTGTCCAATTACAACAATTTTTTGTTGGGTATTTGGAGACATCAGATGTATAACCTAGTTCACATAATTATCATGTTTTTCTTTTGTTGGACAAGCTCAATTTCCTTTTCTTTTCTTTAAGGTTTTTATGAGAAATATTTGGATGAAACAAATTGCAAAGATCTCACATTATCCAAAGAGGGAATTGTTAATTTCCTTGATTCATGCAAACAAGGAGTTCTACATGTAGGTCTAATAATAACTACATCATTCAAGTATACATCATGTATGTATGTATGTGTCAGAGTATTCAAACCCCATGTTGACCTGTCTATATCTATTTTAGGCTTAGAGTTTTCTGTTTTAAAGTTGATGAAGTCATTCAAAAACAGAAACTCTATATATTCATGTTTTTCAGTTTTCAAGTGCAGAATTTAAGTGTTCGCAAGATTTGCAACTGTAAGATTGTTGATTGTCAATTTTCCATTTTGAGAGTAAAAGGTTGAAGTAGCAGACCTAACCAGCTGTTGTTCACAACTGTTTGTCATTTGATTATAAGAGAATGAAAAACATAGTCATGAGTTGGCTAATTAGGAATGGATCTCAAGAAAGCACTTGAGGTGGTACTAATTATTTTCATTCTCAAAAGGATGTCACTTCAAGCTTATGCTTTAGACGACCTCTTGTCTGTGTATTCCATGTCATTATCACAAATTTATAGTATAAGATTGTAAATGTAAATTTATTGATGTACATGGAATAATGTGTCTCACATTTATAACCCATCCTGCAAGGCCGAGGCTTCATACGTAGTACCTTTTACAAAGCTTGATTTCAATTCCACTTTCAAAACCTTAAAGGTAAAGACCAGTTTTGGAAACGCCCCCCTCTCAAAAAATGAAATGGAAGCTCTTATTATTAATCATGTGAAAGAATATGTTTTGACTAATACATGATCATACAAATTTTGCTGAGAAACCGCCTACTAATTGATATACATGTATTTTGTAAATTATTATATCTATTTGGACTTGATAGATATAACGCACGTGTCGCGCACGTGTGGGGGTAGTCCCATATACATCTTTCTGTGTACAGTGCTTGTAACTTTATCAAGACTGGGCCAAATTTCTTATCATTTTGATGATTCCAGAACCTTGCAGTACACACCAATACTTATATGCTAGATGATCAACATTTTCTGATCAATTCCACAACGTTTCTTTCACAATGCAATCGCATGACCATAAGTGGTATTTATCTTTAAAAAAAAAACTATTTTGGGGCTTCAACAGATAATATAAATCTATGAACCTGTGGATATATTGTATATCGCATCTGCCATTCTACAAAACTGATTCTGTGTTTGAATAAGAATTTTTAAAATAAGAAATGTGATAGTGTTCTGAATTGACTGCTGATATAGATTATAGTCCTGATTTGTATAAAAAAAAGAGGGAATTATATGTGCCTTCGTTTTTCATAAATGTCCCATGTGTTATGAAATGGAACTGTAGAGTGTATGTACGACTAATTGTGCTTTATTTTTGTCTCTTTTTACACAGATTTACCTGACTTCTTTATTGATTTATACTGAGTGCTTTTGTTGAATTTCTTCATAATGTCTGGTGAGTATTCCACTTTTGTTATGGAAGTTTATTTATGGACTGAATAAGCTTAAGCCTAAGGGCAGTGATTTCTAGACACATTAGCTGGATTATAATATTTTTTTCTCATTTTGAAGCTACATGAGATGTACATTTCAATATATATGTGAAATATTTAACTCAATATTTTCGGTAATGATTATCCCTTTTCAGTCCATTTACTCTCTGGTTGTCTAGGAGTAGAAAGAGCCAGTTTTTAAACTGGTTTCAATGATTTATTATCAATTGATTGTTAAGAGCCATGTAGTTGCTCATTAAAATCTGTATCATTGTTATAACGCATGAACCGTGTATCTCTCTCCTTTGCTTGTGAACATGCCATATTGCACATTCTGCTTTATTATTTTCATGAGAGAGAAAGAGAGGGGAGGAGGGGATTGTGGGGGAGGGGCAGAGAAAGAGTAATGTGTTGTAAGCCCATTTTAATCCCTCTTTAGTCTTAATACATGTAGTGGAAGTCTATTTTGAAATAGAACAGCAATGGAGATTTTGCACATAATTTGCTACTTGACTTTCATGGGAAGTTTTGTCAATATGTATGTTAATTTTGAATGCTGAGTCATTGTGGGCAGAGTCCACGGGAATATGTAATGAAGGGCGAGTTCATGCTCTGGATAAGAATTGCGACCCATTCTCATTAATCTACAAACAGTTTTTTATTTGCTACCGGGAAGTGATATATTTTATCTTTGTGGACTGGAAGCTGTGCTTTGAATTGCGCAATAACTAATCAATGATAGAATAAATAGAAAAAGTACAATCAAATACTAACTTGTTAACTATATTTACAAGAAAATCTGTTGATTGCTATAGTGATCATGTACCAAAGCAACTACCGGTAGTTTGCTCATTGAAATAGAATTCATTATTGGAATTAATATGATCAGATTTTCTTATGATAAACATGTATGTATGAAAAAATAAAATAATGAGCTGTGTATAGATACCTGTAAGTACATTAAAAAAAAGTTCCTGACGTAGCACATGTACTCGACCCATTTTGAAAGTAATCAACTGGAGAAAGTGCATAAAAAACAAGGTATATTGAGATACAGAAAAAGAATCCCATTTTTCAGATTGCTCAGCTCAGGAGCATATCTTTATATCTCTTTATATATACAGACAGAGAATTTTGTTTGCGTAAAGCAGTAAAATATAAAAATTGAAAAACTGTATTAGATAAAGGACCCGAGGGAAGGCTAAGATAATGTTCTTGTCATTTCAAGGAAGTCATCTTGATTGGAAACTGATCGGAGATTGGAAGTAGTTCTGCCGGTTTGTCATTGTACATTAGCCAAACTAAGATCAGTACTATGCTTGTGCAAGGAACCGCTAGCTGACCTATATGTTCAGTTAACAGCTAAATTATTCATACCCTCTACCAAGTTTTGTACTTTTTTAAGTATGTGAAAAATCCATTTGTCCCGAATTTATGTTTCTTGAGAATATGTCATATCAAAGCTTACATCTAAAATTATTCAACAAATGGGTCATTTCACGTTAAGTGTACACTTTTTGAAAAATGGGGTTTTCCCCATTTTGGCATCTTTTAAACAATTATTATTTTATGTTGGCCATTTTATTTGATGGACCTTATCAACAGCAACCTACAGTTCAATTTTCATAACACTGCAAACATTATTTCTGTTAATTTCAGCATTTTTAGTGCATTTTTAACGGAAAAGGGATTCTCATTTCATAATTTTGATAATGTTCATTGATATCTTACATGAATCTATTGAGAGTTGTGTAAAATTTTAATGTTTTAGTGTCAGCACAGCCACTATGTAAGATCATAAAACTTATTTGACCAAATTTGACCAATAAATGTGAAAATGATGAATATTTTTGTAAAAGGCATCTTTTCCGTTAAAATTAAAAAACATGTCCTCTCCATAACATTGAGGCCAGCAGCAGTGACTTAAAATGATATATATGGGCCTAAACTCTATTTAAATAATCTTCAGAATGTTTGAAAATGAGGACATGTCTCAAATCAATGAACAAAATATGTGATATATATTTTATTGCTTGGTTAATTTGATGACTTTATTTTCCGTTAAAAGTGTGTCCTCTCCATAACAGGTATTTTCTTCATATATTAAAGCACTGAGGCTTGCACTATCTATGGCACTGGTATACAATAATAATATGCCTCCATTTAATATCATGAAATGTGATTTTCCATTTACATATCTATAGATGGTCAGTATCTCACACTAATGCAATGTTAAACTGAATGTCCTCTCCATAACAGAGTTACCCATTGTTAACAATGTACAGAAACAATTATTTTTTTATAGTATAATCACTTCCTTCATGTAAGAAAACATTGATATGTTGTTCCACTCAGTATAAGAATTCATTAAATATCATGTCAACAGCTATAATTTTATTTTGGTATTGATTTTCATTAATTCCTCTATGTAATTGGGTAATTTCTGAATGCAAAGACAGAAATATTCTCACAACATAGTCTGATATTAAATACATTTTAAAGTGCAATATTTGTAAGTGTGTAACTGACAAAATCTACTGATCATTGCAATCATTTACCACCCTGGTAGCAATATAATGTATGCCATTAGGTTGTTAAGGAGAGGACACATTTTTTTAACCAGGCACTTCAAGTAGGGAAAACAAATCCTCTGACCTTTGCCCAATATACAGTATCCATCAAAATAAACTATACGTTCGCTGTAACGTTTAGCGCAGTAAACGCAGGTGCGCGTTAAAAGGCCCATTATTGCACTTATCGCACACAGGTGCGATAGTAGCCTTTAAACAAGGCCACTTGTCTGATAGACGCCGAGCGACTAAAACGAGACTAATCGCGAAAACCCAAGTGAACGCGAGAGCGAGGAGCCCATCCTAGTGGCCTTTATCAATCTGATTTGGATTTCTTATGTTAACCCTTGTTTCCGACTGGAATTCGCTCCAGAAAATGGAGCGTTCAATCAGCGAACGTATCCTCGCACGACGTCAGCATATCCATCACACACACACACACAGTAAACTCTACGTAGTGCGAACATGGACCTACATGCTATGAACTATTACGTACGTGCTAAGACCACTGACCTCTACATGGAACGAATCACGAACGAAGCCAACTGGGAGATCGCCGTTCTGATTGGTCAATAAATCCAAAGTAGGCGTATTGGCATGCTAATATGTATCTATGAATAATTCATGCGGAGCAGTGAAACCCACTTTCAAAAAGGCCTTGTGACGTTCCGTCACTCGGTCGCGCGTTCACTCCGGGTATCTAGACTCATCTCAGCCGCTTAGAGTCACGAGGCCTTGTCAAAAGGCTAGTGCGATAGCTGCGCCTGGGTCCGATAGGGCTTATTGCACTTATTGCACTTATCGCACCTGCGCCTGGGTCCGATAGGGCTTATTGCCGGCCCTCTTGTTGCACCTCTGCGCTAGCTTCGATAGGGTCTACTAACCTACTAGCGCACCTGCCTTGCCCCTCGAACTGCACTGTTGTATAGAAAGAACGAAGGGAAAACGAAATGGCAGAATTTATGGTACGGCATTAATAAAAAGAAGAAATATCAAATGAAATCGTGAACGGAATGATGATTTTGAATTTCATTCCCCCGTTGAAGTACCGTCTTGTTGTCCTTGAGTACTAATATTAATTCACAAGGACCGATTTAGATTTGAGGCGAACGTAATTTTAGGTGAATGTGGGAGAGGACTATTTATACGTCTCACTATTCTGATTGGAATTATCAAACTACAACTACAGTAATTTGTTTTCCCAGGTCCACGATCGAGAGTCCCAGATCCCAGTACAGTATGCACTCATTTGCATACAGCCAATCAGAGCAATACGCTGTCTGTGTGTAGAGCTTCGCACCGTTTCGCATGGTAAACGTTTCGCATCACGAACAATTGTTTATAGAAAAATCAGTTCTCACTAGTTCTTAACCTTTACAAATAAGTGCGTTCGAGAAAAAACGAAACTTTGAATTGTCGATGTTTTATCATATCTTAATCTCAATTATAATTAATAAATGACACATATTTGTAAAGCTGAGATCCCCTTCTTTCATTTGATTCACATGTTGCAAATTTAACACACGAGCGCTTTAAAACAATTTGAAGAAAGGGTTACCAAAAAAAAATCATTTGGCGAACTGTATCTGAATTTCAAAGAGAAAATCACATTTCTAGAAATTTCATTTTCTACCTCTTTATATGAAACCTTAATCAGGAAAAATGAGCCAGGAATAAAAAAAAAGTTCTGTTTGTTTAATTAAATGCTTGCATTTCCATAATGTTATTAAACAAAATCGTTTTCACTTGCTGCAAGCAAGTGCCTTGTTATCTGTGAAGAAAAAAAAGTTGTTAAAGACAATTGTTTTGTTATCTGTTTAAAAAAGAACTGTGTTAAAGACAAGCAAGTGCCTTGTTATCTGTTAAGAAAAAAAAAGTTGTTAAAGACAAGAAGTGTCTTGTTACTGTTGAGAAATAGAACGGTTTTAAAGACAAGCAAGTAACTTGTTACAGTACCTGTTATTCATTTATCAGTTAGGACTTTCTGATCAGTTATACCAACAATTATGGAAACCTATATTCTCATATTGTTTTTGCAGGAATTTAAAGTAAGATGTTTTTTTTTTGCTTATTACTCACTATAAATACTAGTTTAATTGACAATATGCATGGTATCGGGACATTTCCTACCTTATATTGCGTTATCTAACTTGGTATATGAAAATCAAAAATAAAGACTGGTGAATGTATTGATTACAAAAAAGTAAATTGCATTTAAACATTCAGATGTCACTGTTAAACAAAGTGTCCTCTCCATAACATACAATGTATATCAACGAGTCACTCTTTGAGAGTTTGGATTATAGAAAAAATAAATAATAAGACTTTTATATAAAAACTGGTGTATCAATAGACAATATCAGTATTGTTTTTATTGTAAAATACTGTTTAAATAACATGAAACAATGTATGAATAACAAAACTTTCACGCCATATATTCTGAGATAAAGTTGGAGTTGTAATGATGGTGAATAATTTGAAGTTTATCCTCTCCAATATATGTCACTTGGCTCATATAATGTTCCAATAATCTATTGCCATGTTCTTACAGAAATGTTAGAAATGAATGATGCATAGCAATTTACATATCAACTAATATAATAAGAGTTCATATTGCTAAGATTTGTTGTTAAACAAATGTCCTCTCCAAAACACGTCAATGAATTAAGTTTGGAAGCTCATATTTGATTAAAACTTGCATTCACTTGTTTTTTTTTACACAGCATCAAATAATTTAGACATAAATGCAACACTGTATACCAAATTTGAAGTCTATATAAGAAGAAGGACAAGAAATTCTCATGTCATTAAATAAATTCAACCTCCCCATAATTCAGTTTCCTATAAAATACACTAATTTTATGGCAAAATATGGCTTAAGTGAATAGGAAATAAGTGCATCAACATCTGATAAGTATAAAAAGGCATATAAAAGTACAGAAAACTATGTGTATACCATTTACAGGTATAATAAAGCTGATGTGTTCTTTGTTAAACAAAATGTCCTCTCCAAACGCCTATTTTTGTTACTGTATTTCAATCGAATATTTCTATATGTAAACATGGACTTGACGCTCTATAATTTTACACATTTCTGACATATACCCCAAACTTTCAGAAACTGTGCATCTTTTGCTCTAACAACAATTTTCATTTTTGACCCCCAGTGAGAAAAAAAGTGTACACTTAACGTGAAATGACCCAAATGCCTTAATTCAACCAGTCCTCTCATCATTCTTGAATGAGAAAATAAAACAAAAGCAACAAATTTACATGGGGTATGAATAATTATGTTGTTAATAATAATAATAACTAATAATAATGATAGTGGCTTCTTATAAAGCGTACCACGTCCGTCAGGCACGACGCTCATGGCGCTATACCTAAATGCGAATGCAGAATACGAATACAAAAGAAGGTACATTATATATCTATACAACATTACATATTGTACATGTATCTATATCATGGAGGCTATACACTTCACAACTGAATATGGTTTGTGTCTGTACACCACACAGCCAAGACTCAAGAGAATGTTGTTTTTACTTGCATGCTGCATCTTCAGTCAATTAGAACTCTTATCGCATTCATTTCCCCAGAATTATCTCATTAAGAACGATTCCTTTGGGAGTGCACCTGTTTATTCGGGCCTTTGGGGAGAACCCTTACACTACTGAAAGCAATATACTCCATTTGCTTTATTATGCTCATGTCAACAGTTCTTGAGTTTGTTTCATTAAGTTGTTGTAACTTTTAATACGGCTTCATCCTGCTTGATGTATTTTCTATTTGTATTTTCTATCTGAACATGTAAAGGAATTGAGTCAGGAGTGTTTAGACTATCCCGAAATGGGACAACAGGAGAATGATGGGATAGTTGTCATCTTGATTTTTTTTTTTTTTTTTTTTTTTTTTTTTGGGGGGGGGGGGGGCGCTTATTCTATCTGCAATTCTTCTCTACGTGTCTATGGGGCCTCGTTTTGAGTAGTGTGCAAACAGCCTGAACAGACACATGTTTGCTTCTTTGGCCCTGTGAGAGAGTTAAAAAATGGAGAACATGTCATGACTCAACAAAGCTCTTGAAAACACAGACGTCTTATAACTTATGCAGGCCTTGCCCTTGCAAAATCTGCTACACCAATTATTTTTTCTACAAGTACTCGTTTTTTCTACATAACAGATTTTAAGGCTTACAAAGCAGTTTTGTTCCAATTACTGATACTGGATATATGTAATATGTAATGAAATGCTGCAATGTATAGCTAGTGTTGTTGTGGTTCTCTTATTTTTTTTAAGACGGAGAAAAAATACTTGTTATGTTCTCATTATTATTATATATTTTGGTGACAGGATGAAAATGTCAACTGTGACAGGGTACTGACATGTAATCAGAATGCAGATCATTCATATTTCGTTAAGAAGCACATGTCCAAGCTTAATCTTTGTTTCCATATTCTCCCCCAACTTATGTAGAAGAATCAATTCTTTTATGGCATATATGTCTTTGAATCAGTAATTCATAGCTTGTTGTTCTTGGTTTGTATGGTGTTTTCCATCATCGTTGGATGATTTTCGGATTGGTTACCGGTATAGAAAATCATCTTAGAACCCCTCAAAGAAAAATACATTTTTCAGGCCTATGCTGATTGGAAACTTGATACAGCCTCGTCTTGATGCTCAAATGTATAATTCTATGAAGAGATGTACAGTATTTTATGAGACAAATTTGAGTAGGAGTAATTAACTTATTTATGATGAACCTTAGCTTCAAAATGCCAAGTGAAAAATTGTTTCCCTATTGTGCAGCATGGAGAAGGTTTCCCTTTATTATTTATGATCTTGGAGAATGAATAGATTTATTAAAATCCTATATTCCTCCTTTCCATCTGTACTTGTGTGGAATTCACAATGAAGGATGGTATGTGTATACAATACATGTAGGCCATATTCCAAAGGGCAACTAAAAAGCAAGATTGATGCCATGTCATCTCTGAATTATGTTTTAAAATATAATGAGGATTCATAAATTCAGGGTTGCGCTCTTCAGAATGGAAATGGGAGAGGGGAACAACGCCGAGATGGGCTCAAAGAGCAATGACGTCTTTTCTAGCGGAAATCAAAGCTTGTGAACCAAATGGGTATTCTGAATACAGCACCAACTTATTATTCACAAAGAGAGTAGAGAGACAAAATGGGAGATGTTTTTAAGTGCTGAAAAATAAAAGTATTTTTGGATGTAACCAAACACACAAGTCATCTATCTGCGAGACTCGGAGAGACTGCGGCTTGCATTAGGATGGAATACGATCAATTAGAAAGGGGCCTTCTTTTTTTTCCCGTTCCAATTTTTCAAATGTTCAAAACAGGAAGGAAGAGAATGCGAAGAGGAGAAGGCATACTCCATTAGCCATGTGCATAGTAGCTACTTCAATTAAAACCATTTATATTTCTAAAGATCTTTTTTTAAAGTTTAAGTGCTGTCTTTATTAAAAAGCAAAGTTGTTTGTCTTGTTCATCTATTCTTTCATTTTTCATCTTGATTTATAATGCAGCCCATGATCAATGCTCTTTCTTTCCTTTACAGTTACACTTGTTAATATTGTTATTTTATTTATTTATTTATTATTATTATTGGGTTTTTTCAATGTGGGGTGGGGGATGATTTTGAAATCTCATTTGTAAAAGTACAATGAATATGTAGTTTTGCTATGACTCATACCATGGATATCAGTTATTTGTTAAAGGCACATTGAATCAATGGGCTGTTTAGGAATTTAGCTATGAAGTCTAAATTAATAAATCTTCCATTAGTCAAGTTTTATAAGTGAAAAATGGATGAATATATACAATTTGCAGGGACATACTTTCTATATTATATGTTAGCTATTACTTATTAAAATACAATCACTTGGAAATAAGTTATAACTTTTTCTTATTCTGGAATATCGGGATCATAACAAACTGTGTTTTAATCCAAGGTTTATCGTACATTTACTCCATTTCTAACTTAGGTTTGGAATTAAGCCACAATTTTTGCATTTGTCTTAACAGGCATTTATTAACATTTATTTATTGTGTATTTCATGCATTCTTTGGTCTAATTATTTCTGACTAGAAATTGTCCTTACATTATTTCAACACTGCAGTGTTGATGTACAGTGTAGGTATCCTTCGATAATTAATATTGGGTAAACTCTTACCCTCACCATCAACCATCATCAACATTTCCATCTTCTTTATTGTCATCATCATCGTCATCGTCATCGTCATCGTCATCATCATCATCATCATCATCATCATCGTTTTCATCATCATCATTATCACCATCATCATCAACCATCATTATCAACATCATCATCAACCATCATCAGTATCATATCAATCTTCTTTATTGTCATCATCATCATCGTCGTCGTCGTCGTCGTCATCATCATCATCAGCCCCTTCCTCATTATCTGTATGAGCAGAATTAGTACCATGAACAAGGGAATCAATTAGCTCCAAATGTCCAATTAAGCCATGTGCAGTCTGAACGCTGCATGTGAGGTTTCTCAATTCGGTTGATGTCAAATGACGTGTGGACAAGGCCAATGGATAATGGGAAATTATATTAAAGCTGAACTATTTCAATTATGTTTGGTCATTTGAGTAACAGCATGCGTCCATTAGGCAGATGGACAGGCCTTCTCAGAAGTACATGTACACCTAGTTAGTCATCGCCTGCTAGAGACGAAGCAGAGGGCGTTTCACAGAAAAATGAAAATTTATGGAAGTAAATGCTGGTGGTACCACTCTATCTACATGCAGTATCAGTTTCGTAGCTTTTGAAGATAAATGCTTTCATATATAGATTGCATAATAGATGCTAACTTGACACACATATTATGAGGATGTGAATCCAAATTAATTGTGAATGTAGAGGCTGAATTGTACACATGGTTTTTTTGCAGGTATTTTTACAAAACGAGGTCATATTTTGGTGATATTTAAGTGTTCATTTTGATTTTTTACTGGGTTATTGCTATTGCTACAGTGTATTTTGCTAATTGAATATTTTAACAAATTATATGTAGCTTACACCTGAACAGCACCCTATTAGAGTGTAGTAAAGCTGGGATGTTTAAACAAAAATTGTATTTACATTGTATGGATGTACGTTGTAAGGGATAATTCCTGTGAAATCAACAGTCAACTTGATAAGAAAAATTGTATAGTAATACAGGTTTTTCCAAGCAAAAATGTTGAGGTACTGTACATTAAAAGGTTCATTTGAAGAAGAAAAAATAAAAATAAAGACATAATTTGTCTTTTTTTATCACAATAATTTCTAAATTAAACTTTGTATTTCTGATGATTGATTATAGCACTTTACACTACTCTTCCACCCACATGGAGAGTTTTTTTTGTGTGGGGGGGGGGGGGGGGGCAGATACAAGCAGTGGTGATGAGTTTTACAGAATTCCTGTAGTTCTGTCCATACAGAGCCAAAATACCAGGTCTACAGGTAGAGCGGAAGGCCTCTATTATTTACATCAAGACCGGACGTCCCGTCTTCAGAGAACTTGTTAGGTGAATATCCTGGTTGATGATGAAAATAAAACAGAGGTCAGAAATAAGTTTGTTTATTTCCCCGGTCTTATGTTAAAATGATTTGCTAAGAGGAAGACTTCGCCAACAAATAAGATAATAATATAAGTGTGTTATCGAGTTTCACTTCCTCACAGCTTAATGTAAGTGTGTCTTCCATTCAAATCCCTTTTTCCTTGCTATACTTATCCTTTTCAAGATTTCATGTCTTTTAGAAATCTTTTGTTTTTTATTGTGTGTCTGTAAAGTAGCACTCACTGTTAGGAGTATTTTTCTTCATCACAGCATACTTGAATATATTTATAGAGTAGCCGTGCCATATAAATTGTTCTAATGAGTAAATTGAGAAAATATGTAGTTTATCTCTTGTGATTGTAGAGTATTTTTTTCCTCTCATTTCAGTATCTTGTGTACAGTATGTGATCACATATTGCTTTGTGATATAAGTGATATCTAATATTGTAGTTCAATTTAGTCAGAATGCAAAATGCATACATGTTGTTAGGAAGGGCAAGCCAGAATAATTGTCCAACCTAGCATCAAATACTGTATGCAATTCATGTTATGACTATTGAGATACAATTATTTTTAACAGGTGAATGAAATCATTTGTATCAAGTGTGCATTCGATTTTGTAACATTACAAAAATGATCTACTGATTAAAATGCACAGGCAAATATTATTTTCAAATTCATAATGTGTGTTCCACTTTTCCTAACCCCTGGCTTTGTCTTGAATGTATGACCCCATCATAACAAGGCATGCAGTGCTGAAAGAAAGGATATGGGAGGTGCATGTTTGCACAGTATCCTTCTCTGATAATAATTCAGCATTTTCTTTCAGCATTTTCCTTTCAGGCTGAGTCACTAAAGAGTTTCTATTAAACCACTCCAGTGAACTGTAAACACCAGTATTCATCATTTGCCATTCATCCATGGAGCTAGATCATAAAATTCATGGAATGCAATTCTGGCATTGTGAAATACCGTATCTTCCAGATTTCATTAGATGCGCAGTCTACTGCATGGTTGTAGACACACACTAGTATATATTCCATAGCCAACTTTAAAGAGAAGGTTGAGTTCTGGGAAGAGGTGAAAAATAATTTGTGAGCGTTATCATTCTTATTATGCAAGTGTGGAAGAACATCAGATAAGACATGTTCCCTGAAAAGCATGGCTCTTCAAATGCAATCATATTCTAAATATGTCATGTAACATCGTAAAACTCCGGTTAGGATTTTTACGCCACGTGTTCGTGTAGTCCCATATACATCTTTTTGTGTACAGTGTTTGTAACTTTACCAAGACTTGGCCAAATTTCTTATCATTTTGATGATTCCAGAACCTTGCAATACACACAAATTCTTATATGTTAGATGATCAACCTTTTCTGGTCGATTCCACACTGTTTCTTTCACAATGCAATCGCATGACCAGAACTCAACTTCATCTTTAAAGGCATTTGTTTGTATTCATGGTTTGAAGAAAAATAAGTGAGGCCAAACTTTGCAGTGTTTTATATTCGTAGCCAACATGCATGATGATGTTGATACCGGTACACAGAATTCACAAAATCATAAAATCAAGATTGTGAGAATTTGGGGGCACGTTGGGACAATGCTTGTTCCATGAAATATCTGAGTATGATATAGTATAACTTGAAGAAGAAAAAAATTCCCCACACTTCAATTCTCGAAATAGTATGTAAGAATAGAACTATATTGTAGAAGCTGATTTTATGATACAGATTTAGACTTCTCAATGTGATTGAGCCAAAATGAAAATAATTGTCATACTTCTGTTAATAGTTTGAATTCATTTAAAAGAAAGCCTTAAATATATCTCATTTCCAATGATCTTACATTGTAACAACACTCATATTACTCCACAGTGTAATTTTGTTTTTGTTTATGTTCTATTTGTTTTTTTGTTTTTTGTTTGTTTTTGTTATTGTTTATTCATATATAATCTTTATGATTCTTTTACTAATTTTACTGTTTATGTGAATCTATCTCATTTCATAGTGGCTGTCCAGACAAACCCACTAGGGTTTTTAAACAGCAACCAAATTCCTATTTTTTAACGACAATATTTTATTTACTATTTTGATAACTGCAACCGAAATATAATAATTATGTACAAGTAGTACTTCTATTATATTTATTGCATGTTGATGTTACTGTTTTTATTATGGAATTATGGAATTCAATAAATACTGAATTGAATTGAACAATCGAAATAGATCATCCCTTTAATAACTCATGATACATGGCACACTTGTGATTCAACAGCAGCAGCAAGTGAATATTTGCCAATGCCAAAGGTCTCCTGCAGCGCCACAGGTGCATGACTAGGCTGACCAATGAATACAAGGCAAGCATTGAGCCAACATATTGTGGAATGCCAAATATGGTCACGATCGTACCAAAGTGGATGGTTTCCTGAGTAATCACAGACAAAGGATGTGGTTGAAGGACAACAAAACCATTGTAAAATTTTGTTGTAACACAATTGCAGGATAGGTTCACCCACTTTGGAGGGAAATAAATAAAGCCATCACAGTTCATTTCACTCTAATGAATAAATGCAGAACCGCATGATACAGTGGAATCTCTATTTACAATGCTGCATAGGCCTATGACAAATAGTGATTAATAATGGATGCTCCCCAGGGAGTAGAGAATGTGCATACATTGTGTGCGGGCAAGCCTGAATCCGATGACCAGGCTAATAATATATTTGTAAAGCGCTTAGAGACATTGTCAATGTTATAAGCGATATACGAAAGCGAAATATTATTTGTTATCATCTATTTGCTCTCCCCCACGATTCTTTTTGGAAAGCAACCGAATGTTTACATTTTATAAACATTATCCTCCTTAGTCTACTCGTTAATTCACTGTAGCTGTAGCTTCTATCAATCTTTTAAAACAGGAACATACTTCCATACATCAACAGTCATTCAGTCAACACAGAACAATGCAATACATTTAAGATAAGGGTCATCTGTGTACAATATATATGTAGGCTGACAATATGTGGTAAAATGTGTTCAAATTTATACTCCCAACCTTTTTTTCTTTCTTTCTAGAAAAGGAAGAAAACATTACTGCCTATGAAATTCCACATTTTTTAATTCTCTACAATGAATAAATGCAAAAGCTTCAGCGAACAACAACAATAACAACAACATGAAATAGTAATAATTCATGTTTCGTTCTGATACACAAGTTTTGTAGGCTTACATTGTGGTCATAAGATGAAATACTAGGCATGCCACAATGAAGGATACATGAAGGTGATCTCTAGTAGCTTTGGACATGATGTACGAACTTGTATAGCTTCTTGGTAAGCTATACTACACAGACTTGATGGTGACGAGAAGGAAAGGATGAATCATCCACACGTTCTTGTCTGTCTTTTATTCTGAATAAATTATGCTCCCAAGGCCTCTAGGGGTTCCTGTGAAATGTTACTCGGTCAATGTATGTGCATTAATTTACACAATCCTATAGATCTGGAATATTCTCAGTATGATATGATATCTATCATTGTGTGCTATGGCCAGCACAGATGTGTAAGGGGGGGGGGGGATGAAAGCACCAATGACAAGCGACCGCGTATGAAGCATGCTTGAGTTAAGACTACCCCCTCCTACCCCTCCCCCCCCCAAAAAAAAGGATGACGTAATTTAAAAAAACTCTTACTTTAAACACAATAGCGTTTTTTGATATCATAGTGATTTTTATGAAACTGAAAATACTGAACAATCTAATATGAAGGTCAAAGTTTATTCACTATTGGCTTTCTATTGCAATTATGATTGGAGTGACTTTCACTGTCATTGAATGAAGACATGCCTGGATTATGGAAGATGCAATTACATGTATGCCAACAATCTAAGGCCAGTATATCATGCAATAGTTGCCTCTCTCTCTCGCTCTTTTGTTTCTTTCTTTCTTGCCATTGGATGTTGAATCTTGGTTAGAATGAGATTGAAGCAGAGACCTTCCCCGAGGACACCACTTGACATTCAGTGAAGAGACTTATTTGCCTTTCATGCGAGTGCTGATTTAGTCTGCTTTCCAGGAATCCCATCATTTTCTGTCAACCACTTCATTGTATGCTAATTCTTCATTGAAAGAAAAGAAAGAAATTTAAAGATAATCTTGTTATTATCTGGAGGCTAGTTCGTGCTGATATTTTTATGAGTCGTTTATTCTGTTGTTCATGAGACATGTCATATGTGAAAAGTGTATCTAAAACTGTTCATTTTATTGTAAGATTGCATCATTTATATAAGTTTTTCAGACTTCTTTGTTCCAAAAGCAGTTATACAACGGACAATGAACATTTCTTTTAATAAATCTGCAAAGCTGAATCCCTATCAATCATCATAATTCAGTCATAATATTTTGCTTTTTAATTAACAAAATGTAGTGGAGAACGAAGCATATCTTGTTATACTTGGCAAAGGCTCACCTTTGAATGAATAAAACAGGACATGTACAGGAAAAATTCACATAAATGTACTACTACTACTTTTTGCAGAGCCTGTGTTCATGTGCAGTAAAAGTAAAAGGAAATTTGTCTGGAACAAAGTCTAGTTTCATTTCTGTGAGACTATTTGAAGAGCGCTGTTTTTTTTTGCCATCCCTTCTTTTCCCTGTCTTGGGAATTTGCGGCACAGCTGTTGCCATAAAATAAAAAGAAAATCAGACATTTGTTTGATCTGCTATGTTTTGCAAATTTGCATTCCAGATGCAAACAGCATGACGAATGCCAATTCATGGTTCGTGCATATTGAAGATGAAAATTGTGAAAGTGGGCATTTAAAATGGGAATGTGTAATATAATCGAAGGGGCTTAAATTAGAGTTGGCACTACAAAATTTAATTTTAACAAGAATCAAGAAAATAAGAAATGTAATAGGTCAGCTCAGGAAGCTCTGTGTTAGCTCCTTGATCAGCTTTTAAATGTATCTGTAATAGTTTATTGTACATATACAGTAGGTGTAAAATAAGTGGCTTGTTATGTAAGAATCTAGAGTGCAAATGAAAAATTAAAGTGGATTCACCCAAACGCTGTTCCTTTGTTGCAAATTATCTCTTGAACTTTGCTTTTTTTAGGTGTGATAACCAGATAAGAGATGTCATTCGTGCACATTAAAGATGAAGTTGAGTTCTGGTCATGCGATTACATTGTGAAAGAAACGTTGTGGAATTGATCAGAAAAGGTTGATCATCTAGCATATAAGTATTGGTGTGTACTGCAAGGTTCTGGAATCATCAAAATGATAAGAAATGTGGCCCAGTCTTCGTAAAGTTACAAGCACTGTACACAGAAAGATGTATATGGGACTACGCACACGTGCGCGACACGTGGTTTATCTCTCACAGTCCAATAGATAAACTAATTTACCAAATATGTCAATTAGTAGGCGGTTTCCCTGGCAATTTTTTTATCATCATGTATTAGTCAAAACATATTCTTTCACATGATTGGTAATAAGAGCTTCCATTTCATTTTTTGAAATTGGGGCGTTTCCAATACTGGTCTTTACCTTTAAAATGTTCATTGCAAAGATAGAGAAGGCATGATGCTGAGACCATACGCCTTGCCTGGCATGTCACCTCTGATTTTCGTGACGGGTTCAAAGCGGTGTATTGTTCCTTTAATGCTGTGTGACCTTTGGATACACAATTTCGTGATCCAGTAATTCCAACCCCAAGTGGAATGTAATCAAGCGAGATCTATCAATCAATAACTAACCCTCTATCACTATTTACCTGCTGCATTCAAGGACAAATGTCCATGTGCATTAGACAGTCCCTATATCTCTCAACTGCAATAATTGCTCAGAGCCAAAGAGGGGTGGGGTGCAAACAATGATTATCATCTATACATGCTGTGCATATACCGGTAGACACAATGCAAAAATAGGACTGTAGACATCAGATCCAAATAGCCCTATGGGGTTTTGTCTATTTAAAATCAATTGCTACAAGAGAAAATTTATATTTTACACATTTTCAAAAGAAAAAATAACAGTAAATGCAGTCAGATAATTGGATGTGTATAAATGTGATGTACCCCTTTGAAGCCTCGACCTTGAAGCCTTGACCTTTAGTTGTAAAGCACTTTGCCTAGTTATTTTGAAAATGCGCCCATGCAGAATGGATTGGAACGGTGGGAAAATGTGGAAAGCACAAAAGACCAAGTTCAAGTGAATTTTTATTTGTGTGGCTGTAATGTTCCCACACTATGTATGTTTGGCACCACATTTTCAGTTGGTCCCTGCTCTTATTTGAAAATAAAAGGTAAAAAGAAATGGGCAAAGATTCATCAAGAATAAGACTTTTCTCAGTAAATTTGATTTATTCATTCAGTGCATTCAGATTTCCCAAAACATTTTGTATTTCAAAGCACAGTGCACACTATGCACACACTTTATGGTCTTTTTCATGAAAATATCTTGTGATACAATACTGTTCACAACTATCTGTATTCCAGGTATATATTCTAGTATAGTGGGTATGCATTGTTGAATGGGTTATTAGACCAGGGAACTCTAAAATGAAATTCATTTGTTAATAATACTAAACTACAATAACATGGAATATTTTAAACATACTTGTACTTGGTCGTCAGCAAGAGAAAACACAAAGACTCTCCTTCATACAATATGTTCTTATTGTCTTGTAAAATATAAGGATCTGGTAACTTTGTCTCAGATTCTGAAATAAAATCCTAGATTTAGCTCATGCTGCAATGATAATTATAAACCTTTAAGTCAGTCAGGAACCCATGACTTTTACAAACCGATTGCTCGCCTGATTTATCACAGGTCTTTTATCAAGATATTTATGATTGGAAATTGAAATCAAATTTTGCGTTTTCCTAATGGTTTTCATAACACCACAGTCTACTGGGGAAACTGAGTATGGTGAAACCGGTCACTCAAAGATTTCTACTTTTTTGAGGAACTTCATGATCATTTTGAAGCGCAATTTTTTGAGGGCTTCAATATTACACCATATCACAAACACTTATAGCATGTAGGGCCATGCATCTCAAAATTAACATTGTTTAACAATGCCTTTAATGCAACGTTCTTCAGGCGTAATTCCGTAATGAAATTAAAAAACAAAACTACAGTCACATGTCGGACGACAAGTCTGCTTGGGTAAAAGATGGTAATGCCGCTTTAAGTCTGTGACCTTTGAGGGCATGCAGAAATTCTTGCTCCAGTCATTCAGCCAGATGTCAAGAAAGATGGGCTGAAGCTTAGACACATCAATCAGTAGCTTGCTATTATGAGAGGTCAGCATGTAAGGAGAGGGGGGGGGGGGAGGGGTGGCTTCAAGTTCAATGCTGTGCTGTAGTTCACCTTGAATGTATTCAATCCTGTTCAAGAATGCTTGAGAGTGTTCCTGAAACTCTCACCGCCTGCCTACATGAGAGTTTGGGAGAGGCTTCGATTACAAGCAGATTTGGTTGAATCTGTTAGAAGAACCCCCCCCCCCCCCCCCCTCCCAAAAAATTGATAATAATGTCTAGATTTCCAGATCATTATCTATAACTATAAGGGGAAGAAAAGAAAAAAAAGTGGGCACTTAAGGACAAAGTCAAGTGTTCAGGAAATAAAATGGGATGCTAGTCAAGCATCAGGATTCAGGAAGTGGTGTATCTACTTTGCCTATAATAATCTATCTTTAAAGACCAAGGACATAATACTTGCTCTATCAGAAATCCTGTGACAGTTATAGCTTGTGCAAACACATATTGAAAGCGAAGAAAAACATCTAAAGGATTCAAAGAGAAGGTTGAGTTCTGGGAAGAGGTGAAAAATAATTTGTGAGCATTACTCATTCTTATTATGCAAGTGTGGAAGAACATCAGATAAGACATGTTCCATGAAAAGCATGGCTCTTCAAATGCCTTCATATTCTAAATATGCATGTAACATCGTAAACATCGGGGGCCGGCTTTTTACGCCACGTGTTCGTGTAGTCCCATATACATCTTTCTGTGCAAGTGTTTATAACTTTACCAAGACTTGGCCAAATTTCTTATCATTTTGATGATTCCAGAACCTTGCAATACACACAAATTCTTATATGCTAGATGATCAACCTTTTCTGGTCGGTTCCACACCGTTTCTTTCACAATCCAATCGCATGACCAGAACTCAACTTCATCTTTAAGCCCTTCAAGAGATGGTATAAAATGTATTGTTTTTCACTTCATACATTTTGTGTTTACATCATCTTTTTTACTTTCCCCTGTGTTATGTATATTATGTAGCCAATATTCCCTTTGTATCCTTTTGCTCCCTCTCTCCCTCCCCCTTCTATTCCCTCCCCCTTCTATCCCCTCCCCCTCCTCTCCCCCTCCCCTTCTCTCCCCCTCCCCTTCTCTCCCCCTCCCCCTTCTCTCTCTCTCTCCCCCCTCCTCCCATCCCCCATACCCCTCCCCCCTCTCTCTCTCCCCCTCTCTCTCTCCCCCTCTCATCCCATTTCCCCTTCTTCACTTGTTGTCACCATCCATCAGAGCAAATTGGATATTGATCTAGGTTTCTCAGAAATAGCATGCATGCCCAGGAGAATTGATTACTGCGTTACTCACACAGAAAATTGAGTAGCGAAATTTTATCCCCCCAGGTAACAATTTTCCAGAGTAGAATTCTTATCCACTTTCACCAAAAAAAGGGGGAAATCTTGAGACATTATGTGAGGGTTGAAGTTTGAAAAGTACATATGAATGTAGCTCTTTCTATTGAACCCGATTACAACCTGAACTGACTGGCATGGCATAAATTAGGTAAAAGAAATGGTTCATCCTCGTACAGTAGCATGTCCCCTTTAAATTGAATGCTGGATTGCAATATCAATTTTTCAATCGCTCCATTGTAAAATGTGAAGTTAATTTGAAATTTGATTAGGTACGTAATTCAAAGATTCAAGCTGACCTGAAACCATAAGTGTGTGTGGGAGAGAGAGAGAGAGAAATAAACAAAAACAGCAAAAGGACACCCCCCCCCCATAATTTTTTTTTGGAATACCATAACACATGATTCAAACATTTCTGATTCTCATATTTCAATAATTCATTTCAACAATTCATTTCATTGGTTTGGATTTGTTTTTGATTTGTTTTTAAATATCCTGTTACAACTTAAGTTGTGATCTTTATTTAAAATCTACCATTGCACCAGTTGAATTACTTAAATACAGTAGGTGATTTAGCGTATCATACACTTGTTGCACGATACTGCTTGTTGAAAACAAATGGATAAATATCATCAGTTACTTCAAACTTTCATAACTGCCTTTTAGGATATGTCTAATTCAATCATTGGGGCAGATTTTAGGGGATGCCAATGTTCCTCTAATGCCAACAAGCTTTCTAAATATAATACTTGAGTACATTTTCGAGGCATATGGTAAATCAATGGCAGTCTGTATTACTCTACTGATTGGAGGTATTCTATATCGACTCTTATTGTGGAGGACATGGATTGTTATTCATGCTATTTCCAACTTCATATTATCCATTTGATACAATGTACATGTTTATTTCAAAGATTCAATAATGAATAAATCACATTGTTGAAAGGGCTGCGACGGGTAGTCGAATGCTCGAGTACCCGCACGGTTGACAACTACTCGGGTACGATTTCTCGTACCCGAATATTCGGCCGCAAAAAAAAAAAAAAATTTAAAAAAAAAAATTTAAAAAAAAAATGTCCAGGCCCACGCTTACCCGTGCCAGGGAGAGCGGCAGCCGCTGGCATGGTACCGTCGGTAAAAATGTTTCCCAACTCAAGCACTGTCAAACTCACCTTTCAGAAACTGGGACCAAATGTCCAGATTTCTGTTTGGACTTGAAGGAAAATGGATTATTCTGCCATCTTTGGTTTTTAAAACAGCATTGTTTACTGTTATAGTTCTTATTAAATCGGCGCCTTCAACTGCAACTCAAAGTAAAATTGCATGCGTTTTGGGCGAGGGATCTGAGAAACTGCCGAGTGGTATGGTAGTGGCAAAAAAAGTCAAAAAAGAAAAAAAAGTCAAAAAATCGAAAAATTTAAAAAAAATCAAAAAAATTCAAAAAAATTCAAAAAAATTCAAAAAAATTATAAAAAAACATGGCGTCCGAATACTCGAGTATTCGCCTGTAAGCCTGGGAGTGTACTCGGGTACCTCATTACACTGTTGTGCACAGCCTTAGTTTCTTTATAACGAGACTATTACAAAAGGGTTTCTTCTTTTCTTCTCTCAAATTGATGTTGTTGATCATCTAAAGAGTAATTTTGAAATCAATCTAGCTTCATTATTTGTGCAAGTACATGTAGGCTTGCTTAGTTATAAATACTTGGAATTTTAATATTCCAGTACAAAATATTGATGGAATTATTAGTGGCATATGGAGACCATCAGTGATTTATGAAGAGACAGTCTTGCTCTGCTTATTGCATGATATTTATAGCATTCCCTGGTGTGTGTTGCTATGAGAAGGTTGTTGTTGTGATGGCAGTGAGTCTCCGTTGAGAGCCCCAGAGAAGAGAAGACTTATAGTTAGTAGCTGCATTTACACTGCATCCAAAAAACATTGATTTGTCTCACATTCCAGTGTTTATCAAAATAAAAAAATCCACCTCTGAAATGTGTTTTTTTTTAAACGCCTGCTGAAGTTTCACAGATTTTTTTTGGGAAGTGTAAAAGCAAACTTTGGTAACATCAATTTTTGCTCACGTGAGTCTCAGTCTCCTCGCTTCTGTGTTAACGAATGCAGGGCACCGACAAGTTTAACCTTAAGATTTAACCTTTTTGAGGCCGCCATCCTTGTCAAGCTTTGCTTATGATTGCGGTCTCCTGCACTTTTCCAACATTATAGTTTGGATAATACTTTAAATTTATGATAATATGTTATGGAAATATATATATATAATATATCGTTATTATATGTACATATATTATGTAAAAAAAACATTTTGACATGAAGAAATTATTGTTTGTATACGTTGTGTTATACCTTACATTTATATGTTCTTTGTTATTCAGTTTATATTTTGGAAAAATGCAGAAATCAAATCAAATCAAAAACTACTCACCAAAAAATTGGTATGAGCAAAGAAAGTTCTACGTTTTTGTATGGGTTTTTCCAGTAGTGTACATGGTAAACCAAAAAATTGATGATTTTTCAAAATGGTGTTTTGGATGTGTAAATGGGCCTCATGATTGCTTTTCTTTCTAAGAAATATTGCAGTGTTCTTTTCCCCCTGTGGCTGACGTGAAGCCTCCTATATATGAATATATATATTTTGTTTCACAGATTGTTGGTTCATTTTAAGTTGGGTTGTTGCAATCCAATCTCAAAACACTTGTGTTTGATTACTTTTTCATCAACCTCTATAGGCTCCATGCACAATGTAGTCTTTATTCTGTCTTTTTTCAAGTGCTGACTTATAAAATTAAAATAGGAATTGCAGATTCACGTTACTAACTTTGTCATGCAAAGAATACTATAGTTTGATGAAAACATATTGCATTTCTTTTCAATCCCAAAAGAAAAATAATTTAATCTTGTCATTATTATTATTATTTATTGTCTTTTTTTCATGTGCTGACTTTTTAAATTGAAATAGGAATTACAGATTCAACAGTATTTACTTTGTTATGCAAGGAATAGTATAGGTTGATGAAAACCTATTGTATTTCTTTTCAAAAATTCAATCCCAACTAAATAAAGAGAAATAATTTAATGTTATTATTATTATTATTATTTCACATATTCTTTTTGGATAGCCAGGAGGCATTATTCATCTTTAAACATAGAGTTCCTGTACTAGATTGTGTTTAGCAGATGATTTTTAATTTACATGATTATGTACATTTGTTATACATGTACACATAGCTTTCATTGTGCCATAATTTATTATGAATGATCCTGACCTTTTAGATGATGGTTCATCTCTTTCATATGGCGACCTTACATTTGCTCAGGACTACCACAATGTTTGTGGCCTTGCAGGCCTCAAAGGAATAGGGGTAGGGTTAGGATTGCAATTGGCTTTTGGGTCGAAGTGAAGGCAAAATGATGCAGTGCAATTAAATGCTACAGGCTACAGGAGCAAGTTTTGTACAGCCCTTTCCGACTTGTGATTTGTATATATATATTAGAAATCTTGATTCACATGGTACATGAATATTTTGTTTTACAAAAAAAAAGTATAAGAACTATCACAAATATGGAAACAAATCTTTTGAAATATACATGTACATTAAATCAGTATGAATAATTGAATAAGTACCAGTATGTATATATGCATTACTTCAATTTAGATTAAATATTTAGAAATTGACCAACAGTAATTTGTACTCTCATTACAATAACAAATCTTGTGCCTAAGCCTACTCTCGCATCATATCCCGAATTAGTCGCAAACGAGACAGGGTCTTAAGACATCAGATATGATATGATGAGTCATGTAGCCTCTGCCTCTGAGTCTCCTGACCACAACCAGAGATAAACAGGAAAAACTAATTTTCATTTTGCATTTTGCAGGCCAGTGTCTCTGTCATTTATATGTTGCTGGGGAATATCCATCAAATATCTACCAAGGTGTTTTTTTCTTTTCTTTTCTTCTTCTGTCAAGTGATGAGAAACTTGAGCTATTTATGTTTCTGTTTGCCTACTGTTTGCCTGATATTGTTTTCAAATGAAAAAGAAATCATTGGGCTTGAAAACGAAAGAGAAAAATTAACGTATTTTGTGTCAAAACAGAATGATTTATACATGTTGTTGCATGGAAATAAATCAATACCTCTCGAAATCTGATGATTTCAAATTAGTTTATGTTTTTCATTATTTGTTTGGAATGGATTGCTTCGTGGAAATGACTTTTTGTTTAAATTGAGGGATAACGGATCCTCTTTAGTTCATATCATCCTTCTTTTTTCAAACTGCTCAAATTAAAATGTAATCATAAGATATTACTAGATAGGTCTGAAAATTAAACCAATCATTATAAGAAGATAGTATAGATTGCGATCAAACAAATATTAGATTTATGATCTTTTGTAATAAGAAATATTCCTAAAATCCTAAATCAAACGGCTGTTGTAGTACAAACATATTACACAGGAAATGGCCAACGATTATTGCAAATTTAATCAAGCAGTTCAAACATCATTTTGTGAATATGATATTGTGCTTCAAAATGAAAATAAACAGAGGTTCCTTGTTATGTATTATGAAAATGCAAATGAGCAAATAATCTATTCCACAAATCTAGGTTGTGTAATTATCAAAGAGTGGCAAGGACTGTCGATAATAATTTCTTTTTCCAGGCTATGGTTCATCGGATTGAGAATTTTTTTCTTCTGTATTTCAAGTTTTTTCAGGTCTAATGCACACACTACATGTACTTTCAAGATTTTTCACACAGGTAGAGATTGTACAGTGATGTGAAGATTTATTGATTTTGAATTGAGGATGAGAGTGAAAAAGAAAGATTGATAATGAATATAATGAATGTATAGATAGATGGCAGGAAAGGTAGAGAGAGAGAGTGATTAATGTGGCTAAAGGGAGGGAGTGAGAGGGAGAGTGAGAAAGCCTGAGAGCGAGCAAGAGAGGAAAAAAAAGAAAGGGGGGTGATTAGCAGATGGAATTAAATGCAGGAAGTATTTCTCTGTGGCAACATACAATGTAAACATCTGCACCTATTGTATTTCTTTTATGTCTCACATGAATAGACTTTATCCCGTCCAGAAATAGACGTAGTCTAGATTTAAAGTCACATTGTTTTTTCTGCACTTTTTTCTTCTTCTCTTTTCTCCCCCATATACCATAGTTCACCAAGCAAAGTATTATTAAAAATGTTGCCAGTTACATATTATTTTTATCACACGATCAGAATCAAGCTGCTAACTTATGAATGATATTTATATCCATTTTTATTTGATATGTGCAGGAAAAGGAAACTACTTCATAGACAGCTGTGATACAGGATGAACTTTATACACATAATGTAAGTATCATATTGAGAACTAAAAATGGACTATGAACATTACACCATCTAATTGAAGTGCTAAAGCATATATGCATGCAGGCCTGTGTATTGTCTCTGCTGACAGCCAGAAGGGCATTAACCCTAGGTCTAAAGTGATACTTAGTTCTCTTCTTACAGTAAACGTTATCATCATAGAATATGGCAATAACTGGTTGTCATGGTACATTTTCACAAGTTTGCATCTAGTAACTGATAATGTGATCATAATCAATGGCATTTTACTTGAGTAATTATTGATCACGACCCGACCGCCTTTATGAGACATAATTATGTCACGAGAACGAAAATAAATGTGTCTTGAAAGACTGTACGGACTACAGTACTTCTCTTTTCCCTTTACGGTGGCATATGGCATACTGCAGAACTCCAAACGTTTTTTTTTCTCTTCAGAATTAATATTGACCTTGTGATGACCAAATAAAATACTGTTCACATTGACATGCATGGTAGATATACCGGTATATATAACAGGCTCAAACCAAGAGTAAGTGTGGCTTATTAACTTCTCACTGATATAATGATTGAAGTATAATCAGAATACATGTACTCCATACTCATTTGTACTAACTCGTACTGTTAAAACCTGACACTTCATGCATCTTGCAAGAAATTTCTCGCAAGTGTACAAGATTCACAAAAAGTCAATCCTGCAAAATAATCAAATCACAGCATTGTAGTTTTAAAAAGCTGTGAATGTTCCTTTACACAAAAACAGTTGTGATGATAAACAAGTTGCAAGGTTTATGGTTTGCAGTATCAAAAAGAAAAAAATAATATACTCAATGGTTTTTATACAGAAATAATGTTCATAATAATTTGTTGCTGTAGTGTATTAAGGTTTTTGATAAGAGACTAGTTACGCCTCTTTGACAGGTATAAGTCATGACAAACAAGCTGTGATCAGCATTTATAATGGAAAAAGGAATTTGTATTCTGGGTTATGCCCTTCTGCCTGCGATGCACACACACACTCAGGCAAAATGACTCATACTCGGAGGCAACAGCTCTGTCTTGATGGTGCATTGGTGGGGGATTATGAAAAGGCTTTCATCGAAAGGGTGGGGTGCGGTGCGGCGCGGTGTGGCGCGGTGTGGTGTGCTCAACGCACCCATTCGATAAAAGAGGGGGGGCTTTTCTCGAAAGGGTGCGTTGAGAGCGGAGTACCGTTTTAACACACCCTTTCGATAAAAGCGGGGGGGCTTTTCTCGAAAGGGTGCGTCGACTAGTCTTTCACATCAGTCGTTTAAAATGAGGATCTCGGACAGAAGGTAATAGTTGCCAATTTAAGTATATCGAAAATGTATTAAATAAAATGGAATGGTCTTGATTACAGAGTGGTCTCTTTCGTTATTACTATGTTGATGGGGGAGACAGAGAGAAGGAAAAAACGGAAAGGGGGGGGGGGAGATAAAAGGAAAGAAAGAAGAATAAGAAGAGAAGAGGGAAACGGGGGGGGGGGGGCGAAGGACTCTTGCCCCCCCCCCCCCCTCCCGCCAAAAAATAAATCAGAGAGAGAGAGAAGGGAAAGGGACAGAGAAGATAAAAGGGAAGAAAGAAGAGGAAGAAGAGGAAAATAGGGTAACGGGGGCAAAGGGCTCTTGCCTCCTTTCTTTTCTTTCTTTTCCTTTCTTTCCTATTATCTTCTCTTTCCCTTTCCCTCTCTCTCTCTTATTTATTTTTGGCGGGGGGGGGGGAGGGCAAGAGCCCTTCGCCCCCGTTTCCCTCTTTTCTTATTCTTTTTCCTCTTCTTTCTTTCCTTTTAGATTTTCTTTCCCTCTCCCTTCTCTCTCTCTCTCTCTTATTTATTTTTTTGGCGGGAGGGGGGGGGGAGGTAAGAACCTTTCGCCCTTCCCCCCGTATCCATCTTTCCCTCTTCTTCTTTCTTTCCTATTATATTTTCTTTCCCTTTCCCTTCTCTCTCTCTCTCTCTCTCTTTCCTATTTATTTGTTGGCGGGGGGGGGGGGGGGGAGGAGGCAAGACAACCGTCAAGAGCCCTTCGCCCCCGTTTCCATCTTTTCTTCTTATTCTTCTTCCTCTTTTTTCTTTCCTTTTATATTCTCTTTCCCTTTCCCTTTCCCTTCTCTCTCTCTCTCTCTCTTATTTTTTTTTTGGCGGGGGGGGGGGGGAGGGCAAGAGCCTTTCGCCCCCGTGTCCCTCTTTTCTTCTTTTTCCTCTTCTTTCTTTCCTTTTATCTTCTCTCTCTCTCTCTTATTTATTTTTTGGCGGGGGGGGGGAGGGAGGAGGCAAGAGCCTTTCGCCCTTCCCCCGTTTCCCTCTTTCCGTCGTCTTCTTCTTTCTTTCCTTTTATATTTTCTTTCCCTTTCCCTTTCCCTTCTCTCTATCTCTCTCTCTCTCTCTCCTATTTATTTGTTGGCGGGGGGGGGGGGGGGAGGCAAAAGCCCTTTGCCCCCGTTTTCCTCTTTTCTTCTTCTTTCTCTTCTTTCTTCCCTTTTATCTTCTCTGTCCCTTTCTCTTTCCCTTCTCTCTCTCTCTGATTTATTTTTTGGCGGGGGGCCGGGGGGGAAGAGTCCTTCGCCCCCCCCCCCCCCCGTTTCCCTCTTCTCTTCTTATTCTTCTTTCTTTCCTTTTATCTTCCCCCCCCCCTTTCCGTTTTTTTCTTCTCTCTGTCTCCCCCATCAACATAGTAATAAAGAAAGAGACCACTCTGTAATCAAGACCATTCCATTTTATTTAATACATTTTCGATATACTTAAATTGGCAACTATTACCTTCTGTCCGAGATCCTCATTTTAAACGACTGATGCGAAAGACTAGTCGACGCACCCTTTCGAGAAAAGCCCCCCCCGCTTTTATCGAAAGGGTGTGTTAAAACGGTACTCCGCTCTCAACGCACCCTTTCGAGAAAAGCCCCCCCTCTTTTATCGAATGGGTGCGTTGAGCACACCACACCGCGCCGCACCGCACCGCACCCTTTCGATGAAAGCCTTATGAAAAGCCCTCATTCAAGCCAGCTTGTGATTTCATGTTCATACACAGCATTATAATTAACATGAAATGTGATTTCAGAGATGATATTTTCATTTTACATTTCATATCTGTTATCAATGTATTTGTTGTTGCTGTTGCTGTTGAAGAATATCAGTTCAGTACACCCAAAGGCTGGAGTAATTTGATGATGATCTATATTTACATTATATGTTCATAGTTTGATAATTGTATTGGCAATATGCATTGTACAAAGTTATGTATGTTTTGAACTATATTTGCAAAACTTGTATGGTAAAAGACAAACAAGCTACATAATATCGTAGTCATGACTAGTAGACCGTACAAGACACCAGGTTGTTATGAAAGTAGGCTATATTACAAAAGGTACTTGGATATAGTAGGTCTAACATCTTCAGCACAAAATTAGATATCTCATCATGAGCAAATAGGCCCGACAGGTGTATTTTTTAATTATTTTTTAATCACACCCATGAACATTATGAAGGTCTACATGTTCACGTGTACACTGTAGACTGTACATGTCGATACATGTCGATACATGTAGAGCAACTTACAATGCGCTCAAACTTTGAACACATTCTACCTGCACATTTGAAAATTTACGATCTTAATAACCGATAATTTATTTGTGTGTATTATGGCAGTAGAAGGCTAATGTTTCATAAAGCTAATATTTAGTTAGAATCATTCAGTTTATTTTGGGCATTTGGTATGCCGAGTGTAAACATGCCTGCCGCTTTGTTCACACAACTGTGCTTTCGGTACTCAACAAGCGACCTAGCGCAGAGTGGAGAATATTTGATTAATATTGCTTCATCACTCCTGGGGATTTTCTTTGCTTTTTACACCTGGGTTTTGGGGGAAGGAGAGCATCTGATTAAATTTGATTTTGAGATATTGGCAGGTCGAGGAGATGAATCGTCATCCAAGTCCAATATATCAAATCCTTTGCTTAGATCCAAAAGCCTTGTCATATTGGTCAGCTGTTTGTGAGGATCCTGATTGATGATAGGCTCGTGAAAGAAAGGGGTTAGAATTTCTCTTCTTGTGACTGTGTAGATGAAATAAACAAGTAAATAATCATAATTTATTTCTGGGTATGTGGGTGTGAAAAGAACAGGGACACTTCAAGACACTAAAAATATGATCACAGATTTAATTTTTAAAATCTCCCCCCCCCCCCCCCCCTCTCTCAATCCTTTTCCTGTGTGCTGTTGTATAGATTCTACAAAAGTAATCTTGAAAAGATACAAACTTCTGACAGAATATTATTACCGGTACATACAATTATTGTGTGGCCCTATGACTTTGTAATTTGGCTTTGCCATGAGATTAGACAAATTATGTGGCATTAAAGATAAACTTTAGTACTGGTAATGCGATTGCATTGTGAAAGAAAAGGTGTGGAAAGGATCAGAAACAGTTGATCATGTAGCATGTAAGTATTGGTGTGCACTGCAAGGTTCTGGAGTCATCAAAATCATAATAAATTTGACCGAGTCTTGGTAAAGTAACAAGCACATACACAGAAAGCTATATATGGGACAACACACATGGTGTCGGGGCTGGTACTACCTTGATTTCCTTGTCTTTCTATGCTCATTACTCAGCCAGTATACATTTTCTTCCAAAATTGTTTGGCACATGTCATTTATTTGTAATCTTGAACATTCAGTGTAAGTTTCGTTTGATTCTTTGAGAATTAATTTTCTTTTTTTTTACCAGAACTCAAGTTTATCTTTAAATAAGCAGATATGAATAGACATATAAAATGAAGGTCTCTTGATTCAACAAATGTGACTCAGATATAGTTGGATATAATTTATAACATTTGATTTAATCATTTGAAAGGCATGGCGGTTGAATTTGTGGATGTGCAATTGATTATCCTGCTGTAACGATGCATGTATGGACATTATATGTTGCACAGTATATGCCTTCAAATATTGAGGTAACGGTTTTGAAATTATACCTTCACAAGTTCTTCACACAGGGCTTATCACATACACGTAGGCCTGGTGTGCATTTAATTAAATTGAATTAAAAGATAAGGCCTGTGTGTCATGTTTGATATATTCATCATGAAATTTGAAAGGAGAATAATTAGTTACTACTAATGATATAATGTTGATTTCTAAACCCATATTATTTCAATTCTCATTGAAACATGTATCATTTATCATATATAATACATAGGCCTCCAAGCACTCAAATATACCTTATGTGCACAATGAATCATGTTTGAAAAAACTAAGGGAGTGTATTGTTTACCATTTGTGTTATTGAGTAAACTGTCTTGTGTTCACCATATTATTTTATTAATTTTGCTATTTTATGAATTTTGCTATTTTATTCATTTATTATTTGACTTATGTTTACCATTGTAGTTTGTGAATAATTCACAAGAATTTATTTCATGTTGTTGTTTCGATAGTGATCAGGCCTAGTAAGTACAAGATTAATTTGCATAATGTCAGATGTTTCTCATTATGAATCACTATTTTTTAAAGATACTAAGCTGAATGCTATTTTCAAATCGTTAAATAACTAGAGGCATTTTCCCCTTTTACTTCAAATTACAACTCTTTGTAAGGGCAAACATATGATGGTAAAATTCTCACGTTGCGGGCTAGGCCTCATATTTGTGACTGAATAATAGATGAAAAGTGCCCTAGCAAATATTGATTTTGATCCCACACATATTCTACACCTTTGTTCTTTACTTGTTGAGGGGCTTATAACTTTTTATGAAGGTATAAACACGGGTAATAGTCTACCAATTTATTCAGATAAATCAAATTTGCGATGGCTGTGCAAAGGTCAAAATGCAAGCACACCCTGTAGTGAAATGGACATACATTTCGCAATGTAAAAAGCCTATATACTGCTCTTGTGTATTGGCAAGAAGCCCATCAAGTGCATTGAATGTTTTGTGTGCATAAAGCAGCAGGGATGATAATGGAACCCGCAGCCGAGCTCGGCCGCTGCTTTCCTGTTTACTAGAGCTGGCTGTATCCTGTGTAACTGTTAGGGATTGCCTCAACAGTTCTAGTAAACGAGAATGAAAGCCACTCGATGCAATATTGCTGCTATGCTTTAATTTTTATTGATCCAAGCCGGATATCTGGTTTCATTCCATGATATTATGTAAAAGGAATTTGGTTTTATAATTTTTAAAGGGGAAGATGTTAGGATTGCAAAAATCATGTTTTTAATTTCAATTTAGCCTCCATGTACCTGTATGTGATAATAAGAAGAGATTAAAACTATGCAGATATTTACAAAGACGAGATTAAATCTTTGCATACACAGGGAAGAAATTGCATAATTTAACCTTTTTCAATGCAATATGCTCATGAATTATTGAGCATTGGTTGGTAACAGAAGGATTGCATGCATGCATGTACATGTAGATCATTCTCGAACCATTCCATTTAAATATTTGTCAGTTTGTGTTTTTGTCAGATAGACATATTTTATTTATTTTTTATTTTCTGCTGGTACTAGTAGTTATGACTCACAATATGGAGCATTTGAGAAAGTGGAGACAAATTCATTGATGTTCCTGAAAAATAACAACCAAGATTTTATATTGCATGTACATGTATATTATGAAAAACTAATAATGCTAGAGAATTATGCAAACTTGGTAACGATTGACTTTGTAGTTGTCTAAATTTGTTCATCGTGCAATTTTCTATGAAAACATACCAGTTGAGGAAATAGAGGCATGTAAATATCAGTTATGAATGTATATTTATACAATTTGTTTTAGTGTAAATGTTGGCATGTTATGATGTTAGTCATCAACAAGTTTTACTAGATGTTTCCTTGTTCAACACATGTAATTTAATACAAAACTATTGATTTGATTTGTGTCTATATTAAGCCCATTTATATGTTTAAAGTTGTCCACACTGCCACATACAGTTTAATGTACCATGCCACAATCACCACTCATGCTTGCCCTTTTAAAATACACTTTAAATCTACAATGCTCTGCCACAATTTGCGAAATTTGGAAATCGTGGGGGTGTTCACACTGGATATGTATCTTCACGTTTATGTAGAAATAGTAATTATTATGTGCGGTGTGTTTTATTGAGTTATGACTGTAGTGTGAACTGTACCTCCCATAGGGACTTCATTTAGGCCGACCTGTACTTGTATTGTTGGAATCTAATCAATTTGTCAATATATTGTCAATAGATTCATAAAGGGATACACATAAGTGAGGTAATACCCTTTTGTTACTTACTTTCACCCACAATAGTGCAAGGCTCCTATTCATGATTATTCAAGCAAAGAAGAGGGAATTTATTTCGCGCTGCTTTCCCAACCGTAGATCTATAGTGTATCTCTTGCATCTCTTTGAATAAGAATTATTTGATTTTATCCTAAATTTTCCTCTTTCGTGCTGTACCTAACGTCAAACATTGCATTGCCCAATATCATCATTGTTCCATTTCGTTGTGACTATCAGAAAATATAGTCAGATTGACTTTTAGTTGTGATTACTTTTCAGTATTCAAATCCCTATTCAGAGAAATTTTTCACTTATAGTCATGTTCTGATATACAATGAAAGACTAAAATTGTAGAATTTCATAGATCATTTTTTTCATAGCCTGTGCTTTCCTGATATCAAGAGTGTTATTTCCTACTGCTTATATTTTTTTTCCATCATTATTTGAATACCATTGGAATGTCCGTCCTGTAAGAGGAAGTTGGCCCAGAAGAAAACATAACCAGGATCTTGATATGGTTATGATTGACAATTGTTAGGATGCATCTAATAACTCTGCCAACCAAGATTTCCACTTCAAGATAAAACAAGTTTCAGTTTCTATTCTTCCAGTTGCTTCAATATGTAACCAGCCATTGCACAATGCCATCCCAATTATATTTAGAAATGTACCAATTATTTGTTAGTATTTGGAATTTTGAATGAGCTTCTGATAATGGGCATATCTGCATTTTGAAATGATATAGATGAAAAATAATGTAATGTTAATTTCAGGTATTATTTAGATTATTTTAGCTGCAAGTTAACGATCACAAATATAAACGGGGAAATCACCATGAAAGAGGGAAAAAAGAAGAGCTGTTACAATTTTGATCATCGTCATCAACTCATCATTATTAGTGTTATTATTATTGTTATTATTATTATTATTATTATTATTATTATAATTATCAAAATCATCATTATCGTCATCATCATCATCAAAATTTGATATGACATCATTTCGATGCCATTCAATTCAATGCATATGTATGTATGGAAAGTGGTTAGGCAGCTAGCCAATTTTAATAATTGTAAAAATGGTTTAGTCTACAAACAAACTTGGAGCATGAACTTAAAAATTGTTAGGTCCTCCAATTTAGCATGTACTGTACTTACGTGAACTTCTATTATTGTTAGTGACAGCGATGCTGCACCTGTTTTTGCCATTTTATATTGTATGTTTGCCTAAGAAAAAGTTAAATGTTTCACTGCTGCAAGCATTCTTGTATGTTAAAGAAAAATGTGCACAATACTTGTAATATATTGTACCGCCATGTGTTAAAGGTAAAGACCAGCATTGGTAATGCCCCAATTTCAAAAAATGAAATGGAAGCTCTCATTACCAATCATGTGAAAGAATATGTTTTGACTAATACATGATGATAACAAAATTGCCGGGAAACCGCCTACTAATTCATATATTTGGTAAATTTGTTTCTCTCATGGTCCTGTGAGAGATATAGGGTAGTCCCATATACATCTTTCTGTGTATAGTGCTTGTAACTTTACGAAGAATGGGCCAAATTTCTTATCATTTTGATGATTCCAGAACCTTGCAGATGCTAGATGCTAGATGATCAACCTTTTCTGATCGATTCCACAACGTTTCTTTCACAATTCAATCGCATGACCATAACTGGTCTTTACCTTTAACTACATAGTACATACATACATATATTATTTTCAAGTTTGAATGTTAGTATGTCAGATATAGTGTTGGGTTGCCTTTTGCTTGTGATTAAATGGATTAAATTAATGTGAGCATTTTTTACAGTCATCTCCCTTTTCAGTCTTGAAAAAATACTCGGAGGAAAGGGAACTGAAACTAACCATATAAGTTAGTACTTGTGGTGTTTTAACTCAGTCACTGTGGATGGGCTATAATGTGCATTACAGACTGGTGTCTTGTTTGTAAAGAAATATGATGATGATTATAATGAAAATGACTCAGCAATTTACATGTTGACTAAAAATAAGAGTTGTTGTTCTGCTCCAATTCCCAAGTGTGAATAATTGGATTCCCAGAAGCCAGAGGGGGGCTTACTGTCTTTCCTGCTTCAGAAGTTCAAAGCTTTTAATGCTATGCCTATTCGTCTGGCTATCTGATGGTGTTTGTCTGTTGATGTGTCACTGAGGAGGGTTTTATCTTAAGTTATGTAGCATTGTAATCCTTGAATGATGAGGATGTGAGAGGATTAAAAGCTTAACTGAAGAATCCATCTTTTCAAGTTCCCAGAAGCGTTTGGCCAGTGGATAATCCATGTGCAGTGTGCTTTTAATAGCTCATATATCAAGAAAGGTTGTTAGGAGGTTGACAAATCAAGTAAACATTCTTAAGTGTCTACAACATGTCTATGGTTGATTAATGGTAGCCATAAAGTAAGTATAATGAATCAATGATGCAAAAAAGACCTATTTGTGTCTAGGCAGTGTTTTCCTGTATCACAGGGGAGGCAAGTTGTTTATAATCTCTTTAACTTTTCTTGCAATATGGCTTGTGTTTCAAGGAAACCCCTTACCAATCCACCATATTCCTGGTTCAAGGTTTTATTGAAGTCATAATCCACAACCAGTGTCCATTTATGGATTTCTTTCACTGGTTTATTCCCCTGGGGGTGTTTCACATAGATTCTAAGTTGAACTTTACTCTTAAGTTGGACTTAAATTGTATGGAGAGCCATTGAAGCCTTATAATGAAATATATTCAAAAGCAAAAATTCAAGTATTTTAGATTTTTCATAAATTCCACATCAAGAACATGAAATCACACCTGATAAAAGAAAATATGAATGATTTGAATCAACATTTTATGCCTTTAAAAATAAATTTTACAAAATATTTTCAAGGATGCTAATGGCTTTCCATCATTGTTAAGTCCAACTTAGAGACAAGTTCAACTTAGTATCTTTGTGAAACACCCTCCTGGACTATGATGATGATTATGAAATGAATAACTGGTATAGATGGAAGCGAGTGGATGATTCAATCTACAGTGCTGTCTACACAGGATGGATTAATTACCGTCGAGGCATGTGAATCTTCTCCCTTATGTTCATTCTTTACGGTTACACGACCCGTCAGTTGTCGGATCAGGCCGACCTGCTAGCCTTCACAAGTACAGTCTGTACAGGAGGCCTATGGGTACTTTTCCATACATTTTAAAACCCTTTCAATAGTAAGACAAGTTGAACCAAATGTCAAACTCAAAGTAGACCTCTGTCTGATATAAGGCAGCATAGGCCTTTGGGTTGTATGTTGCTTTTGTTTACCATAGCAATAACCTGACTCCCAGCCCCAAGGCAGTCTTGACAATTCCTTGAAGTAACAAATAAGAAATCAAAAGCCACTTCCTAAAATCATAAAGCAGCAAAAAATGTGAAGGGAGAGATGCCATTTTATGTATCGCTAATGTTGTATGACTACCAGACCACTACATCGCCTCCCCCCCCCCCCCCCCCCCAATTTTTTCTTCTTCCAAGTGTTTCTTCCACGTTTTGGGAAATAAATTTTGGTGGCTGTAGTCCAGAAGGCTTACATACATTATGAGACTTCCAAAAAAATGTATGAGATTTCATGAGACCAAACTTTGTCAGTCTCACAGGTCGATCGTCTCCGGTTTTGAACAAATTCATAACCTTATAGTGAACACCATGTTTGGTGTTACTCTGGCAAAGAGGACTTGTGCGCCATTTTAGAGTAGGCCACGGCCAAATGATGATGACTTGTGGAAGGATGTTATTACGAGACCATCCACAGACAGTTCTCTTCATACGTGTATAGTATGTTCTGGCCATGTGAAGGGGTGTGGTTAGCAAGCAGTGAGCCAAATCCCTCACCACAGTGCAAACTGCTGTAGTGTAGCTGTAGGGTTAAAAAAAAAATCCAAAAATCCTCTCCAGTTACAGGCCAAGTCATATGTTCTATATAATTATCTGCAGATTTTTTTCTTCTTAAAAAAAAATAGGCCAAATATGCTTGCTACATGTAGGATACACTGCAACATTTTGGGAAACTGTACATTTGACGCCATTTCATAATTGTATGTCTATGTGTTTGTGTGTGTGTACAAGTGTCTCGCATTTGTTCAGGAAATCCATCTTTCAACATATCCTCTTTTCAGTATTTGAAAAAATTAAACAACGAAAGAAAATGATCAGTGATGCGCGTATAAAACTTCAGATGTTGATCCCTGAATAGGAGGCCAGATATGAAAGTTGAATGTGATCCCTGAAACGTTATATGACTACATGTGGTAACGGCAGTTGCTCATGGCACTGAGTGCAAAGTTAGCTCCATATGGCAACGTTTTTAAAGCAACCACTCATGCATTTTGTGACCTTAAATATAAGCTTGGACGCTTTGCTTTCTCAGCAATAAAAAGGGGGAAATGTCATGTGAATGTATGAGGATTTCATGGAAAAATGTAATCAAATAAAATTCATTAAAACATGAGCCTATGTACTGTGTTTCAATTCAATTAAGGCTGTCCCAATAAAGTGAAGGAAAAGAATGTAACCCTCAACATTTTTCCTTTTCTTTTTACATAGACACCCTTGGCATCTTGCTGTTTTAGTAACAATAAAATAAATTTGTAACATTATTTATTTTAAAAAATCTCAGATGGTTTCTATCTTTCTGAGACATCCCTGAAGAATAAAATTTATAAAGCTAACAGCCTATTAACACTTACACTACAGACAGACCATGGCTATATTTGTTTTGGAATAGAAAATCATGGGTATAAGTCATTTATCAGCCTAAATAAAGCCACACCTACCACAGCTTACAAGAAGAATGGAAAGAATTTCAACACCAGGGTATCGTATGGAAATCTTGTAATCTGCATCTCTAGGTACCGTAAGTCTGCATGTGTTACGATGCACGTGTAAAGACATGTGGAAATTGACTGCGATAATGGTTTTGTTTCAAATCAGTTAAACTTTGAAATAGACAGAATATAATGAGGGCATGCATGCTGATAGAGTATGTGATATTCTTAGGTTCATGGTACCACCTAGTTGGCTGTGCAGTGTGCATATAGATGAATCTTTAATGACATGCACATAATGTTTCCAGATCCTTTGATCTTGTCATTTTCTATTTTTAATTCAGGCAGCAGTGCATCAAGCGAACATGCAAGGCCTCACTTTTCTTGCATCACTTTCCCATATGCCCCCACAATTTGGAATTGATTGCTATGCAAGTGTGATTGAAGGTGCAGTTATTTTCTCAAATGTTTTGTGTTTCTTGGAGTTTCTCTTGATCCCACCGGACAATGCAAGCTAGAAGACTATACAAAGTTTTGTATGATAACTTGATAAAGAAATATAGTTAATTTGCCATTTAAATGTTGTAAATTATTATAATTGAACATACCTACACTCTTCCCACCAAAAATACATTGATTTATAGGCTCTTGTAGCCTATAGTATCATATTTTTACCCCTTTGTTACATGGTAGTTGTATATGTTATTATATAATTTGCTTTGTGTGAAAGGCCTTGAGTCCAGTGCAACCTATCAAGAATTATTTCTGCAATGTTTATACAGATGGTAGACCTACAATGTAAGTTAAATGATGCATATATTTCTACCTACAAAGGAGATTACTTTGGTTTTGGAAAATCATATCAAACAAGTTGTCTTTAGGTTAAAAAAGAAATGACGTTATCAGCTTTTGTAATCCTTGATGATTTTAAATATTTTCACAATGGTTTGACTTGCCTATTGTGCTATCAACAAAAAAGTTCATATATACGGTATATATATTCATTGCCTGCTATGACTTTGATGTAGTAAATGTGCCAAAATGTATTTAGATTTATGAGAATAGCCGTTTATAATTTGATCTCTTCATATTTCTTTCTTGAGACAAGCACATAATAGATTCTCAATTTTGTTTATGTTTGTCAAGTGACATTTTAGTATCTCATAAAACATTTAGTATAGACATATTGAAGACAAATATTGAACAATTTGAGCAGTTTCTAGTAAGATTTTGTTCTTCTTTAGATGGCTATCAATCACAGGGTTGTAATAAGTTTACATTACATGCAGTGACAGAAACTGAAACAGGAAATATCCCTTTATTGTTCTGTCTCATTATAACAAAAAAAAGTGTCTTAAAAAAAAAGTGTCTTTATCAAATGCTCACACAGATTTAGCTAAGGTCATATTCTGAATAGTACAGTTCTGTGGCCTTGGAAGCATTTGTATTGGTTTCTAGTCAAGTATGTTACGTATTTCTCTCAAACATACCAAAGATTGTAAGTCTAATCCTATTCTGTTTTAGGACAAATCAGCTACACTGTCTGCCCGTTGAGCTGTATTTCATACACTTTGAGAAGGTTGAGTTCTGGGAAGAGGTGAAAAATAATTTGTGAGCGTTATCATTCTTATTATGCAAGTGTGGAAGAACATCAGATAAGAAATGTTCACTGAAAAGCATGGCTCTTCAAATGCCTTCATATTCTAAATATGTCATGTACATCGTAAAACTCGGGGGGGGGGGGTAGGTTTTTTACGCCACATGTTCGTGTAGTCCCATATACATCTTTCTGTGTACAGTGTTTGTAACTTTACCAAGACTTGGCCAATTTCTTATCATTTTGATGAATCCAGAACCTTGCAATACACACAAATTCTTATATGCTAGATGATCAACCTTTTCTGGTCGATTCCACACCGTTTCTTTCACAATGCAATCGCATGACCAGAACTCAACTTCATCTTTAATTACATGTTTCTCAGAAATCCTATTCATTATAAGTACATGTCTTTCATGAAAACTTATTTCTTTCATTTCCTTGAGGACTTTTTTAATTAGTCATGAGCAGAACAGTCTTTCTTTGACGTGTGATAATTCTCAGAGAACTATTTATTTGCTTGTCGTCGTGAACCTCACATCTACAACAACAACAAAAATTGCCTCATGATATGACTGAGTGTAGGCATGTACTTTTATATTACAGGTTTGACTTTGAGAATGTGGTTTGTTTCTTGATTCCCTTTAAATCCCATACTTGGCTGGATACAAAGTATGAAAGAGAGAGAGAGAGGGAGAGGGAGAGAAAAAAATCTACAGAGAGAAAAACCTGATGCCATGCATGGCCCTAGCTGTCTAGCTCGATAACCTAACCTGTAGTACATGCAGCGCTTTTCCAGATATCCGCATTCCTTGTAGAGCATACATGGCCTCTTGCCAGTAGGGGGGCACAGGGAGGATTTATAATTCAAAGAGGCCTGACATGTAGGAGGTTACAGCATGCCCTAAAGCTAAATAAGCAAATTCACCACACAGCCTTCCTTTCTACATGCACTTGCATACATGTATTTATTATTCTGTTGTTGTGTGAGATATGAATACTGCACAGGCCAGGGTGTATATATATGATGTACGTGCAAAGTGGTGTTTTTGTTGTTGTAATGGCTTTTCTCACAGTCATGTTGCAAACATATACAATAATGATGAAATGAATTCATTAAAGAACTGTTAGAAGGTGTGTCACGATCTTGTTAGACATCCGTAATGGATAAAATATATGTTTGGTTTCAAAATTAAATGCAAGGCGGTCCATTGTGGATGAAAAGGGATAGGTCGTCATGATCACTGTTGTAATAAATTAATGGCTGATATGAAAATATAATCAGGGAAACTCCCATGTCCGTTAAATATAATGATGTATTCCTGCTAATGGTGGCCTACATAATTTGAAGAGGGGGAAATGACACGTTTTTCGTCTAATAACAGTATACAACACTACATACATTGCCTAGGTTTTTGTAGGCCTATAATAGTGCATACGTGCCATGATGGTGTATTTGAATTTAGGTGTTCATTAATTATGTTACTGTTACAACAATGGCCACCGTGCATAAAATCCATGAGGTATTAATAATTCATTAGTAAGGAATTTGCAACCCGGCCCTTTCAGGATTGTATTTTTTTTTAAAGCACATTGGAAATTATTTTCCCTCACCAAGATTGATTGCCAGTCTATTAAATAGGGGACACACAGATGAAAAATAAAGCATGAATTAGTCATTGAAACAAAGAGATGAGTTGTAATTGTTAAGCTGTATTCAGAAAAACAAATGCTAAATCATTAGAAACATTGCCAATATGGCTGACAGTTGTTAGCCACTGACATGTGCATATTGGCTTTAATACACTACAGACAACAGTCTTCATGCACGTACACTGTGCTACACGCTGCAGGCATATAGGCTTACATTGAGTGCAACTAAATTTAATCAGATTCTCTTTCGCTCTTTTCTTAAACTGACATCCAAATATCCTACATTTTATAAGGGTCTGTATTAAAGCACACTGGCACATAACCAGATAATTGCAGGTAGGCCTACATAGATATTTTCATTACATTTAGGGCCTTTATTACACATAATATTTATGTTTCACAGAATTTTCCCCTCATAAATTGCCATTCTACAATTAATTGTACATGGAAAAAAAAATATTCTTGAATTGTAGATCATTTTTATCTGCTGTAATCTTCTCACAATGGATAAATTAAGAAAGACTTTGTGTTTTACAGTCTTTTCAGTAGACCAACATTTAGTTTATAGGCATATATGCTGTATGTACATGTATGTTGCTTTGAAATGTACTATATAGGCCTACTGTATGTTGACTCAAGGTATAGCATGTTGTTTTAATACTATTTAACATTCATTTGTTTTGGTAGATTAGGACCGTAAACCTTTGATTTGTGCTGGTAATTATTTGATTGTCTCTGAACTTCTGAAGTTGAAACAGGTACCCTTCAACCTAGATCACCTTCAACCTAGATCACCATTCACCAGTCTTTTTCTTTGTCATTGTGGACCTGTTTAATGTCAAACACTGAGCAGAATTTTAAAACGATAAATGATGAAAGAACATCTACAAAAGTAGCCGCTTTTGGATATAAATTGCATATTTCGAGTACATGGACAGTATGTGAGCATTTGCAAAGCAATCCTTTTCAGTGTCATCTTTATTATATTTTCCCAAACAAAACACAAAAATAATGAGATTCAATTTTTATCTTAACCAGAAGTCAAACTTCTCTTTGAACTCTATCATTGCATCATGTAAGTAATACCATCATCCTTCTTCAATAGAACAAAACATCCCTACAGCATTTTACCAACACTGTAACAGCATGCCCTATCTCATTTATATCTTTTGATGACAATTGATCTCATCTACAAAGTCCGAAGTCCCCCAAGTCCTTTATCTGAGGGAACAAAAGATTGTGGTTTTGTCAACAACAAAAGGCTTTCTGTCTCTCGCTCTATGGGTCTATCTTTTCTCTCCATCTCTCCCTCTTTTTGTCTATCTTTCCTCACAAACACACCCATTCACCTGCACACAAATCTAGACACACTCAACTGTATGTCATTATGATAATAGAGTTTCTCTCCCGGAGTTGCATGGGTGATGGGTTTACTCTTTCCCCCCATTTTGTCTTTCTTTCTTTTATTCAATCCATCTTTTCTCGTCAGGTCAGTGCAATGTATTGACTGTGTGTAGTGATGCAAGACACACTGGTACAGAGGGGTAGTATATACACAGCAGCATAGAATAGGTCACATGTTGTGCGGATTATTATTAGCGAGCCAGGAAAAAGAGAGAGAGGCCTGAAGCCGGATTGGAATGAACGAAGGAAAAACTACATGCAATACAAGCACACTGCCAATGACTCAATACCCTTGCATGTAACTTGTGAGTGTGTGTGTTCTGTGTGTGTGTGCGATACTCTCAGGCTCTCTCTCTCACCACACAGTGCATTGGTAGTAACAGTCTCTGCTCTTCATTTCAAATGTGGTGTGATGTGCACAGAGGGAACAAGGCAAGGGGAGGTAATATTTCATAGCATCTAAACCAGCGTGTCTAAAAAGGTAAGACATTTAATTACTATAATGTGGAGGTCATTATTATCATTTTATACCCTCTTATGATTGCATCGCCTTTTTTCTCACGTTTTCTTTAATTTTTCGTAAATAAAATTTGATATTTGTTCATGTCTTGATGATTTTGATTGAATTGTGTGTTTTATGTTTTTTTTAATTACCATCAATATTAAACAATTTTTATTGATTTATTTCAAGTAAGAGATGGATTAACTCCATGTATGTCCTACATTATCTTTGAGAATGGTTATAAGCGTTATTCACTATTTGATTTACAGGAATCAATTTATTTTTGCTTATCAATTTCTAATTTCCATCTGGAATCTACACATTACATCTATGATGTATTTATTTGCTTCTTTGTTATTCAACATTTGTTTTATTTATTTTTATTTGCATCATTTGTCAATCTTATGAAGAGATCATGACTGTATATTTTTGATAGATTTTGAATGCTCTGCCTCTATTTCACTATACAAATATATTATTATTATTTTAATAATAATTTCATCTCATTTTGATGTTGCCCTACATCGTACATCATTATTACCATTGCTGCAAAAGTGTTTTTCCTAATCGGAACCATTAATTGTTTACTGTACTATAAGAAACTCAAATCTTTGTTATATTACTCAATATCAACATGTAGGCCTACATGCTACATACATGTCTTACAAAATTATTTTCAATTTGAAACAAATGAAATTTCGTTGATCATTTAATCAAGGCACTTCATGTATTTTTTTACACACTTTATTTAATATATACATGTATACAATCATGTATGATATACTGAATTTGAGGACTTTTTGAAAATTGATTGTTTACAGGGGGAGATAAATTTCAAACCTTTTTCTCTAGTGTATTTTTGGTAGAAATATGAGAATGGTAATACAACTAGCGTGCATATGCATACAGTATTATTAGGAATTGATGGGGGGGGGGTGCTTAAGTTATTTGCCTGCCATTGTAATTCTTAAAGTAACTGTAAACACTTTACTTTTGCTCGAAGAAAAAAAAAATTACTTGTTGCTTTGATGATTCTACTTGAATGTGATAGACCGAAGTTTGTGGCATTTTCACATGTCAGCCTTCACATATTCATGTGTCACTTTAAACATAGAGAGAGAGAGAGAGAGAGAGAGAGAAAGAGAGAAAGAGAGGAACAATGTACTACGGGTAGTCTGATTTTGCGAATGTCTTCTTTTTTTAAAACAGTTTTTTTAATAATTTTTTTATAAATAGGAAACAGAGACTTTAATCAGCATTGTAGGGATTTTATGGCTTCAGATATTCAATATTGTTTACTTGGCAAACCGAAGATCTCACGCATGCATATCAATGACGTCTATTTTTTGTTGCAGGTAAAATTTCTCCTGCCTTCCCACAATTAATCCTCACAATGTGTTAAAATTGAATTGAACATAGCAAAACGAATTGGTCTTGTTCATCCCTGCAAATGGGATAATTGTTTGTTATCTGTAGCAAGCTTGAAGACCCCCTAAAAAAGAAAAAGAAAAGTACCGTCTTGGATATGTGATGAAAGGTTTTGTATGATTAAGCCGATTCTGCTGATTGAATCAGGAAGTCGAAGTTTCAAAATACTCCATGCTGCAGAGGAATGATTCATCTCCGAGCTACAGGAAAGAACCATTTTACACTACTTCCACCAAAAGAAGCAATATTATTAACTTACATGGAGCTCTTTACTCTCTATGTCAAGGTGAGGGAGAGAAAGAGAGAGAACCAAACGCAATAACAGGCAAATTAAATTTTAGTCGTGAAACTTCTATGACATTTTTATTTTTTTATTTTTTATTTTTAGGAGAGGGGGGGGGGGATTGAGGTATATAATTATTGGCTTTTTGAGCTGTTCTGAATAATGTTCAACAATAACCATGTTAACAATTTGAAGGGTTTTTTCTCTCAGAATTTTGTAGGGAAGTATAGTTACTACAAGTCCACAGCGTAATTCCTTACTCTATGCCTTACTCTATGTGCAAACTTAATGTTGTTGGTAAATATTGAATAAAAGATGTGGATAAATTTTGATTATTGAATGATTTGAATGAATATGTGGCGGTGAATCCTATGTATTTTTTCAGTATTGGAATGATAAATTCATTATAATGGCTTTATATTCATATTTAAAACTAAAATATATCAATCCTTATTTTCTTCTTAGCATATTGTCATGGCAAAATGATGTGATATATCAAGGAGGTACCAGCACCTCCTTGGATATATCTACAGTACTATGCCTTTACTATTAGTGTTCAAGTCAGTGAAGTCAAATTTGTAAGCAGAAATGCTTATTAATCAGGCCTGACACTATCCATATTTAACTCTGTTTTCCAATGTGCTTTTTTTCCTAATTTTTTTTCTTCCTGATTTATTTATTTATTTATTTCAGTCATGACTTTTTTCTTTAAAAAATTGACAGTCCCTGAGATCGATGTAAATCTGTTTTAAAATTAAGGGGGTGAGCCTGAGGTGTCGTTTTTCCATGACTTGATTGTCAGCCTCTCACTGAGACCTTTTTTTTTTTAGCACTCACTATCACCCCTAATTAGTGGCTTCATCGGTAATGGTAGGCATGTGATGTCACTCTAAGGAACATCTACTCTACATAACTCTCTCCTACATCAGTACAAGTGATAATTAGTAATTTTCTCAAATCTTGAGTCATTGTTGCTGGTATGATTACTACGGATTTGGAAGTCTTCCATGTCATTCTCACCACAGTGGCTTTCGTCATCACACACATCAATGGAGAGCACACTCATTATTGTGCTATTGGTAGCATTTCTATAGAAGCTCCCAGATCTTTTGTGCACCTCCAATCCCCCAGGAGATAGAAGTTTGAATGCCTGTTACATAACCCATCCTATATAGATCCTATTCCCATGAAGTCCTTTGTCTCGGGTGAATAACATGACAGAATGGAGAGGGTTAAGGGAAACATGAACAATGTCCATGCACTTTTTTCATATTAACTAGCTCAATTACCTGAGTTGCAAACTTGTAATCTTGTTTTCCCATCCCAGCTATACTTGTATAGGACCATTTGTCCCTTTCCAAAGGAATTCTACAAAGACTTGTCAATCTAATGCTTGAATTGAAGTACATTCGTGTTGTATTTTAAATTTATTTCATTTAAAAAATATGCACTTTGTGCAGACTGCAGAGTGATTGACACAGTATGTAAGGAAAGAAACTAAGAAACCATACAAGTTATATACATGGCCTACAATAATGTTGCAAGCATTTTTTATTATCAAAAGCTCAAGGAAGTCATTATCATGCTCTAAATTTAAGCAAGAAGTGCATATAAGTTTGTAAATTATGACCTTTTAATGACATCTGTATGACATAAAGGGAAAGAAAGGGGGGAAGAAGAAAAAAAAACATAAGAAATGATACTATACAATGTACATGTACAAATAAGCCAACGCCATATTTTTGTATGTGATTAACTGTATGCTATCACAATTTTTAATCAATAGTTTGATAATTCAATATATAGTTCCAAATTTGTAATTAATGAAGAAAAGCAATTACCTCAGCCTCAGGCAGTCAGAAATTGAGAAATTTGATTACTTCATTTTCATTGGAATGAATACAGCATACTTCATCTGTTAAAAAGTAGAATATTAATTTGCTTAGCATTTAAATTTTTGAATGGAAAATGCACTATATTTAACAGTATTATTGGGTAACTTCACAAGCAGAAGAAAATGTCCCTAAATGTATGGTGTCTAGGTATTCCGAAAATGAAATGAAAATGCATGTTGATTTTATTTAAATTTCCCATGTGACCATTATTCTGAGTTTACTCTAATATTGCATACAGAAAAACTGTAGATGAAGGAGAGCCCATGAGAAAAACTCATTATCTCTCTCTGTTTAGAAACTGTCCCTGTATTAATCATACTCTGATTAGTACAGTAGAGACGAGATGTGTGGGAGGGAAAGACAAATAAAGGACCATGGTGGAGCAACAAAATACTGGAGCTCTCTGTTTGTTTTTTCCTCCATAGTTCTGTCAACATTCGTCTCTGTTCATTGATTTTGGCACTTGATTGTACAGGCTGCACCAGTGGGGGTATAGGCTTATGCAATACAAAGAGGCCTTTACTGTAATTCGGTGTACATGAATGCACCCAATCTATCAGTCCTAGATCAGTAAGGAAAATCAAACAATGATCATTGATTATGCATTGGATTTTGACAACTAAAATTCAGTAATCACATGATAATGGATGCTTTATCCAATGTATTTTTGGAGAGGGGTGCAACTGTTAGACCAAGAAAACTCTCTGGTATTTCTGAATTGTAAATTGTAATATAATAGTGATTTTGGATATTTTGATAGTGTACAATGTACATATCCACCACGCGAGGTGCTCATGGTGCTCCAATCCAATGGTTCTACAAAATACAGTTGCATGGAAAATGGAAAATAAAATAAGTCTGTAGCCAGTGAATTTAGTTTAGACAGCCATCTAAATTTGTCCTTCCTAATGTTTATGTATTTAATGTTACTTTCCAATTCAGCATATTTTATGTAATAGCGTGGAAAAAACATCCTCTCATTTTATTTAATTCCAGTTCCTTTTGACACTCGGAATAGAAACCGATGAATAGAAAACTGAATTTTATAGCCTATAAATGACTTGCAATGTATGAACGGCCTTCCCCTCACAAACAAGTCATGCATGTATTCTACATGTACAATGTATGTGTGGGCATGCATGTGTACCAGTACTACTACATTACATATATGGAGGCCCTACTAAACTGGTTGGTGTGCATTTGTGAATACAGGACAAGGACCAAGAGAAGACTTACTACCTATAAATCTGTTTATGGACACTGATAATTTAAACTCCATTCTTGATGTGCACACAAATCATATAAATATACATACAAATAAGCCTAGATGATTATATTCAAAGCCCTACATTGTGCAAATGAATGGGATACTTGCTGACTGATATGTTGAGACCATCCCTTACGGGAGGTCATTGATAGGTCAGCCCAATCTGGCATAGTGCACCATTGGACTGCTGTACGTAGCCCTGTCTGTGTTGCAGGTGTATCTGTTTTATTGCTGGGACAGATTTGAACCACAGCACCAACAAAGTATATATCAACCTGATCCTAACAATCCTGAAATGTGACATAATCTCATATTACTCATCAACTTGGAACAAAACATTCAGAATACTTGGCAGTAAGCCATGTCCTGGTGTTTGATGTCAATGTTTATTGCCGTTATTTACCTCTTTGCTGTCGTTAAGTAGGAAATAACAATCTTGAACATTCTCTTTCTCTGAATAAAGTCAAAACACTTCTCAGTTTGATGTGTTGTATTCTACTTTTAAATAGAAACAAAAATGTGTACAAATGTTTCACATTACATGTATGAACCTGCATGTGCAAGTTATAATGGTGATGGAAAAATGCATGTGTCTTGGTAAAATACATACCGGTAGTTAAAACTAGATTTGCCATAGTTTATATAAATACATCAATATTCAAGGGGTATGAATAAGAATAATTAAGTTGTTAATAACTGTTAATTCACTTGTTTTCTATCCATTTTAGCCTACATGTACATACAGTTGTATGTGCACATGTAGGCTATCTAGTATCTATGGATAATGAGAAGTGGAATTTCAATCGTCTTTCTACTTGTATAGACCTTGCACTTGGTTTATAATGTACACCACTTGTATGATATAGGCCTACACGGCAGTCTAATGGAGAAACAGTATGAAGGGTGTTGAATTATTGGCAGATACTGAGGTGTTTTTTTGTCGTACTTGCTCAGTGTATAGGCCTACATTGACATTTCGTCGCTGTTTTCACGAAGTGACGGTAGTGAAAAAAAATTGCATTCACTTTGCGTTACGATTTTCCTCACTACCGTCACTTCGTGAAAACAAGGACGATTTAATTAATGCATCCATATGGTGCCTTGTCAAAATTTGCTTGCATGGCTGCTACATTATATTTTGGAAGTACATGTAAAGAGAGAGAGAGAGAGAGCGAGGGAGAAAGAGAGAGGAGGGGGGGGGGGCATGATGGATTCAAAGCAACTCGTGATTTTGGCATTGGAATTGATGTGTTGTTTCTTTTTATATCTCTATGTGTTTCTTATAATGTGAAATCATTCATTCTCTCCTAGTCCTACCTATTGATTTTCAACCGAAGTCTAATGGCACTTATTTCTACCAGGACTGTTAGCCATCATTGAGCTAGTGCACCATACATGTACAATTATATTTTCTATTCCAGTATAATTTTAGATTTTCAGGAACCATAATGCACAAAGAGCTCCAGATGTTGTGCTGTGTGTTCACAGCAGAATGAACAATGAACATTATCCTGTGACCTTTCAGTTTATAATCTTCCGTTTATTTTCTCCCAATCTGCAGTGATCTTCATGTGAACCCGTGACAAGATCATCCGTGTAACTAACCCATTGGATTATCCCGTCTTCATCTTATCTGGATGCTCGCTTCTTGCCGATCTGGAATTAAATCTTGTGTAACAAGCATCGGTTGCCTCTTGTTCGCGCCAGCCCGGCCCTGTGTCTCTCTGGAGCCAGCGCGATAGCTAGAGGGCTGGCTCGCTAGCTAACTAGCTAGCTGGCTATCAAAGGGCGGGGAGGCTCCGCAGCCGTAGTCGCCGGTGTCGTCGTCATTTTCACATCACGGTTCGTCCCGGCTTCAAACTGACTCGCTACCACACCGTGGATTTAAATGCGGTGTCGGGATTGGAAGACAGCATGGCGGAGAAAGCGTCTCCTCATAAAAAGGTAACCCAACGTTTCAAATTGTTTGTAATTCACATTATTCTCCAATTTTTTTTAATTTTTTTTTTTTTGGGGGGGGGATGTAAATTGTACAGATATTTATACATGTATGTACCGAGTGCACTAAAAAAAATGCAATCTTGAATAGTGAAATATTGTTTGATTGTGGATTGCTCGTCTTATATTACAGAAACTCCAATCATTCTTCTTTTTAATTAATTTTTTTTTTTTTTTTATGTTTGCCCATATTCATGAAACAATGTCTATGGTCCTCAGTAGAACAGTCAACGCTTTGAAGGAAAATTTTATACCAGCTTTCCTGTTGGCTTCTGTTATGTACATGTATACAATTTTTAATTTATAAGCAGTTTACATGTATGTGATAGCATTCTCAATGAAACCATCAATATACATGTACATGTATGCAATGAAATGTGTACGGTTAATTTGAGTTACTGTTTTTTGTTAATCAGTAGAGAAACATACATGTACAGTACAATGAGTACATGGATGTGTATTTCAAGTTTTACCTGTTACCATTTATTTATTGGTCTATAAGAACTGACAAGCAGTACGGACTGAAGTGTTCAGTTTATAACTAGAATAATACTATGTACAAAATATATTATAAACATAGAATGTACACAAATAAATATAGTATTAAAAAATATATAATACATTGCATCAGGCCATCAGTAGGCCTACACACGTGATTACAAAGAGTTTTTTTTATGCAGACTGCAGAGACAAGGTGGAAAGGGGGGGGGGTGGAGCAACCAACCTTACTGCAAATGAGTTTATTGCTTTGCTAGTTACAATATTTGTTCTAAAATAAAATGAAGTTCAAAGGGGGACAAGATGTTGAGTAGGTTTCGTTTCCTGTAATCTTTCCAGAAAATCTCTTTAGGCCTGTCCTCATCAGCTTGAGTTTGCCAAGTAATCCGCTGTTATCAGACTCGGGATATTAATATGAAGCTTGAAATTGATCTTCACTAGACGGATGCTCATCACAAACGAGCACGGAACGGGCGCAAATTAGTCCGCTATTTCCGAAATGGTTGATATTTGGGAAACAAGACCAAGATTTCTAGGGATATTTTCTCGACCAAGAATCCCGCTACCTGTAATTGCACCTGCAGGCTGATGAAGAAGCAAATTAACTGGTTGATTTGCGATCGGGATAGTTAAAATAGGGGGTTATTTGGCAAACTCGAGCTGATGAGGACAGGCCTATTACATTGTATGCTGGCTGGTAATAACCCATTGGATCTATGCCACACCTGCTAATATCCACATCTCAGGCAAAGCATTCACCATTACGATTGATCACCGAGATAATAAACCACACTGTTTGCTCTCCCTCTACCCATCCACTTTTCTCAGAAAAGCTCATTAGGGATTTTGCTTTGCTGATTCCACTGTCTAACTTTGCAGGCTCAAAGTTAAAGGTAAAGACCAGTATTGGTAACGCCCCAATTTCAAAAAATGAAATGGAAGCTCTCATTACCAATCATGTGAAAGAATATGTTTTGACTAATACATGATGATAAAAAATTTGCCGGGAAACCGCCTACTAATTCATATATTTGGTAAATTTATTTCTCTCATGGTCGTGTGAGAGAGATAGGGTAGTCCCATATACATCTTTCTGTGTATAGTGCTTGTAACTTTACGAAGAATGGGCCAAATTTCTTATCATTTTGATGATTCCAGAACCTTGCAGATGCTAGATGCTAGATGATCAACCTTTTCTGATCGATTCCACAACGTTTCTTTCACAATGCAATCGCATGACCATTACTGGTCTTTACCTTTAACCCTATCACTAGTATCACTATCGGTCAGGACATGTAATGAATTAGGGTCTGAAGTGAAACACTCTTATCATGAATACTTTCTATATTGGCTCATTTAAAATATCAATGCCAAACTTCCCACTGTGAGTTGGGTTTTACAGTGTATGGTCAAAAATATGTTTTTCTAGTCAATTTTATCATTCTTCTTTATTTAAATGTCTGAACTTTTGAAGGACTGACAATGTTTATTTGCGAAGATATTATAAACGTGTGTACCAGCCCAGTATGGCAGTCCTTTCAGCTTTAGCTTTCAAGGGCTACAGAAATACCTGTGTTTATTTACCCCATACTTTTAAAATTCTCTTTCATAATCATGGGTTTAAAAATTTATTTTAACAAAATTAGATCATTTTTCATTGTAATCGGATTTCAAATTAACCCTCACAATTCCTCTTCTTCCTGTAAATTACATTGTTATTCTGCCACTTCATTTTTAGTTTATTAAAGACCGTGGATAAGACATTATTAACGCTTGAATAAACTCTAAAACATCAGTTTCTTGCTTTCAAGCAAAAACCATCAGTCAAGGGGGACTTTGTGTAGAAAACCATAGCATATTTTTTTTCCCTTCATTACAGTTAATCAGATAGTGTTGCGTTTTGATACATTGAAATGATGTGGCTTTTTTAATGAGAATTAGCTCCAGCACATTGGCGTACTACATGTAGCCTTGTAGGTGTAGTCATTGCAGAGTGCAGACTAGTGATTTATTTGTTGGCACCATTAAGATTTAATTAGTCATGCTTCTCATAATTTTAGACTGCAAACAGGATTTTGCGGAGAATTCTGTTCTTTGATCTAACTGGTACCTTTAATAATGAAAACGTTACCATCTGTTATGAATTTCAAAGGAAGCATAGAGGAAGTGCCTCAACCAGCAAGTTTCCTTTTACTTTTTTCCCTCCTAACCATTTGATGAATTAACCATTTATTTACGTGGGATGATATTACCAGGAACTTGCATGTATGGAAGAGCATTAAATATGACCTACATTTGGTTTTATCACCGCCTGTATTGTAAATTATTTGGATAAGCAGATGGATTGATAATGAGTACATTTATCTATGCATTGAATTTCTCTGAAACTTATGGATCAGACTTTTTTCTCCCTTCAGATGCTAACAACAAACCTACCACCCCTATAAGTGTACATAGTTGTAAATTCATTTTATAAAATGAAATTGAATACTTTTTGCAATTCTACATGTACATGTATAAATATATATATTTTTTAAAATTTATTTATACATGTATATATTTTTTTTCTACATGTACATGTAAATATATTATTATTATTTATTTATTTATATTTACATTTATTTATTCACATATACATGTATACATGTATATATATTTTTTTTTACATGTACATGTACATATATTATTATTTATTTGTTTATATATATTTTTTTTTTAGGGGGGACAATATTGCAATTTGTTTGTTCATTTTTACATAAGTATTGAAAATCCAGACCTCATTCTTTTGTCGGGTATTACCCTCATCAGTTCTTACTCTCTCCTACAAATTTTCTAAATGTGCAAATTTCATTTTGTTTCATTCTTCTTTTTTTTAAATGAAAAGCATGTTTGTTTCATATTGCACACAAATCTTCACCAACTTTTTTTTTGCTTGACCATTCTTTATTGTAATGATTATGATATACATGTATATATCTACATACAAAATTTACTGTACAGTACGGTACACAATAATTATTATGACTTTCTCCTCATTTTGTTTTGTAGGAAAAACAACCGCCATTAAAAATGCCGCAATCAGCCAAAGCTGAGAGCAAGACGTCTCTCAAGAGGAGACTCTTCAACACTAGTATCAATGGAGAAGAAGGTAAGAACAACAAATTTAATTTTGCGGCTTAGTTACTTATATTCACATATTTTGACCTTGTCTCTTCAATATTGTGAGTTACTTTGAACCGTTAAGAATGTTCATATATCTCTCTTGAATTCTATTTATGTTTCATGATTTGTGGTTTTAATCGATGGAACATTGTACATGTATGTGGTGGGATTATGAAGATTTCTCATAGAGATTGAGCATAGTCACGAAATGAAAAAACTTCAACACCATATGTTCCCCTTTAAAATCAGATCTCTTTTATTTCCTTACCTGTTTCGATTTGTCACATATTAGTGTAATGTATTTTTCAATGTGTATGTGTTTATCATTAAATGACATACATGTATCGTGTTGCTCGAAATAGCTATTATATTATCAGAAATACGTCCATTTGGAAATTGGATTTGGACTATATTTTTTTATAATTTACAAAATGATGTATTCACTTAATCAGAATGAGGCCTTATATAATGTGTACTTGTATAGTGTTGATGTATGTTATGTTAAATTGTGTACACGTACTACATGTATGTAATATATTTTATAGTGTTTTGATTTTAAAAACTATCTCGACCATTTTTTAAACTAAAAATTAGCTCAGTACTAATGTAACAGTTGTAACTGGCTATCCTTTCCTCAGTCATACAAGTACATGTACATGTAAGTGCAATTTGTGATATGTTCATATTGTTGCAATTTCTGTTATACTTATGTGAGTGAGTGTGTTGCAGTTGCCTACATAGTTTCGGATTGCAAATAAATTGATGAATTGTGACAGCTGTTTTGCCAACTTGAAAATAATTTATATAATTATCAAAATTATCATAAAATCCCTTAAATAAAGATTGGCAAAATCCGATTCAAAGATTGCTAATCATTGCTACTGGATACACAGTGCATGGTCATGTTTACCTCCATCCGATGGGACAGCACTGACTTTGAATATTTTCATGTTTGCTATGATTCTTATAAAAGGATATTTTGATATACGGTAGCCATAAATTTAAGTAGATCCTGTAATATAGAATTCTACATTTTTCATACTACCGTAATATTGAAAATGGCTTTCATTATTCCTATTTACTTAAATAAGTTAAATTTACACACGAATATCTTTATTATTTTGTAACTTTTGAAATAAAAGACATATTTTGATACAGGAACCGTAATTGGCTTTTATAAATTTGCACTCTTAAAAAAAAAAAAATCGGTAATAGTTTCAAAAGGTGTGTACTTGTCAGAAAGATATTTTCTCTTCATTATGTTCAAAATAATATTGCAGAAAACAGAAGTCAAGGAAAAGTGCTTCTCCAATAGGTTGGACTAATTTGTACATGTGTAGATTATGTGAGTCAGATGTTAATTATAAGCTTCAGTGTTCTGATATGTAGCGCACAAGGAGAATACATGTATGTAGTAGGCCCAAAATACAGTGTATAGTAAATACAGTGCACAAAAGGGTATAATTTGTATTTGCAGAGTAGTCTGGTGATGTCATCGTTGTCTCAGCTTGATGCATGTGTACACAGTGATTCATCTTGCATACAATTAGTAATAATGTGAACATGAACGCTGAAAATTAGAAATGAGGGAGGTAGGAGAAAGAGAGAGAGAGAGAATGGGGAGTTGAGATAAGCTTGTTTGCAGGAAAAGAATACTGTATTTCATAAAATGATAAATATATATATTTATTTTTTTGGTTAAATAGTTAGATTGTTTGTTTGATTTGTATTTTTTTTATATTATGTAAAAATCAAAATAGATAAAGACAAAAACAACCAAGCACCCAACATTACAATTTGCGTATGAGAATGATACTTGTACTGTATGCCTAGTTGCCTACCAGCAAATATATATTTCCTTGAACAAACATGTTTATAATAAGTTTTTAGATTTGTGCTTGGAGGCCTACTCTCTACTACCACTGGCAGTTACATGATGCTGATAATATATTTTATTTTAAAAGCTACCTGAATCTAAAAATGTCACTGTAGAATTGACCTTTCTGGCTGTAATTTTTTTCTCTAGTGAATTCCCTGGGCTAGTTGTTGACAGGATATGAATGCCTGACTACACAGGATATTGGCTACCCATAACGCACTAGAAGGTTAAAGTGCATGATTATATTTATGGGCCATTGTTTAAAGGGAATGATCATGTCGAAGGCACACATACTCATATCAGCGGTGTTTTATTTTATGGTACTGTACATGTACATGTAGGCCACTGTTAAAAGTGTTTACAATTTTTAATTTGTAAATTTTAAAAAACGTTGAGAATCTTTTGGAAAAATCACTAGCTTTTTGATGTATTCTTTTAAACTTTAAAGGATTATTATCTGACTGTTTAATTTTTGAGAAAGAGATATACTAAGATATATTTCATTATTATCCCAAGTGCATTTACAAAGAGGAAGAAAGAAAAAAAACATTAACATTTATGGCCCCCTTTGTCAAAACTAATACATGTACTGTACACGTTGTACAAATACATTTATTGTGGTGAGAGACTTTTATTTTGGTTTAAAAATTGTTTTGCATGGTTTTCTTGCTGTCCATATTATAAACATAATATGCAGTGTTATGACCTGTGACTGACTGTTTGTTGTTGTTGGTAATACATGTCCATGTATGTTTGTAGCTTGTAAAACAAATGTGTTGCTTGACATTAATTTGTTTGTCAAAGAATAACAAATTCTGTTTGACTTTGAACAATCCCAATGAGAGAAAATCAGAGATCTCTGAATAATGTTTTTAGAGTTAAGTATGAGTGGTTATTCATGTACATGTATGTACATTTTATTGCTGCAGTGTCTGGAAATTAAATATCACATGAGTGATGAGTCAGTCATTTCTTCAGTCTACATGTACATGTGCATCTCATCATTTAAAGAACTTACATGTATGTTCAAATTTCAAAGGTTTTGATGCATTATTTTCTCTATTGGTACACATGTATGTGTGTTGTCTTCTTTGGAATATAGATAAGATATTCTGTATCTTTAATACAGGGGATCTAAGGCAGTTAATCCACATCTTTCATATGAATAATGTATTATGTACATGTGTCATGTATACAGTAGGTTTAAATTGCTGGTAGCTAAATTCCAGAATATTCACCAAGCCATTGTGACTTCATTCTTCCTGTGCGATGAGATTACAAATTACTAGAACAAAATTGTTCAGTACTTACAATGTACTTGCTTGTAACATGCATGGCTCATTCTCTTTTCTACGAAATACATGTACGTGTACGCTGTACACATGTAGTGGGTACCATCAGTATTGCAAATATCATTAGTTGTTGGAATACTGTTATTGTAAATTATATTTCTCACCTTGCTTTCAAAACGATTCATGCAGAGAAGGTTGCAGTGAAATTTGTAATGCATCTGTAAAAATCAATTGCAAGTCTGCAATAAGTGATTCTGATCAGTTATTTTTTTTTCTTCTTAGTTGCATTTTAAGCACTGGTCTCGTTACATTAATTTCGATCATAAAATAAGGAAATTGTTCAGCTGGAATAAAAATGGCCCTGTAAAAGATACAAATAATATATCAATGTGAACAAGACATGTTAAAGTCATGATGGTGTCCTTTTTTTAAACCAAAGTGTGTTTAGAAAACCCACTCACAAAAGAAAAGTTAATTCAACATAAAAATGACAAATTTGCCCTCATACATACATGTACATTGTTAAAAACTAGTGGGTGATCTTTAGCCATATCTTTCCAATTTGTATCATGCAGTTTTAAGATGACAAATTTCACATGTAATTCAAAGACTTTTATGAAAAAGTTAAATTGTGGGCATACAATGTATGATTGGTTACCATTATTGAGAGGTTTTTGTTTTGTTTGTGTTTTTCTTTGGTTTTATATGTTTGATTTTCTTTTTTTAATCTACATGTACATTTTACTTGAATCCTGAGGAGATATGTGTTTGTCTCAGCACAGATTATGAGAGCTATTACATTCATGATGTAACACAGCCTTTATAATAAAGCAGCTGGTCTATTTTATTTCTAGACCGAGGCAGATTGCTGCACCATGAGAAACTAATTTCCTGCCTTCTCTGTTATCAATCCATTATTGGAAACAGCTTTTCTTTGTTGTTTGAAAGTGTAAAACTTGATACCACCAGCACATGGAGGTCTATTAGTATTTAGAGGCATTAAATGTTTAAGAGTAGTAATTCAAGTTACATTTAGGCCTTTACTATGCTCTTTAATTTTTTAATCACCCTCTTTTTATGTATTTGTACTTGAAGGCATGTAAAGATAAATAAATACATTTTCCCATCACACTAAAATGTACATCTAACATGTATTATACCAGCTGAATGTATAACGTTGGTATGTTGTTGTATCTCTACTGCCTATTATAACATGAATCAGTCTAAACATGAAGGAAAATCATAGTTTAGATTTTAGTTGATGTTTTCTAGTACTCATATTGTGTTGTTTGTGCATGTATATGTATGTCCTTTTATAGATTCTCAGTGCTTTGGACTCTTTGCCTTATGGCCATACATGCTTTATAAATACTCAATATTTGTCTTTATTTAAGTTTATTAATCAGTTATATTTTCATTATTCATTATAGTTTGTCATGTTTATGACCAATTTACCACTTACATTACACTGCTTGCCGGATGTGTTTCATTTATTATCACTGTTATCAGTGGTATATGATTTTTTTTTCTACAATAAAATAAAGTAGTACCGGTATGTTTCTCTTTCTAGTTCTATCCTAGAATTAAATTCCTAACAAAACAAAAAGTATTGTTTATATATATTATTGATGGAAACATTTTTTCAAGGATTTTACGTGGAAACCTTCAGATGTGAAATACTGTACATACATGTACATGTACATGTACAGTGTATGTGTAGATAATCAACTGTGGATGGTAAAGATTCCCAAATGTGGGCTATTAATTTGTATTCTACATGTAATATTGATCCACTCCAAAATCCCATTCACAATCCACTGTAGGAACTGTCATGTTTATGTTCATGTACTGTAGTTTGCAATTTGAAGCGTTTTTTTAATTACGCAGCTAAGATCCTTTATCCTGTTTACAGTGCTGGTACAATTATATTGTTAATGAAAGTAGGGTTTCATTTCATTCCATTAATTAGGTATTTTGATGTTGTTTTTGAGGGCTGCCTGCATGATGCATTCAACGTGCGTCTACGTGATGCATTCATAGTGCGGCTTCATCTTATACCTTCCAAGAGTTATTGTATATTGTATGGCCTCATGTGTGAAACAAAGGGCAGAGATGATATTCCTCCACCGATTGCGAGATTTCAAGAGGGGGGGGGGGGGACAGAAATTTAAAAACAAACAAAAATTTATCTGAACAATGTAATAGAGTTCCTTTTAGCAAGATGGGGTAACAAATATTTCTCCAATTTAGAATTTAAATGCAAGGAACACATGCAAATTACATCTGGCACAATATTATTCTTAATCTACATGCACATGTAGATGAACGCTAGTGTTTGAAATATTATACTATGAAAAATAAAGCCAAAACATGTATCCTTAAAACAGAGGAAGCTGTCGGTAAAGGGACTTATTTAGTTTGGAAAATTGGTAGTTTGAACTTTGCTCTTAGAAGCAGGCCTTTATACTTCACAACCTGCACATACAGTGAGTGTAACCGACTACATTGATGTAGCATTAGCAGCACATACATGTACATGTACTGTATTAATGATTTAATTATTGGATGTGGGCGAGGAAGCGACAGTGAGAAGTGACTGATGTGTCCGGCCAATTATCAAATGAATAATAAATGTGTAAACCATGTACCATTCCACAGAGTTTGGAACAAAAGCTTAGAGGCTATAAAACAGTGCATGGTCTGATCAATATTTAGCATTAGTCATTTTTTTCCATTGATTTGGAAGGTGTCCATAATTAACATGTACATGTATGTATCATCCATGCAGAGAATTTTAGCATGTAAATAAGAAAGAAATTACATCATACATTATGTTACCGGTAGTTGCTTCATAAAGCAAGGATTATGTCAGCTATTGGAGGCTTGGAGCTTACATTGTACCTACATGTAAGGCTCATGCTACAATACAATGTGTATATTAATGGCCGCCCATTGTATAGATTCAGGTGTTCAGGGAGAATGTGACTCATATTCCTTCCCGCTGAACGAGAGGAAATTTAGGCTTTTAAAACAGGTGAATTTATTTCCTGTTTTTGCTCCTGTTGACCCGTTCCTTTTTCTTCTTGTAGTAACAGTCTAACACTCAGTATAATTACACCATCTGTTCAGAGCTACAGTTGTATAAGGATGTTGAATTTATGTTGAAGGGTACGTCTCAGATCAGTTAGCATTCTTCTGGCATTCACCAGACAATGTTTCTCATGTTATTTTAGTTATTTGACATCTTGCAGAGTAAAAAAATACATTGTCTATAATCAATGGAGAAAACAAAGTAAAATCACAATGTCATGTTATCTTATACAGATACATGTATAAGGTTAAAATGAAATGCAATTGGTGTACATTTATTCTTATGGTAACAGCGATACATGTGTAGAGCTGCATTTACACTGCAAGCAAAAACCATTGGTCTTTTTCACATTCCGAAGTTGCAGGTCATGAACATAACGGGGAGAAATTTAAAATAGAAATTAAACCCAACTCTGGAGTTTTGTATTCTTAAAAACAATGTTTTTTGGTTTTGGGTCCCTTGACTCTCCTCACTTCTCTGCTAATGCATACAGAGCAGTGACAAGGGACGCATGGGTACAACTCAACTTTTAAGTGTTTTTCCAATTTACAGTGTAAATGATAGTTTAAAAAAACAAAGATTGTTCAAATTTGGTTATATACAATGTAAATGGATCTGTACACACTGTACATGTCCAGGCCTACTTCTAGCTTGGCATCTACATGTATAAAGAAACCTGTAGCCGTCCTGCTGATGTAACATGTAGGGGCCTGCATGCCTTCAAGGGTATATCATGTGTCAGTGTCATGTGTCTCATACTAAGAGGTTAATATATGATCGAGGGAAGGAAACTCAAAAGGAATATCGTTACAGTACATGTTCACTGATGTTTGTGCAGTCTGTACATTTGTAGCTTGAGTGTTTAGACCTTCAGTTTTTTTACCATATGGCAGAATACCAAGAAGGCAAAATGATTTCCAATACCGTAATTTTTCCCTTCTGTCCAAATGAATTATAGAGGTGGCGTGCCGGTGTACATTTTGTTTTATTTCTAGATTCTGTCTGATATCAGCTGTAAATGTATTGCCATTTAATGTCGATGTTTTGTTTGTACCAGTACATTTTTATGTCCAATGTTGTAAAGGAAACACTAAAAGAAATGTTCATGTGTAGCTTTTTGAATTTTAATTTGTTTTAAAGAAAATACAAGTACTTTATGCACTTGTTACATGGTGTAGGATCTCTTGCTATATGTACCCTTCGAAGTCCTTCTACTTTGTACATAAGATTACATATGTAATTGAACGTAATGTTTGTTTTTATGTAAATGTAATGTATTTTACATATTTTGTAAATTTGTACAAGAATTTATGTATTGATGACTGCAATGTAACAACATTCTTGGAGGGATTTCCATAACAATTCTGTAAACATTTTACCGATTTCTGCAAATATAAATTTGCTGCCAAGAGAGGGAGCTAGCAAAGTTTTGCAACCTCACTCAATCAAGCACATCTGTGTACAAGTGTTTGTTCATTGATCTAGCAGGATTCTGTGCACTGTACAGGCCTAATAAAAACCCGATTTAAATCGTTTTCCTGATTTTTTCCAGATTTTTTTTTTTCTTCCCTTTTTTAACCTGATTTTCCCGATTTCCCCCTTATCTTCTCTATTCTTTCCTATTTTGCCCTATTTTTGTCCCAATTTTCTTACACGAAAGGGGGGAATGTTGTTAGATGCCATTTTTTCCCCGCGAATCCTCTTCTTTTTTTTTTTACTCACGGGGGGCGTGGTTGAGGGGAAAACAAAAAACCTTTTTTTTTTTAGTGCTCACTATCACCCCTGACTGTAACTGTTCTATTTTTTTATATTTCTGTACATGCACATGTTAATTTGTGGATGTGTATGATCTATCGTTTTCCCTTCCTCCCCCTCCCCCTCCATCCCTCTCCTCCTCCATCCCTCTCTCCTCCACCCCTCTCTCCTCCACCCCTCTCTCCTCCACCCCTCTCTCCTCCTGCTCCATCCCTCTCTGACAGCACCTCTGAATATTTCTATATTTCTACATACAGCCTGGCAGCACCATCGAGGGAAACCCCCTAGACGGCAAAACAAGTAAAATACACACTAAATGAATCCTCAGGCAGCGATATTAATCACACTTTCTTTTCTTCTTCTTCTTCTTCCATCCTCCAGACAAGAAGGCAAGTAAGCCTGCTCCCAAGCGTAAGAAGCCTGGTTCTCAACCCGGTAGCCCCACCCTCCTAGGTACACCAGGTAGGACCATCCCTCTATCAGAACGCCAGCAGCTTGCTCTTCTGATGCAGATGACAGCCAATGAAGAAAACAGTAATCCAGGTAAATTAATTTTGCTCTATTTATTAAATAATTGATTTGATCATTTATATACAGTAGGCTTACGGTTGCATCATGTGAGAGATAGGGGGAGGATTGGGGAGTCCTGAGAAGGACTGTCAGTAATCTTTCTTTCTTGAGTGTGTGTAGTCCTGAAAAAGACTGTTGGTAATCTTTCTTGATCATTTGTGTTTGTTTAATTTTTCATAAAGTTTTCTGTAACAAGGGAAGGGGGGGGGTCGTATTATGTTCATGAGAGGAATAATTGGTACACTTTGTTGGTCATCTGCGGGTCTGCCATAACACTAATGTTAATATAGCCAAGCCATTGATGCATGCTTGGTTATTATCTAGTTAGTACATGTATGACACTCGGTTTTAAATGCTGATTGTACTTGGAACTCGTTTTGTATTCAAATCATTTCTGGTTTTGTGTAACACATGTATCCCCAGTGATATGAAAGCAACAGAGCTTGCAGGCAATTAATACCTAAATAGGGACTAGAAAAATTCAGAGAACTCGCAGATCAATATTCCTAGCCTTGAACATGAATTTTCAGTGTATTATGGTTTTAACATGTATGAAATTTGCTATAAATTCACATGTATATAATGAAGAGACATTACACATAGATTCTTCACTAATAACAATTGTCCTCCTTTTTTCTAATAATACAGTACCAGTCCAAACACCTCAGTCCAAGAACTCTCACAACCCAACCACACCAAACAGCTCAGGTGGAGTGAAGAATAAGGTCAACAAGCGCAATGAGAGGGGAGAGACTGCTCTTCACATGGCAGCTATCAAGGGTGATTCTCAGATGGCTCTCAATCTCATCAACCAAGGAGCTGAAGTCAATGTCCAGGACTTTGCTGGTAAGCGATTGGTCTTTATCAATAGTAAAGAGAAGGTTGAGTTCAGGGGAGAGGTGAAAAATAATTTGTGAAAGTTATCATTGTTATTATGCAAGTGTGGAAAAACATCAGGAAAAAAAAAGGTTCCCTGAAAAGAGCTCTTATAAATCTACTAGACTTCAGTTGACGTACATGGTAGCACTGTAGAATAAGTGAAGGTATATGAACCCCAGACCTCCCGGTTACGAGACCAATGCTGTACCACGAGCCATCGTGCCTCCTCGGTCAAAAGGCCCTCTATAAATGTTATATTATTATTATTATTTCTGGTGTAGGCTGGACTCCACTCCATGAAGCGTGCAATCACGGTTACTATGAGGTAGCCAAGGTCCTCATCAAAGCAGGTGCCTCGGTCAACACCATGGGGCTGGAGGACGATACACCTCTTCACGACGCAGCTGTTAACGGTCATGTCAAGGTAATAATGATGTTACACGACCATGTACCTATTAGTGTTGTAACATTACTGATATTTCCAATTCCGTTCAACTTCTAGTAAAAAACCGGACGGTTTTCGGTCAAACATTTTTTATTTTTTTTTTTTTTTTTTTTATAGGAAAATGTACAAAGTAGTTCAGTATAATGTTTTCATTAGTGGAATGAATTGCAGTATTCATGAACAATTTGTTCTAATACAAGCTGCTTGCAATAGTTATGGCGTATGATCGTCCCTCCCCCACCCCCCCCCCCCAAAAAAAAAAAAAAAACAGAAAAGGAAAAGAAAAGAGAACGTTTGATATTTGGTGATACCAATTTATTAGGAAACTTTGAAACCCGCACCAGCTTTATTGTGAAGTGGCTTGGAGGCCTAATTGGACCATTATCTTAAGAACAAGAAAATATCAATGCGATTGAGTTAGTGCGAGTACACTTAACTTACAATGATGAAAACTTTACTTCAAAACAAAACGAACACTTTTTTGCCATGTAATTTGTGCGATTTCTCCCTGTAAACAAGTAGAACTTTATTACATTGAGCTCTTTGGAACGTCCTTCTCGTCATATGCCTTCTCCTATTTAACCCCTCCCCTCTTTTCCTTGTTCTTTTCCAGGTTGTCAAACTTCTCCTGAAGCATGGTGCCAACCCTCTCCAGGTCAACAAGAGAGGGAAAGCCCCCCTGGACATCGCCTGCTCTACAGAGATCCACTCCCTCATGAGCTTGGAGATCATAGCCTCTAGTAGTGACGGCTCAGACCATGTGGTGAGGTCGCCGTCATCCCCTGAGAGCATGGCCTCACCGCACCCCATCAATGTGGTCCACAACAACCTCAACAGCAGCAAGGTGGTGAAGAACGGTACCGAACTACCTGAAGGTGAGGGTTGTTATAGAAAAGGTAACTCAGTTTGAAATAACTGGGCCCCGTCTTACAAAGAGTTGATATCAATCGCAACTATGTACATAAGAGATGGGAGACTGCAAACTTGATTGGAGGACATGTGATTGATTTGGATCAATCATAACTCTTTGTAAGACAGGGTCCTGGTCTATTTTTATTACTGTAGCTTTCCCTGAAAGATGGCTATGATTACGATGTTTCAACTTGGAATGCAGCCCCCTTCCCCTCGAAGATATCAGGAAGAAGTTCCTTGACACTTTCAAATACATAAAAGAAAACTGCTCAAAGATATAATGTTGAAAGGTTACGTTCTACTGGACAAGGAAGTTTTTTTTCGCTATCCATATTTTTGAAAGGAACAGTTGCAAAAATACTCTGAACTTTCAAGACAATTTCTTTGCTTTCTTCTTTATAAAGTGTGAGGAAAAATCTTTTCAATGTAGTCACTCCTTTTTTATGCTGTTATATGTGTGTCATAATTAAGTATTTATTCAATCTAATGATGTGGTTTCCTTTGTAATCCTGCCGCAGATCCATACGAGTTTACCCAGGACAGCGGGAGCAGTGAGCAGAAGATCACCATCCACTGGGCATCACCTGACAAATCTGGCAAGGGTGCCAACGTTATGGAAATAACAAGAACAATACCCAAAGTGCGCGACATCGCAGCGCCCAATTCTGTGTCGTCGACCACCACCTCGGAGAGTGATCTCTTCGATCCCCACTTGACATCTACGTCGTCTAAGTTGGAATGTGTTGAGGAGGAGCGAAGGCTACCAAGTCCGTCCATATCCACCTCTGTGGCTCCTTTGGAGAGAACTAGAGACTCCTTGCCTGTCACGAGAGTGACGTTGACGGAGGTGAAGGAGGACTCAGACAGTTGTGTAAGTGAAACAAATCTCTACATATCGGATGATTCCAATATGGCAGGGGAGACTCACAAGGAGGTTTCAAGTAAAGCTGATAGTACTACAGTCAATGATGGCATACTCTCATGGAACTTAAAGAGCAAATTGAACGATAACGGACTATCTGGAAAAGTTGTGTCTTCGCTGAGGACTGAAAGCGCGAGGGTGTCTTGCAGTGCTCCAAGTCCTCTGACAGACAGGCAGTCGGGTTCTGACAGCAGAGCAGCGGTGTCTCCGTATGATTTCAATGCCAATGAGAATGAAGTGAGAACTATGGAAACGACCATTACAAGGCCAGATCCTGTGTCAAACAGGAATAGATTTTCTCCTACGAGATCCTCACCTTCTTTACAAAGTGCACATACAGCATCTTCAAAACATTCAGAGACGCCGAGCGTGTGTGATTCATTGTCTGTGCAACAGGAGTCTGTGTCGTCAAATTGTGTGCAAACTTCAGGGATTCATAGTCCAGGTAAACAGTCCTCAGGGCATGAGAGTGAGCGCTCAGAACCAGACAGTGATCAAAGAACAGAATCAAGGAGGGAATCTCCCTCACAAAGCATTCCTGAATCAAGGGAGAGAAGCGAATCAGACTCGTCCCACGAAACCAAGCACCACGGGAGAGATAAGACAAAAAAGCATAAGGACCGCTCGCATAAATCCCATAAGAAGGATCACAGGCATCAGAGGCACCACAGCCACAGTTCAAGGAAAGAAGAAAAGATGGATACTTCAGAGGAGGCTACTACGTCCACACAGTCTGCTCTAGTTCAGGTCAAAGAGGACTCTAAAACTCATGAGAAGGTATCATCACCACAAGCTGGTGAAGAGACACAAGAACAATTATCCAGGAAGTCCCCTGACAGGAGATCCCCTTTCCCAGCTGTGGCTAGGGAATACTACATTGTTTCACCCCCATCATCCGGTGATAATGCAGGAGAAATCAAGTCATTGTTACTACGGATTAGCAGTGATGCATCACATAAATCCAAAGATAATACATCATCTAGTACTTCATCTGTGTCGTCCACAAGTGCCTCAGGTTCAAATATTGGAAATCACAAGAATGATACCAAACCATTGGGCAATGTGAATGAAAGGACTAGTGGGTCAAATGGGGAAAATGGCAATGCTCAAAAGAGTCCCGTAACCAAGGAGGCAGAGCGCAGGCGCTCGCCAGCCAGAGGAAGCCCTGATGTGACCTCATCCATCAATGGACCATCGAGATCAGGATCCCCGAAGGGTATTGAAAAAGCACCAGCAGATAAAAATGACAAGACTGAAAAGAGCAGTGAAAGCTCAACAACATCCTCTACTTGCTCAAACGACGAAAAGCAACCTGCAAAAGTAACAAGGACTCTGAGATCAAACTCGGCATTAACCAGCAACAGTGACAGTAATGGCAATGAGGAGAAAAAGGATGATAAGGACAAGGCCACATTTTCACAGCCGATGACGCGGAGCCGACGCAACCAAGTGGAAGCAGCGGCAGCAGCTGCTACGGTGCCACCAAACGCCAATGCATCCAACAATGAAGAGACACACATGGACTCGCATCCGAGGAAGCGCAAGATGGCCCGTCATCGCCAGAACCAGCAGATGGAAGAGGCCCTCCATGTCTCTTCGGCGCCCCAGGAGAAGGTCAACTCCATCGAGGCTTTCCTCAACATCAGGCACCAAGTGGCAGAGAGGCAGAAGACCTTGATGGCATCTGTGCAACCCAAACCACCCAATGGATACAAGGAGTACCTCATGTTCAGGAAGAACTACCTCCTGCAGTCTGACCCTGATATCAAGATTGTACAAGTCATTCCTAGGGTGAGTTTAATACACATAACTGCAACGTTATAAGATTTGATAGACTTATTCAGGCCAAAAATATAGTCACCATTATGGGTTACATGCAGTTGGCACTAATGTCCTTTGGCAAGGCATTAATCTTCATTTGCCACATTCGACCCAGGTGAGGTAAATGGGTACCTGGTAGGAATTAATTCCTTGAAATGCTAGAGTGCTGTAATGGCAGCTAGGCTAAAGCTGGGGTAATAATAAATGCGCCTCGGAATAGAATTTCTAGACAGACGGCGCTATAGAAATGACTATTATTATTTATTATTATTAATTAATCTTAGTTATCAATGGAATGTCAATTGTAATTTTAAGAATTTGCCTCAAAAGCTTCATCACTGTATGGGGGATCGATTGGAACTGGATACAAATTTATGTTGAACCCTTGAAGGAACTATGCCCAAACTCTTTGAAATACATACAGAACATGATGCTATAACAAACAATGTCCCCTTTTTTTTCAGATGACAGCACCAGTGAACCTGACCAATGGACTGCTGGCTCAATTCTCCGAGCAGGAGAAGATTCGGCATGAGCTGCGGCTCAGACACTACATAGAAAGGGTAAGTTGTGCATTCACCATTAATGCCACACTGCACTACTTGTAGCTACTTGCGCCCTCATATAACAAACAATGCATAATCGGTGATCATTGGTCCCCCATGATCCTCTGTTTAACCACCTGTCCAGTGACCTTGCAGTGTGGTCTAATCCCTCCTGTACACTAGTACAGATGGCCTTTAAATGCTCTTTTGGTTGAATTCTTATCATTGCTAAGAAAAGATCAAAGAAATTATATAATAACATAAACCTAGAATTTGAAGAATAAAAATCAAAGTAAATCAAAGTTAAAACTTCTTTGCGAAGGAATTTCAATCTCCATTTCTAAACCAGAATTGTTCAAAAATCTTGAGAATAACAAAAAAGGTGAATTTATATAGCGCAGCTACTTTCCTGTTGAATTCTTCAAAATTCCTTGTAGTGCTGAACTTTTTCATCACCCTTATAGTGCTACTGTACGGCCACAACAAGAAATTTATCCGAAGGCTTCTGAAGACAAGTGGGTCTTCAACAAACCTTTAACGGTGATGCTCTTCACCAGCATGTTGAAAGTGTTGTAACTTCTGCATTTATTTATGGTTAATCATCTTTCCATTTGCTTTCGTGTAACAGGAGAAGCTGATGTTGGCTGCAGAACAGGACATTGTGAGAGTCCATGGACGGGCTGCGAGGGCGCTAGTCAACCAGACCATCCCTTTCAGTGTGTGCACAGTCCTCAAGGACATGGAGATATACAACATGCCGGAACCACTGGTGAGAATCATATAGCCATCCTTTATTAAAGCCCATCTGTACTAGTTTAAAGGAGGGATTAGACCACCCTGCAAGGTCACTGACAGGTGGCTTTCTCATCAAATCAGCTCTCACTTATCATAAGAAAAAGAGGATCATGGGGGACCAATGGTCACCGATTAGGCATTGTTTGCTATATAAAGGGCGCAAGTAGCTATAAGTGGTGCAGTGGGGCTTTAAAGGAGGCAAATATGTGGTGGATGCTTTATTTATTATTCTCAAAAACTATTCATGTGTGTTCAATGGGCCCAGTTCCTTAAATGCCAGTTACAGTAAATTATTTGCGTCCACCATCAATTCTGTGTATGTTGCCACACAGATGAGGATTACTCTAATATCCAGGGTCAAATCATTATTTATGCTATCTACCCAGGATGTTACAAGTTTTAGTTTGACGGGTAGATTTGTTTTGGTTTTAAATGACTGATTGTGTCTCTACATTCATACATATTCTTGGAGACATCTTTTAGCTTGCTTATACCCTGGTCATAACAACCAGCCCGGCAGCAAACCAAACAAAATAATTACATTATCCCGCATTGCCCCATCTTGATTGTTCTGGAGTTGGTTGGTAGTCATTTAAGCAGTGTTACTTAGGTGTAACGTTATAGACTTACTTATCTTGGGCTTTCAGCCTCCTTTTCTATCATATCATTTTAACAACTCCATGAAAAATGATACAATCAAATTTAGACCAAGCTGATAGTTTGTCATGAAAATTCAACTGATGTATGACTTTATTGTCGTTTTTTTTTCCCGTAGCCTCTGGAAGATAAGAGTAGCATCAGGCAGAGGTTCAATGGACGGCAGTTTATCTCTTGGCTACAAGATGTGGATGAGAAATATGAGAAGCTGAAGGTAAGTTATTTCAAATTTTCTTGGTGATATCTGTACAAATTCTGTTTTGATATCATCATTAGAGAATGAAACTTCAAAAGAGGAACGATATTTTACATGTTTGTTCCTTCATTCTAGAGCACATCAGCCTTGTTTTGATTTCATTTGGAATATCCATTTCTAGCTTAATTAAGATTGATTCCTATTAGTACTAATTAAAGAGTACATTCGATATTACCAGTGCATACATTTTTGTTTCTTGTGCTTTTGTTTCACATTTTGTAATTATTGTAATTTTTCAACCAAGAGGAGGCTTTGTGTAACACAGCCTTGGATGTTGTTGCCAGTGTTCTTGATAACTACTATTTATATAAGATGTTAAAGCAGATCCTAATCAAATGATTGGTTGAAAGCGTACAAGTGACCAGACATTTATTTTATAAAAGAAATAAAACACATCATTTTGTTCTGGCATTAGTAAAAATTACCCACACTCTGTACCTTTGAAACAGTCCAAATGTTTAGACGGTTTCAACAGTACCATGTGTGGCTAATTCTTACTAATGCCCTCACTGCTGTGTATTATTTGTATACTAATAGCGAAGACAAACTATTCTTACAAAGTTCTTTACCAGTTACAATGTTAATGACCAAAGCGCTTATATATACAATATACAATATCATTACACCGGTCACTGGGTCCACTTTTGATTCTGTATGAAGACATTGTTGTTAATATATTTTCCATGATTTATGTCTTTCAGGAGGAGCTGTTACAGCGCCACCAGCATGAGGCAGCTTCACTCTATGCCATTCAGAAGCTGGAATGGGAACTCAAGCTTCAAGAACTCAAGCAATGGGATTTCAAGAGCCCTCCTCCGGTCCACTCCAGCCACGTACCCATCGTGGAGGTCAACAGAGACTTTGACCTGTTGCCTGCGTGACGTCCTTATCGCTTCACCTAACCAACCGGGGGTGTGTGAGCCGGCCAGTCCCGAGGTCTCCAGGGCATCGGCTGTTGATCAAGCAGGCGTACCTTGTCGTGTCTGTAGAATGCGTTTCTCAGTATGAGTTCTTGACTGGTCCCCAGCCACCTCATCGACTGTTTGGAGAGAACGGCAGGACGGGTGGACCATCCTGTCTTCCAACAATAGACAACAGCACCAATATGGACATATCAGCATCCACGTCACATCTTTTGGGGTCGTTCTAACTGGTTTACCTAGAGTTACTGGACGTGAGGTTGCATGTCATCGCACTCTTGGAGAGGCTTGTATCTGTTTATTTTGCAGTAAGAATCCTATACGATGTTTTGACTTGGATGTCCAGTAATTGTTGCGGTCAATGTCCATTGGAGCAGAATAATTGGTCCTTCACATTCTGACATCAAGTCCCAGCTTCTTCTTGCTCCTCTTGTAATACCAGGGGGGTGTTTCACAAAGCTTGTCATCAGTGACAAATGACAGTTGTTGTTATAAGCTACTGAAATCCATGCTTCTGATTGGTTATCAGCAGATTTGTCACTGATATTTGTCATTTGTCATTGAAAAAAGGCTTTATGAAACGGGGACCAGCTTACATTGCATACTTCATGTACCTCTATCTTTTAAAGTGTAATATTTCCTACCTAGTCTTAGTAGTGCATTTTAAAATTTTAATTGATAAATGTGGTTAAGAACATAAAGCAGCTGACTGTAGAGTTAAAGAATAAGGTACGTTTTTAGTGAGACGACTCCTGTGCATTACTTGACTTTGTTTCAAATATATCCATTTGCTTATTGCCATGCCCAAAGCTCTAATACAACATCTGCAGAGATTTTGTCTGACATTGTGCATTAATTCATCTGGTGATCTGATTCCTTAAGAAGTAATACTACCAGGCAAATTTTGTAAGTAATATGGGAGTAGCGGACCAACAGATGTCGGCAATCATTGAATATTTTATTGCACAGTGTAGTCCTGATGACGATAGGCAAGTTACTGGGGGGACCCATGTGGTGTAAAGCTATACATCTTTTATTCTTTAGTGGCATTTTTTGTGTGTTGGTTACCACATTATTGTCTATTTCTGAAACATTTTATTGTCGAAACCACTGAACGTCCCTCCTCTGCTTTTAATAGATAGAACTGCTTTATGCAATTCAAGTTTTTGTTGTAAATGCATGCATGAAGACAGAATTTCTGCGTATAGGATCTGTCAGATAGGCAGTCGTCATTATTTGGTCTAAACTCGTACTCACCATCATGACAAGTCTAGGTTTGTACCCTGTCTGCTGTACCCAAGACTTTGAGGGCGATTTTACTGATTTTGTGAATTCAACCCACTACAGGGTTCCTTGCATTTTTGTGAGAAGAGTCCTGTTGCCCGGAAGGCACGTTGTAAATAGATTTTACGAAAGAGAGCAGTTTAATAGACGGGAGGAAGTGGGGCCGATGCAGGGACGTGTCAAATGTAGCCTCTTGTCGGTGTTGACACATTTTGACACAAGCATGGCTAAATGCTCCTGTCTCCAAGGTGTTTATTGATCATGGTCTGTACTTAAATAAAAGTGAAGTCAATGGTCTAGGATTGAGTCAGTACAAAACCAGCATTGTAAATATATCTCTTGTATATACATAAGGGAAGTGAAGCTGTACATATCTTTATTTTTCATCACTAACTCGATCTCCAGTGTGATTGAAGCGGTCCGGGTATACCTTATTGGCCTGTGGCTCAATCAAAGAGTCCTCTCCGTGATTGCGGACGGAAGAGAGGATGCAAGGGAGGGAGGAGAGCATCTATGCGACAATGTGAAAGTCTGTGTTTCTATAATATTGTACTGTCTGTCATGTATTCAGTGATCGGTAAAGGGAGTTTTACCACTTGACTTTTCCTATATACTATTATTGCCCACTTGTGTAAGGCACCGAATATCATAGTACATGCATATAACAACAAGAGAGTTCAAACCTATCAAATAAGTTAGCCCTGTGAAGTAAGATGCAATGTGTATGAATCCTAATCCAATGTAATACATCATTATAGACAAATGCAAAACAGTTAAGAGCGGTATTGAATATCAGTGTGTACAACTTTCACTGTTTCCTAAGATTAATGTAGCCCTGTAGCTGCATTTCAAGTCCACATGTTTTGCGAACGACCGTTTTAGAGGCTGCACCATCCACTGTTTTTTAACCAAGGCAATTATTAACTCAATAATTTCAAAAGTCTTGTGATAATATCTTGAACAAAGTAAGAGATAAACATTGTTTCCAATTCTAAAATTCCATCTCTAAATACTACAAAATAATTTGTCACTTTAGAGTTACAATAAGGGTTATTAACAGAATTCATAGTTGTAATTGGCACTGTTGAGTTATTGGGTTCCCCCCCCCCCCCCCCTGCAATTATTCTGATTTAACTTGTTCCTGATTGAATATTACTGTCTCCCACTCTAAAAAAAATTGTTCTCTGTTTTTTCATTGTTTCTCAAACAAGCACCATTTGGTATGTGTTCTTTAACATGTTGAATTTTATCTTCTGCAAAAGCAAATTTGAAAGGTTGTTTTTAGTTTTCACTGTCTACCTTGTTACTGAGTTTGACAAAATTTGATGTTAAATTTGAAGTTTAAGAGTGAATGGTTGTCCTCTGTGTTAACACTAGCATTTTGTCTGTTTTGTTTGATATTGCTTTTGTTCCTATTATTAATTTGGAAAGATTTTTAAAAAAATAACAGATATCAGGAAAACCTCAACTGTTATAGGGACAGTTGAATAAAGTAGATTCCAAAATACATTCTTAAGATCAATATCTGATCTCTAATATCAGCATGTGTTTGTGTAGACCTTTTGTCAGTATTCAACAATGAATAAGAAAAAGTATACACAGAGCTATTTCAAATGTTCAGACTAACAGATGATGATCTGAATATTGGAAAATAGTTTTTTGAACTGTTCCAAGTAGCTGCTGGTGGGCATTATACTGTATTATCCCTCATTTTGTCTTTATGTTGTCAAGGAAAATGAAAAACAATGTGATGTCTCTTCTCACCTTAATAACTGAAGACTAAAGAAGATGATTTCTAATTGCTCTTTGGTGATTTTTTTTAATGATTAGTTTTGATAAACAGAATCAGCAAACAGTCAGCAATTGTTAATTACTCATTCTGTATTTTGTAGACAGTTACAAACTCCTGAGTGTATTAATATCATTAACATGCTTATCGTTGATCAATTAACATGTTATAATATCTAATACGAATTGGAATAAGAGCTTACATTGTACACAGCTGTCAGATCTGCTTTATACCGGTAATGAATTGTTTGTGACGCCATCCCTACAGCCATATTATACATGAACTCGTTATAAAGAATTCTCTCCAATGTAGAACAACAACAAAAGTTGGATAATCGTGATCCATGTTACTTCAATATATGTACTAGTTTTTTGCACCCATTTGTGCCTTGGTGTGCAGATGTAGTCAATTATCAACTTATCAATTAAAAAAAAAATATCAGTGGTTATATTTGATGTGTATAACAAGTTGACTTGTAAAAAAACCCACTGTATTCTATTGTTACATACTGTGATTACAGTTGAACACTGTATGGCGGCAGCAAAGTTGATAAAAAAGTTTCTTGTTGAAAATTTTCTCATGAATAAAATGTAGAAAAAAGTGACATATCTCTTTCTTCTTTCTTTTCTTTTTTTGGGGGTCTCGTTTCCTCAAGAATTTCCCTCGATCAAATTTATTTTCATATTTGTCACATGTATGTGGAAGAATGAATTATATATTCAAAATAAGGATGTGACATAGTTTGCCAGTATTGCTATTGCATGTGAGTGTGTGTGAGAGGGAGAGAGAGAGTGGAGGGGGGCACAGAGAGGAGGAGAGAGAGAAAGAGAATTACAGAGCAGGGTGGAGGCAGTTAAGATGAAAAGCAAGTGTGAAATTATAGGCCAAGACAGTAGAGAGAGTGGATACTGATGTGTGTAATGTGTAACGAAAAGAGCAAGTGAGAGGGTAATATATGGCGAGAGAAGAATTAATATAAAAGGCAATATGATAGAAAATCAGAACTACTATGCATATATTATGGAGGAAGAAATGAGCTGAGGACATGCATGCACGACACAAATAAAGACACGACATACAAGAGGAACTAGTAATATATGCATATGAAATATTATATTTTATTTCTATTTAGAAGAACAAAAAATGAGTTTTAATTCATAAATTTGAATTCGTATGCACCACAGATGTATGTTCTCAATTTGTTGCCAAATAATTCCTATAAAGAGTATACAATTCTGCATTTAGAATAGATCATAGATGATGATGATGATGATGAGCATCATCATCACCATCGTTATGATAACAATACTAATAAGGCTTTTTTTTTTAAAGTTGTTGTATTGCCCTTTGCGACCTACCCAAATATCTTAAAATCTACGGTCAGCTTTTTATTAACTTTTTTTCTGAAAAATATCAGCCCAAAAAGACACAAAAAAGCAACAACAAAAAGCGAACAACAAAAAAGAAGAAAGAAAATCGACCGACCCAGGTGCTGGCACCTAAAGGGCAGTACAACCTCTTTTTTTTTAGGCCTAATACTACTGCATGTACTAATAAATGAATTTAAGTAATTGGCACAAAAATGAAACTTAAAACAAATAAATCATTTCAGTAGATTTTCTTATGATGATATATAGAACATTCAAATTCAAAGTATTAACATTTAATTATTTTATTTCATTATATAGTCTCAGCTTTCATAATATATACATGCTCTCTTTCAATATTACAGAGAAAAAGATTTTTGTAAAGCTTTCACATCATTTGAAATCTGTATACTGATTTTAAAGTAATGGTATACGTGCTATACTTTCCTAAATACACATACAAAACGAAGGCAGTCTGATATTTTATATTGTTTGTCAGCAATGTACAAACGCGTCATAACCCTGATCTTATGCATATGAACTATTTACAACGGTGGTCAAGTCATATTTTAAAAAATACACGTAAAAACGGAGGAATAACATTTGTTTTGGTAAGAGGCCTATAATGTGACGTGAAAGTTCTGAAAATTACCAGTAATTTCAATGTAGTTTGAACTACTTTCTTCCTCCTTTGGGGAATGGAACACTATGCCCTCCTTTCCAGGTAATAAAGCGTCCCCTTTCAATATAAACAAATTCCTTTTGACCGACATAACCCCATTTCATTTCAAACTCGAAGACCTCTTTGTTATAGGGAACAAAAATGTTCTCCCTTATCAAATGAATGGTGCCCCTTGTTATGAAATGATTAAATGTCAGTCATGTGCTACTTCCAGAATACAAACAAAAATACAAGTCTAACTACTACATCTCTGCTATCTTGACAAATATAATTATAATCTACCATAGCATTAATTATTGAACTATATATTCTCTGGCTCTAAAAATGAACTGTATATTTCTTACTCTAAACAAACTATATATTATCTTACTCTAAAAATGAACTATATATTCTCTGACGTTTCGTATATATAGATAAATCTATCATTCCACCTATCACAAGAGAAAAACCGAAACCCCAAAACAAAGCATAATATTGCTACAAAGCTACGTGTTTTATTTATTTTAGTATTTCATTTTCAAAAATATGCCAGATTTCGGTGCAACTGTGATAAAGGTTTGTGGATAACATACGAGTATACCTTTAAGAAATACGAAAAGTGTGACCTCATCATTAATTGCTGAATTGTTGTTGATGGTAGGGATAAAGAAAGTGCAAATAATTATGTAATGAGATGGTAGCTGCATTCATTTTGAACAGAAGTTGTTGCACTTATTCAGAACGGCAAGTTATTCTAATAACAAAAAGGACAACAAGGTGATATTTATTTCCATACTCTCAATAAATGGCACCAATGGGCAATTATTGTACGAAGGGCACTAGAAAACATCAGATTATGGGCACTTTTTCAAAGCATCGAAGGATATTAAGTTTATGTATTTGGGTGTAGCGGCCCCTGCCATCCCCGGTGACTGGCACTGGGTCTATTTTTAATATATTTGATTGAATTGATTATAATCGAATGGGCCTACATATCACCATACAAGAAGACTCTTGTCTTTTACTGCTTACATTTCCCTAACATCATGTTTGCAAGTGACATGTTTTCACAGTTTTACCAAAATCTGGCACAGAATTGAATTTTACACGTCATTTTTCAAAACGATGTTACTCTGTAAAGCGTGTATATGAATTAATGCCATCAATGTAACAGGTCATGCATTGCTATTTATACGTTTATGTTCGTTTATACCCCCATAACCCGAGAGGGGATCAAAGAGTCAATAAAATTCTACAAAGTCTACAATTCTACAATTCATCCGCAGTATCTACTTTTTGTTCATAAACTTCTATCTTGACGTTTGCATCATCAGCAGTCTTTCCATCACCCTCATTCGCGTTTGTTGCCGCATCTTGTCCCGACGATGCACCGAGCACCACCTTGTCATACGATGGCGGCTCATCGGCAACCGTCGCGTTATCCGTTTCTTCCATCCCGGCCCTGCTCGTACTCGGCGATGTCTTCTTTTCATCAGCAGCCTCGACATCGTCATCGCGATGGTCAGGGGAGAGGGGCACCTTGTCTTCGGCTCTCTGAGGGAGAAATAATTTCCCGGTCTGAGCGACGACCAGGCCATAGATGACGAAGGAAAGAACGAAGACACTGAACACTCCGATTGTGATCCATAGTCCAATGAAATTGAAGGGAATTGCTTCAGCTTCCATCGTCGTCACCATCGTCGTCAACTCTGAAAAGTGATAACCATGAACTTCAAATAAACACATAATAAGTTCAAGGTAGGCCTAAGCGTAAAAAAAGTTGGCAGTGGGAAAATGAACCCTGTCATATCATTAGGGAAGATATTAAGCTAAAGCCAGGTTAATAGAGTAAATTTAATGATCGTCATCATCCTTAACATCATCATCATCGTTATCGTCGTCATATCATCATCATCATCATCATCATTAAAATAATAATAATGATAATATTTATTGTTTTGTTATTGTTATTGATAAATTATATTATTATTCAACAATGAAATGGCCCTTTTTTCTTTTATAGAACAGCTTGTCAGAATATACGTCTGATAAAAACGACAGACCAGTCTGCGCTGTGTACTTACATGGACAAAATAAAAAGAAGGAGTTTGTTTACTTAGTAAATAATACTTGTTAGATTGAGAAAGGTAACACAAATTACATGATATTTATTCAGACACAAAATAAAGGTTTCGTTATGTTGACAGTTTTAGCAGAGAATTAGATTCCTTTTTCGCCTGGTGTCTGGTGAAATATAGTTCGATGAAACAATTCAGATAATTATCATGATCTATATTTAATTTACAAAATTCAAACCAGCCTATCATAATAGTTTCATCACTAATCGATTCTGAAAATAACACTGAGGCCTAAAATTTGATAGGAACTGATCTGATTTGATTTGACTGAACCGCAATAGACAATTCACCGCAATTTTGTTTTTAAATTTGAAGAAGATGCATTGGTGATTCTTAAAACGACTCGCTCACATACAAATCTAAATTCAGATAAGTAAAAACAAGTCAAATAAATTTGTAATTGCTTATGCTACTGCTTTGTGAAGTTGTACAGTAAAATATCATGGGGTGTATTGAAAGCTATTTTTCCATTTGGTTTTCCGGTTGTCAGAGTTGACATATCCGTTAAGCATAATTAGTAATAAACCAAATGTTTACCATTACACCTTCTATAGTAATTATGACAGCTTTAGTTACAGACCTTCGGTAATTCGGAAATAGACTTGAACTGAATCATCAATACTGCTGTCCTGAAACAAAATTATTAACAAAAGACTTACCTGTCATTATAGCCTCTGTTGTACTAGTGTTCGCCATTGTGATTGTTGCCTTGGGATCTGTACAAATAGAATTCGTTAAATTCACCGAAAATGTAATGGAAAATCGAAGTAATATTTTGTGAAATTATGAAAACAGAATGAAGGAAAGAGGACAACATAATATGTTATGAATTTTAAAAGGATACCCGAAAGTATTACGAGACTGTTTGCAGTTTGAAAATAACAACAAGTTTATCACAAAATCTGAGAAATATTTCGCTCTATTTATCATTCGTTATTATTAAAAGATAATGATGAGTCGGAGTATCACTTCATAATTAACGTCAAAAAGATAGTATAGGAAAAAATAATCATGGAATTACATTGATAAATGGAATGAAATTATATTCGTTTGCAGATATAGTGAGAAAACATATAAAACTCATCTATATTCAACCGATATATGAAATAAGTGTTATTTTCGGCCACAACGGGATAATACTGAAAAGATATGGCCAGAAACTTTTAACCTTCAGCACCCAGTTATTGCACCTTTGACTTTTAACCGATGTCTTTCATGACTTTTTCTGAGAGGTTTTGTATTTCTTTATTGCAATAAATCAAGTTTTGCACTTGAATTACCAGTGGTATAAGTAAAAAATGAGTAAAAACGTTCATTAACGTATAGATCGAATCAACCTGTACTTACCTATATTACCTGACCTTTGCTACGGGAGAACACTATTGTTGCACTCGATGAAAGATCTACACCGTCACCCTGTATAAAACTTTTTCGCCGCAACACCCCTCTGATGAACACGAAAGTACAGAAGAACAAGTCTGACAGAATTATCTGCTATGCTCTGTACAGTTTGTGACAGACGGATACACAATAATTGATCTGGTTCCAAATTATCTCTGACACGTTCCACCTCAACAGGAATATGAAAACTCCATCGAACTAGATTTGAAAGTGAATTAATTCCAGTATATGTTTCCACATCTCTAAATAAACAAGAACGTTTGGCTGTGTAGATCAATACGAAGCTTTGGGTGTATAATCTGTAGAGTATACCTGTTCAGAAAAGTATACTGGTAGAATTGTGTTTATTCATTGATCCGTGGTGAAAATTTCAATAGAAGGGGCCAAGGGCTCTGGCTTGACGGCGCAGAGCAAACAATTCATGGCATAAACCAGCCATAAAATGACGGGGTCTAAAGTACCCGGTATACATTAACTTATATGTTGAGTACAGGAGAATCTGGATCTTGTTCCGACTCTTGGTTTTTCAACTTTTTAAATCCTCTAGCTTTTTCCATTCTTAGACTATATTGGATTTTTTTCCTTTTTTCAAACCATCGTCTCCTTTCTTAAGAACATTCTAACACTGAGTTTTTTTTAAAGATCTTAATTATATTTAATTATATGAAAACTGTTAGTTTTGGCACATTAAAATTGAATGTTAAAAAATAAATAAAATAGAACTGTAGTAAGTATATCTGAAGGGGGTCTCCAACAGGGGCAGGTCCAGGGGATGGGTGGGTAGTGCACACTATTTTTTTTACTCAACCCCCCCCCCTTGAGCAACCCCCCAAAAAGGTAAAATTGCGGTTACCATCTTTTTCTAAAACTTTTTTTGCTAGGGATGTGCCCCCCCCCCCTCCCCGTACCCCACCCAAGATCCATCACTGGTCTCCGATCAATAATTATTGATGTGTATCCCTTTTGTTACTAGTTCTCATTCTTTAATCGAATTCGATTATGTTCAGGCGCTTTCTCTTTTTTATAATTTTTTCACAAATCATGTGCTTAAAAAAAATAATTGTTTTAATTAACAAAAAAGAAGAAAAAATCATCTATTATTTCAATCAGGAAAAAATGAGCCAGGAATAACAAAGTTCTGTTTGTTTAAAGTAATGCTTGCATTTCCATAATTTGATTAAAATAATGAATTCGTTTTCACTGGCTGCCTGCCGTAGCAACAAACGGAATTGACAAAAGACTTAACTCCGTTTTGTTGACGAGCAGACATAGACGAAAGACTTCATGCATGGCTGATTGTCAATGAAACGGAGTTAAGTCTTTTGTCAATTCCGTTTTTTGCTACGGCAGGCAGCCAGTGAAAACGAATTCGTTTAAAATCAAATTATGGAAATGCATGCATCACTTTAAACAAACAGAACTTTGTTATTCCTGCCATTCCTGGCTCATTTTTCCTGATTGAGGTGTGATATGAAAGGGCAGAATTTTTCTTCGAAATTCAGATACCGCCCGATGACTTTTGGGTTTCCTTCCTTCAAATTGCTTTTAATCACTCAGTCGTGAAATATGCATCATTATGAGTTGCATCAAATGAAAGATGAGAATCTAAGTTTTACAAATATGTGTCATTTATTAATTATAATTGTGATTAAGTTATGATAAAACATCGATAATTCTCGGTTTCGTTTTTTCTATGTCGCACTGTATACCATCGATGTATGTAATGCAAATACGATGTAAACTAATACTAAGCCTGGCTTTGAACTTGAGCAAAACAATTTTCCATGTCATATTACTAGATTGTACCGATAAATTGAAAATGAATGACCAAATGAATCAAAATCTATATACTGCGACTGTAAAATAAGTATATAAAGTGAGTCTGAATGGGGAAGCAGAAATATCATCATCACAAGTTTCTCAACTGAAAATTTAAATGGTAAGGTGCTGAACCCATCTCGGAGAGAGAGAGAGAGAGAGAGAGGGGGGGGGGGGGGGGGGGGGGAGGTGGAATAAGCAATCTGCCGCTAATTTTTGTTGGGGCTCTTTTCAATTCTATGTTTATAATAATGAAGTGACGGACCTGTGGGGAAGGGGGTGTGGCATTAAAGTGTGGCATCCTCAGGCCTACCTCCAAAAAAGTATGCCTCTGGGGCTCCAGAGCGGTACTTTGCAATGCAAAAAATAGAAAGGAACTTATAAGCAGGGTAGTTTTTCTCTCTTAACTGATAATGAAGAAAAAGAGAGAGAGAGAGAGAGAGAGAGAGAGAGAGAGAGAGAGAGAGAGAAAGAAAGAAAAATAGGAGTATAAAAAAGGCTCGTAGACCAAGGGAGTACCACTGACCTCTACCACCAGTGGGGAGTACGGATTGCGCGCGTACCTCTTACGTACGTGCGCTGAATAACAACCAAGATGGCAGCCGCCACGTCCTCTGAAAGATTTGGAGGTGCAGTCGAAAATTTGACAGAAATAAGTGAAATCCAAAGTGCTTTGGTGAAACTCTCAAAGGAGGAGGTGAGATATTCATGTAGTATTCATTTCGATGATTTTTCCTCTCTCGTGTGGGATCTCAAGTTTGATGACGTGCTTTTTAAATATTTGTTATAAAAAAGTATCATCAAGTCTCAAGAAGATAAACATAATTTATAATGAGTGGGACCATGCAAATACTTGCATGTTACAATTTTTACAAAACTTGTTTGTTTGCCGAGCTGAGTCGAGTCTGACTGAGGTATTGTGCCCCCCCCCCCCCACATCAGTTGGAAGGTTACGGGTTTATTATAAAATAGGAAACTACTCATTCACAGTTTGTTGTTGTTGTTTTGTTTGTTTCTTTTTTCTTTTTTTTGGTGGGGGGGCGAATTTTTTTTCCGTACTCGAGAGGGCAAATACCCCATGTGCGCATGCGCGTGGACTTGTGATTTCTCTGCTACTTCCCATACGAAATGTACATGTATTCGCATCTACTGTGCACGATTCGCGTTCTACGAGTAAACGATGGCATAGTAGTCTTCAAACACAGACTCTGATTTGCCAGTTTGACAAATCAATATGCGTATGTGTCGCGATGTGCTTATTCAAGTCTGTGTAGTTGTATGATTCAGACCCAGTAGTGCATATGGAAATACATTGCAACTTGTATAGAATGGTATAGTAGTCTGCAAGCACAGACGCTAATCTGACAGTTTGACAACATACTAGTAGTGTGCTGAGAAGTACTTTATTCAAGTCTGCGTAGATGTATGATTCAGACCCTACTGGTGCGTGCGTTAGAAATGCATCCCAATGTGTAGAGTGTAGTATAGTAGTCTGCAAGGACATAATAATATATTGTGTATTGATGAGTAGTGATTTTATGCAAGTTTGTGTAGTTTAATGATTCCAGACCCCATGGTAGGCCTATGTATTGTGCCACTGCTCTCTCACACTCTTTCTCTCTCTCTCTTTCTCTCTCTCTCCATATCTCTCTCTCTTTCTCTCTCTCTCTCTCTCTCTAGCCCTCCCTCCAGTATGCTCGCACTCTCTGTATTACTTTTATTTATAATCATGGTCTGCTGAGAGCCAGAAGGATGTTAACTCTTAACACAACGAATGCCCTTACTACTATGCCACTCTGCAAGTTGAGATGCCTTTCCAATACACGCACCAGTAGGGTCTGAATCATAAAACTACACATATTTGAATATAAAGCACTACTCAAGACACTATGTTGTCAAACTGTCCGATTAGCGTCTGTGCTTGCAGACTACTATACCATGCTATTCAATTTGGGATGCATTTCTGTAAGCACTAAAATGTCTGAATCATACAACTACTCAGACTTGAATACTAGTACTATTGCTACGCACGATATATGCGTAATTGTTTTGTCAAACTGGCAAATCAGAGTCTGTGTTTGAAGACTACTATGCCATCGTTTACTCGTAGAACGCGAATCGTGCACAGTAGATGCGAATACATGTACATTTCGTATGGGAAGTAGCAGAGAAATCACAAGTCCACGCGCATGCGCACATGGGGTATTTGCCCTCTCGAGTACGGAAAAAAAATTCGCGGTGGGGGGGGGGGGGGGGGGGGGGAGGGGGGTAGAGTAAAACTGCAAACTTCGGACATTGCCAAACTTCGGAAAAAAATGACTTCAACGGCTCGAACGCAAAATATGAGCCTAGCTCAGCCGGGTAACTTGCATGCATTTGATACTACTACTATCAGTAGGGGCGCTGGTCCAAGAATAAGGATCGTCTTCATAAACGAGGATCGTCTTTGTGAACGCAGATCGATGCGTCCTCAAAAATGAGGATCGTCTGCATTTTCACAGACGTTTCATATTTTTGATCGGCCCATTGGCGATGCAAAAAACGGATTCTGCAATGATTTTCTTGATGCAGTCTATATTGGCTTGTACAGAGGCCTTCACATTATAAGCAATAAATCCTTGGGAAGACGGACAACACATAAAAGTAGACGGTGAACTAGGGTTATTTTCCCCCGGGGAATCCATTTTTGGCATCGCCCTTCTGTAACATGAAACCCCCAGAGAGCCGATGAAAAAAAACGTCCTCGAAAATGCAGACTACCCTTATTTTTTAGGACGCATTTTGTCCTCGTTTATGAGGATATCCTTGTTTATGAGGACGATCCTCATTTTCGGACCAGCGCCCCTACTGACTATTACCTAGTACAAAAAGTTAGGGCAGGTTGCCGTCTGCAAAACTCACAAAAAACGTCGAATTCAGAGATAACCCAGATTTTTACAGTTCATTAATCGCAAAACTCTATCGCAAAAATTTTCTAATGGGGGCCGTTACCACGGACCAAGGGGTACTAGATAGATTCCCCCTTAAGATGGCGCTCTTCCAAACTTCGGACAGGCAACATTGAGTGTCATTTTGACTACAAAAAAATAGCGCTTTCGTAAGATTTTAGCACCAAAATATTGTACGAATGTTGTGAAAAACTCCTTTCTGATAGTTCTACCTAAGGCCAAAAAAAAAAAAAAATCATTTGGTTGTCCTCGACCGCCCGCTCGTCATTTTCGGGCCGCTCGTATTTTTTTTTTTTTTTTTTAATTTTTTTTTTTTTTTTTTAAAACATTTTTAATTTTTTTTTTATTCATTTTAGTAATTATTTTATTCATTTTTTTTTTGTTTTAAATTTTCAATGCCAAACATACCATTTTATGCATTTGCAAGGATCAAAATGCGTCACGTTGCCAGTTTGGTCTTTTCAGTACGCAATTAGGTATTTATTAAACTTGCCAATTTTATTTTTCTATGTCAAAATGCCGTTCATTCAAATCAGGGTCTGAGCATTCTTAAACTCAATTTAAAGCCCATCTGTACTAGTTTACAGGAGGGATTAGACCACCCTGCAAGGTCACTGCACAGGTGGTTATCTCATCAAATCAACTCTCAGTTAATATAAGATAAAGAGGATAATGAGGGACCAATGGTCACCGATAAGGCATTGTTTGCTACATAGAGGGCGCAAGTAGATTTAAGTAGTACAATGGAGATTTAAAAGGTGCTGTATTTCAAAGCCCAAAATACTTTCTGTGTTGGTCTTGATATTCATTCTACATTAAAATAGTCTTTTACCATATTAAAGTGTTTGATAGACTTTGTTTGTTTAAATGCTTGACAATCCCAATGATTTAATTTTTTTTATGGAAAAAAAAATTATTAAAAAAAAAATTATTAAAAAAAAATAAAAAAAAGACACACAAAAAATGAGGTTAAAAAAAAAAAAAAATCAAAAAAAAATAAAAATATTCCGCCCGCCCGCCCCTACTCCAGAATAGCAATCGAGGACAACCAAACAATTTTTTTTTTTTGGCCTAACTTAAATCTACCCAAAACGACAAAATAATACTTTTTTTCATGAAATCAATGCAGTCAAACTTACCCCCGTCGTACGATTTTGATCCGGTTTCCAAACCTCCGATGAATGCGCACTTTAGCGCGCGCGCTATACGTGCGATATACGTGCGCTACACATGAACGTCCGAAGCTTGGCAAGTGCGTCCGAAGCTTGGCATGAAAACAGGTTCGGCGGGTAAGTAAATAATTCTAGTTTTCCATTTCCTTTACTAATTTTCTTTTACATGACATACATAAACAGTATTTGCACAATAATAGTATATTTGATCTTTCAATAATTAAAAAAGAATTTAATGTTTTCCCCCGTTTTGTCTTAAGTGTCCGAAGTTTGGCGGTCTTACTCTAGATCTATTTGTTGGCATTTGTTCACAACTATGACCACTTGCCTTTGCACGTAGAACTTTAGCTTACAATTAGCGCATACGCAAATCGTTCATCCGATCTCGGCAAATCGCACCAAAAATCATCTAAATAAATCATCCACAATTGTTCAAATAACGGTCATGATTTAAAAGTTGTTATCTTACCTGTTTCGTGTCAATTCAGATATCTTATTTGGAGTATTTTTCCTGAAAACAAAGACATTAGGATACACTTTCTCATATGTTTCACGGCAAACCACAATACAAGTGCATACCGACAGTAGGCCGGGCCCGGGCACTCCAGCAAAGCATAGAGAGTCAATGCTAATGCGTATTGACCTCTAGTACTGCATACTTGCTGTGAGGCAGGTATTTTGGGACCCATACACAAATATACACACCACACAATATCGCATAGACTCTACACAATCATGTCGATGCAGCTGTAAGCAAAGTTTGACACTAGACTTACAATTTGAATTTTTAAATTATTCTTTTTAACAGTTAAAAAAAATGTATTTTACTGCTATTTAGGTGTCATCAATTGTCACTAAGTACCGATTTTTAGTGAAATCAGTTGAGTTTTGTACAGTGGTGTTTGAAATGTTGAGAATCAAAAGCACAGCTTTTACTACACAGCCAGTATAGTGATGCTCCTATGTGTGGGCCCGGGGTGCGTTTGCGGGCGCTTGCGTGTAGTTAGCAACTGTAATCTCAGATCCTCTTTAAATTCACATTATGAATTGATGATGATCATAACGGTCACCAACTTCACACAGGCGAGTGCTCACACCCTGGCCTACTGGGCTTGTGAATAAAATTGTTTTTGCATGAAAATGTATTCCTATAATAGAGACTAAAATTTTGCATTCGTGGCATGTTTTGTTGTATCCGAATTGTACAGATACATGTATGCACACTGCGCAGACAGGGGTGCTGTTCAGACTGTTCAGACAGTTTGTGGAGGCGCGATAGCTCAGTCCGTAGAGCAGTGGTCTCGTAATCCGGTAACCCGGGTTCAAAACCAAGGCGATGCGCTAGTGCCCTTTGGTAAGGCATTAATCCTCATTACCAGGTCCCTCGGAGAGGACCTAAACCCGTCAACCGTCTGGTTGCTTACTAACAAGCATTTATGCTTTTTTAGCAGTCAGGTAAAATAACTACCACTACTACTAAATGTGCACTAACCAAGTAGCCATACAATTTTATCTAATTGATCATGCATTTAGTATCAAAGATTATGTGTTTAAGCAGAACAGAAAATGTTGTGGGCTAGTAATAATAGTTCATTTGTTTGACTATTTCAGCAATCAGTTACAGATGAGATTGACCTGTTACTGGATCACCATGGCCATCTTGAAGCTAAAATGAACTCCCTCCACAGAATGGGGTGAGTGTATGTACATGTATGTTTGTGTGTAATAAGGTTTTTACGAATGAAAGTCTTTTAACCAACCTTTAATGTCACCATCCTTTAATATAACCATCTAAATGAAAGAGTCAACTTTGTTTTAAACCATTCTTGCATGTACAGAGAGCTGACCTCTACACCAAATAACATGCACTCTTCATACTACTGTATATATCTCCTCTGTAAACAGAGGTTCTGTACACTGTGGCCTTAAAGGTAAAGACCAGTTATGGTCATGCGATTGCATTGTGAAAGGAAGGTTGTGGAATCGATCAAAAAAGGTTGATCATCTAGCATATAAGTATTGGTGTGTACTGCAAGGTTCTGGAATCATCAAAATGATAAGAAAAATGGCCCAGTCTTCGTAAAGTTACAAGCACTGTACACAGAAAGATGTATATGGGACTATACGCACACGTGCGCGACACGTGCGCGACACGTGCGTTTATCTCTCACAGACCATGTAGATAAACTAATTTACCAAATATATCAATTAGTAGGCGGTTTCCCGGCAAAATTTTTATCATCATGTATTAGTCAAAACATATTCTTTCACATGATTGGTAATAAGAGCTTCCATTTCATTTTTTGAAATTGGGCGTTTCCAATACTGGTCTTTACCTTTAAAAGCTAGTAAATGACTTCTTTGTTGTTTCTATTCTCAGTGTTCATAGACTCACTCTTTTGTAACTGCCAGAATCATACAATGGCAGATAATGTCGCAAAGAATTGCTGTATTGAAGGATTTTGAAATTCATTTTTCCATGATTCATGGAAAAATAATGGACATTTGACATTTTTTAAATGAAAGTGTTTTTAGGGATCTAGTTTCTTTTTACTTCTTATAATGATGTTTTAAGTAAACTACATGTCATTGAATTTCTATCAATTTCTGAAAATGATGTACAATATCCTTAGGTTTTGACTGATTGTTCAATCTCTGTTATTTGCTTACAGTCCCAATCTACAGCATGTCTCAACTCTCAACGCCATTTAATTGCTATCAATTTCTGAAAATGATCCACAATGTCTTTTTGTTTTGACTGACTGTTCTCTATTTCTTTGCTAACTTATCTACATCAAGTCTCAACTCCATTGAATTCCTATCAATTTATGAAAATGATATAGTTTTGACTAACTGTTCTCTGTTTTTTGCCAACAGTCCCAATTTACAGCATGTCTCAACGGATGCTAAAAAGCTGAGTGGAATGATAGGCAGTACATCGGAGCTAGCAGAGAATGTCAGTAGTAAAGTCAGGCAGCTAGACTTAGCCAAGGTGGGTAAAAGCTTTCCATTGTACAACTTGTGGGGTTAGCAGGGAATTTCACATTAAAACAAGCATCTTTAAATGGTCTCCTATATTGTTTTCATTATTGAAACTGTCATTACTAGTTTTGTTTTTCTATTGTTTACTGTGCCATTTACTTGGAGTTGATTTTATTCTGTCAAAATATTTTTTGATATATAAGTAAATGAATACATATATTTATAATGAATGCCATTTTTAAAAGTTAAAAAAGTTTTCCCCTGATATTTCAATGGAGCATGAAGAATCTGCGATATTTATTAAAACGTATTTATCACTTATGAAGGTCTTCTTTAGAAAAAATATTGAAATGCTTTTCTTGCTATGAGTGAATCATTTGACAATATCGAGTACCAACTTTTTTCTCTATACAAATATACATATCAATCGTTTGGTTTTTAGATGGGGTTGATGCATGGTAAGATGGGAAACAGTCTTCAGTGGATTAGATTATTCACTGTAATGTAATTGGTATCATAATTTCAGAATTATTTTTCAAATGCGCAGTATCTTGTCAAGGGTAAGTAATAAAGATGATATCTTGGACAGAGATTGACATTTACCTTCTCTCCATATCATCCCTCTTTTTTTCTCTCTCTCTCTCTCTCTCTCTGTTTGTTTGTTTGTTTCTGGTTGTGCCACAGAGTCTTGTACAAAGTGCCATTCAAAGAGTCAACGATATCTTAGATTTAAAGGTTAGTATTTTATGTTCAAACGCTCAGAATAAAATTTGTTATTGTGATGAATATGAAATGGTATCTTAACATTTTTTTCCAGTTCAGTTTCATTTGCTCTCTGCTTGTTTAACTTTTGGTTTAGAAGGTTAAATTTATCCCCCCCCCCCCCCTTGATGAGTATTACATGTTCAGGGTACAACTTGAAAAGAACTATATATTTAGTTACATTACTTATACTTACATTAATCAAATTGTGCTATTTCAATCCCTATGTATTCTAGATGAGAATATAACCTTTATTTTAGAACTAAATCTTTTTGAATTGGTGTATGGATTAACTCAGTTGAGTGAGACATCATCAATAATGACCAAAGGCACATCAAAGGGATATTAAAATTCTATTGGAAAATGTCTGTGGGTGGGCTTATTTTGCACCATGCCAAATGATGAACAGGGATGCCAGTTTTCAGACAATAGCATGAATTCAGGCACTGGAGAGTTATTTTCAGACTATAGTTTAGGCTTTTTTGTGTACAAAATAGCTCGTTCTAGGTGATTTTCAGGCCCTCTGATCAATAAGCCAGTTCACGGTTGCAGTCTGAGCATGAGCAGATAAAGGTCATTGCAGAACAAATTTTGAAATACACGGAGACGTAATACTGGATACATGCTCATGAAAATTATGTAACATTATTCATTCATGCACATTCAGTGCACTCCATGGTACACAGGTGGAAGTATTCTTTGAAAAGGGGGGAACAAAGGCTATGTATATAGCACCTCCATCGCTGTATAGGAGTGATCATTTCGAAATGTACAAAGTGGGACCTCTAGCTCTTCATGTTTTGAAGATCTGTGGATATTCGGGGTCATTGCAGTAAGGTGCTCAACGTGAACTGGTCTATTCTAATTGGCATCCATGGATGAATAGGAATTTTGTGTATATCATAGTTTTGTACAGATGGAGTTCAGACTGCCTTACAATCAGAGGACTATGAGAAGGCAGCTGGTCATATTCACCGCTACCTCACTCTAGACGAGAAGGTTCTTAAACAAGCATTGGAAGATGCAGGGAACAGGGAAGGTAAGCTTTGTACCCTAACATTTTTTCATAAAATTATCAAGTAGCCTACATTTGTGAACATCTATGCCTTCATGTGCTACAGAAAGATGATCTGTTGTAGACATGCTTAGGTAGTAATTTTTTAGAGCTAAATTTTACCTTGACCCCTCCCAAAGCTCAGGCAGGGAACTGGTTTCCCCTTTTGGCCTGACAGAATGTCCATTTTAAAACATCTATTAATTGATATTCATGTGCAGGATAATGACCATTTAGAATGCTGCTCTATCATGGGACAACTTCATCACATTTCCAAAAATACTCCTGCAAGTTTGTTGTCCAGAACTGTTGTAATCAGATTTTCGATGAAATTTAATGCTGATGCGTTATAACCACATACTGGTAATTGCAGAAGCATGCATTTTACTCTATGATATTATCAGACACTGTTTGACACTGATAAACGATGGTATACCTAATGTTTTGCAAAAATAAGCTTACCGGTATGTACATTTTTTGTATGCAGTGTGAGTGTCAAAGAAGACACAATGGTTTCTGACAGTACTGTTTGAAGCTTCACAACTTGCAAGCCACGTCTAGCTTCTCTTTGGACATTCCATTGATTCATATGTTATAGAATTAAAATGTGTTTCTATAGGATATCCACGAACTAAGAATTATGACGGTTTAACAGAACTATACTTTTACAACTAGAGCCATCTATACACAGAGTTTGGCCAACTCGATTTCACTGTGTCACAACATGGCGTATATTCTTTAGTTTTGTGCTTGCTCAACAAAGCAGTAGTCACCATATTGTGTCCAACTCGAACCGGATTGGCCAAACTCTGTGTATAGATGGCTTTGGTGACAACACAAAACAAGCTCCCTCCCTTCTTGTTCACTCTACCACAGGAAGCAGCATCGATGCGTCCCTGAAGGTACTGCATGATGCAGAGCATAACCTCAAGGCCTTGGTCAGGAAGAAGCTAGACCAAGCCATCAGCTCCTCGGACAGACCCTCCGTAGAGCGCTTCTTCAAGATCTTTCCTTTACTCAACCTTCATGAGGAAGGCCTGACCAAGTTCTCAACTTACCTGCAGGCTCAGGTGAGGGCGATATGAACAGTTAGCGTAGCGTAGTGAGAGAGAAAGTCATGATAAGCGAGTGAAGTCGTAGATTAAATCACAGAGTCCCTTGTACTCCCCCCCCCCCAAATGTACAATCTGATTGGTATGGAACTATCTTCAAGATCTTTCCTTTACTCAACCTTCATGAGGAAGGCCTGACCAAGTTCTCAACTTACCTGCAGGTGAGGGTGAGGGCGCAATGAATAGTTAACAGAGCAAATTGAGAGAGAGAGTTGTGATAAGCGAGTGCGGTCATAGATTAAACCACGGAGTCCCATATAGCCTCCCCCCCCCCCCATGTACAATCTCATTAGTAGGGAACTATTTGGAGCCTCGTGAAATGAATGGTTAATCAGAAGCGACTTTCTCTGTTGTGATTATCTCTTTGTCAAAAAGCTATACAATTTAGAAGTGTCATTGGTTGTATTTTGTGTGCCATCTACCTTTTCCTTCTTCCTGTCATAAAAGTGGGATGAAAAGAAAAGCACATTGAGGTAGCTAGGAGCCTCCTGATGAAATTAGCATCCAAAGTTGTTGCTCATAGAAGGGGTTGAAGGGAGAGGGGGGGGGGGTGAATAAGTATATCCTTCGATTCATCTTGCAGGCTTTTCAGGAATCATGTATTTCATAAGACATCAATTACTGCTTGTTTTTGTAGATTGTGAGTAATGCAAGAGAGCATCTTGAGATAGCATCCAGTGTTGATAGCTCTGATAGAAGAGCAGGGGTACTGTATGCAGACGCTCTGACCAATCTCTTTGAAGATGTTGGCAAGATCATTGAAGTCCATCAACCACTTGTGGAAACATATTACGGTGAGTTGGATGGGGTCACTTTTTCAGGGCCATACATTATTTTTTCCCCCTATTTTGAGCCAACCTGACAAGTTTGCAAAATAATGATTAAAGGCATCATTTAGCAATGTTAATCTGAGATGCACGGCCTTACGTGTTATCAGTGTCTGTGATATGGTGTAATATTGAAGCCCTAAACAAATTGTGCTTCAAAATGATCAAGAAGTGCCTCTAAAAAGTAAAAATCTTTGAATGACCGTTTTTACCATACTCGTTTTCCCCAATAGACTGTAATGTTATGAAAAGCGTTAGGAAAACGCAAAGTTTGATTTCAATTTCAAATCATAAATATCTTGATAATCAGACAGGTAATCAGCTTGTAAAAGTCATGGGGTTCCTGACTAACCTAAAGGTCTATAATTATCACTGCAGCATGAGCTAAATCCAAGATTTTGTTTCAGAATCTGAGACCAAGTTACCGGATCCCTTTAAGAAGGTGCTAAATCTTATAAAGAAGAATACATTGAGTGCCAGAAAGGCGCTAACTCTGTCTTAAAGTTTATGAGTCAACGCCTTTCTAGCTCTCAATAGATGATCCTGTTATTATTTATATTAAGTGTTTTATTAAGGACAAGAGAGAGAGAGAAATTTGTGTTCTTTAAAATAAATAAATGACTTAATCCTTGTTTCCCATTTGTTTCGTAATAGGTCCCGGCAAACTATTAACCTTGATCGAATCTCTTCAGAAGGAATGTGACAGGCAGGCACAGAAGATCATTGATAAGTTTGTAGAACAGAGAGACTTCAGTAGGAAGTCACAACAAGTACAGCTAAGTTTGACCAGGACGACATACAAGTCTTCTAATGTCCATGATAAGTGAGTATAGGCTCCTACTGGTTTCTCAACATTAAGGGCAATTTTGGTTTAAATATTATTGTTATTCGAGGTGTGAACCAATATACAGCTATTACATGTAGCAATTATGGTTGAATCAATCTTTTTTTTTGGTTGAAAAACCATAGCTCAAATTGTTTGTAAAGTATATATTAAATGGGCAAATCTTCCAATATCATAGCTTATGACTTTTCCATATTATATGTACTTCTCTTGAATGAGCCAATCATTTTTTCAGCATTTCATCAAATTCAAAATTTGGATGAAATAATGTTACTTACTTTGGCATAACAAAATGTTCAAAATTAGGTCATCTGTAAAAATACTATGTTTTCCTCTATTCACATCTTGATAAAGAACCAACAAAAATATTGTTTTCATGAAATGTATGTATTATTCTTAATTTAATTTTGTGATTTGACTTACCAATAGGTTGGATCCCAGAGATCTAGATGTGTTGCTTGCAGAGTGTACCCTACTGAATACAAGGACGGAACTCTATCTCAGATTCATAAGGAGGAGAGTTACAGTGAGTCCCTCTTTTCTTTGATGATATAGACCCTTGTAGAAGACCTGTATATTGGTCGAGCTATGAATTTTATTTCATATCACATGGAAAGCTATATCAGCTGTAAAACAATCTTTTTAACCAGGTGAAGAGAATAGGAATAAACATGCAGTGCTAACGTTGATATTTGTGTCACATATTCATTGTTGACCCCTTATCAGTGCCTGTATTTCAGTTCCTTTTTGGTAACCTTTAATTCTGGACCTGATGATGGTCATGATTATTTAGAGAAGCGACAGTGTCTGTCTTGAAATAAATCCTTGTGGCCCAGTAGTATACGGTCTAAACATTTCCTAGGGAGTCGCATATGAAGAGGAGGTGTATAATAAGTCAGAATGAGTCCGGAGAGCTGAGGCATTTGGTTCTAGTTTATCGTGACTATGCCATGGACCAGTGATGGCCTGGTGGTAGAGTCGCTGCTGGCAAGCAGTCGATGGCAAGTTTAAATCCCGCTGGTTCCAAGATTTTGTTCGAATTGTCTTTAATTATAATATTACGTTCATGGTTTTTATCTACTGGGTGCAAGCAAGCCCAAAATTCTTAATAACAATTAAAACTTCTCTCAGGAAGCCGAACATTCAAAGAGGAGGTGTGTTTCAATTCATATGATCAATCACTTGTTCAGTGTATGCACTACACATAGTGATAGTAGTCCATTTGAAGAAAGGTTATTTATTGCCCATAGGTCGCTTATTTCCTACCAAAATAATTTTAAAGCCCCACTGTACTACTTGTAGCTACTTGCGCTCTCTATATAGCAAACAATGCCTAAGTGGTACCTGTTGGTCCCCCATGATCTTCTTTTTATGCCTCCGTTACGAAGTAGCCGGAGGCATTATGTTTTCGGGTTGTCCGTCCGTACGTCCGTACGTCCGTACGTCCCGTTCTCGTGATCGCGTTATCTGAAGAACCGATTGATGGATTCCTGCCAATCTTTGGTCATGTATGTATCTTGCAGAGCCGATGAACTGATTAGATTTTGGGGTCATGAGGTCAAAGGTCAAAGGTCACATGGCTCATTATGTATGCAAAAACCGCTCGTGATCGTGTTATCTCAAGAACCGATTGATGGATTCTTGCCAAACTAAGGTCATGTATGTTACTTGCAGAGCCGATGAACTGATTAAATTTTGGGGTCATGAGGTCAAGGACAAAGGTCATGTGGCTCATTATGTATGCAAAAATAGCTTGTGATCGCATTATCATTAGAACAGATTGATGGATTCCTGCCAAACTTAGATCATGTATGTATCTTGCAGAGCCAATGAACTGAGTAGATTCTTGGGTCATGAGGTCAAAGGTCAAAGGTCATGGGCTCATTATGTATGCAAAAATAGCTTGTGAACGCATTCTTATTAGAAAAGATTGTCCTAGGAGGTTATTTTCTGGGGTTAATCGTCCTCTGGGTGTGATAGTCCTCGGGGGGGGGGGGGGGGGGAACATTTTCTGGGGGTTAATTTTCCAGGGGGGTAATTATCCTAGAACCAACTCAGAGGCCTAAAGCCATACATCCTGTTAACCCTTTAGGCCTATATGAACTTGTCATTTTATTTCTATTCAAGTACTGCTGACATTTAGAATGGATATGCCTAGAACAAAAAAGCATGTGGAAGATGTATGTTGTACTGTGCATATTGCATGTATTGTATACATTATAATAGGGTTTATTGTGAATATCTGTAAGTATGGATACTTTCAATCCTTATTGCTCCTAAACAAAAAATATTATATCTCTGAAACTTTTATATGTTTTAGTGAACATGTCAGAGATTACATTTCATGAAAAATTTGGTCAAGGTCACGTGATCCACAAGGTCAATTTCAAGGTCAAATCTTAGGTCAAGAGGTCAAAGTACCCCAACATGTACAAATTTTCAAAATGGCGGCAGATTTGGAATCCTTATTGAATACCCTTTCCAACAATATAAATTTTGTGAAGATTGACCCATTAGGTCCCGAAATACAAGGGTTCAAAGGTAGGCCCGCCACCCCCATTTTTGAAAAAATCTCAAAATTTGGTGGGCCGTATCTCCCAAACACCTCACCCGATTGACCTAAAATTTGGAATTTGGTGCTGTGAGATCACACTCAACAAGTACACTTAGTTTCATCAAAATCAAAAATGGTCGGGTTAAGATTTTCAGATTTTTTGGGTGATTTGACATGGAATGACCCAGATGGATTACTATTTAACTCGGGACATCTTGCAGAGCCAATGAACTGAGTAGATGTTAGGGTCATGAGGTCAAAGATCAAAGGGTCATATATGTATATGAGAAACTGCTTGTAATCACGATATTCTGAGAACCTGTTGATGGATTACATTGAACTTGAATTTGAAAAATTTCTTCTGTGTTGGTTTGTAAAATTGCTCTATGACGGAGGCATCATTTCGACTGCGTGCAGTTGAAGTTCCATCTAGTTCTCATGTTAATTGAGAGCTGATTTGATGAGATAACCATCTGTCAGTGACCTTGCAGGGAGGTCTAATCCCTCCTGGCAAAATTAGTGCAGACTGGCTTTAAAGGTCTAGTGCAGTAGCCGTCATACCTATCCATCATTCCTTTGATTTTCTAGAGTGACATAGAGGTGTGTGATGAAGATGGCCCTGCCAAGGAAGAGAGACTGTCTTGCCTGGATCGCATGCTACGGGATTGCGCCCTCAGTAGGCGGATGCAGGAGATCATCGGTAATTACATCGTCATGGAGGAGTACTTCATGAGAGAGACAGTCATGAAGGTAAGAAATAGAGGTTGTTTCTTTCTTTGAGTAAGCTAACTTTGAGTTCTGGAAAGGAGAAACTGATTTTTGTCTTTCTGGATTGTTCAGTTATCATTATCTGCTGTCTTGGACCAACGAGATGTAGATTAAGATGAATTTGTGGAAATGTTATTGATTGATAACCATTCAACACAGATGTGCAAGTTGTAGTAATGTACTTATAACATAAACGTATGCTGTGGAGGAAATTTCTCTCCAGTCATTGTTTAGCACTGGTTGAGTTTGTAGATGCAGCCCTTGACCTAACCCTACACCAAAACTGAACTCAATGTACCTTAGACCCAATTGTTTCCTAATCCAAAACCCTTTACCTTTAAGAAACTAAAGTCCAGAGCGAATGTTGCATCACCCTAGGCAACTTATGCTATTGATGTCATATGCCTTCTGTTTTTATGCCTCCGTTACGAAGTAGCCGGAGGCGTTATGTTTTCGGGTTGTCCGTCCGTCCGTCCGTACGTCCCGTTCTCGTGATCGCGTTATCTGAAGAACTGATTGATGGATTCCTGCCAAACTTTGGTCATGTATGTATCTTGCATAGCCAATGAACTGATTAGATTTTGGGGTCACGAGGTCAAAGGTCAAAGGTCACAGGGCTCATTATGTATGCAAAAACAGCTTGTGATCGCGTTATCTCAAGAACCAATTGATGGATTCCTGCCAAACTTAGGTCATGTATGTTACTTGCAGAGCCGATGAACTGATATTTTGGGGTCATGATGTGAAGGTCAAAGGTCATGGGGCTCATTATGTATGCAAAAATAGCTTGTGATCGCATTATCATTAGAACAGATTGATGGATTCCTGCCAAACTTAGATCATGTATGTATCTTGCAGAGCCAATGAACTGAGTAAATTCTTGGGTCATGAGGTCAAAGGTCAAATGTAATGAGCTCATTATGTATGCAAAAATAGCTTGTGAACGCATTCTCATTAGAACTGACAGATGGATTACTATTTAACTCAGGACATCTTGCAGAGCCAATGAACTGAGTAGATTTTAGGGTCATGAGGTCAAAGATCAAAGGGTCATATATGTATATGAGAAATTGCTTGTAATCACGATATTCTGAGATCCTGTTAATGGATTACAATGAAACTTGAATTTGAAAAATTTCTTCTGTTTTGGTTTGTAAACTTGCTCTATGACGGAGGCGTCATTTTCGACTGCACGCAGTCGAAGTTCCATCTAGTTTTTTTTAAAGTTCATTATAAGTTTTGGTTGGTAATTTGTAGACAGACCATGGTGCACTTAGAAACAACCGTATGAAGCGCCTAATAACTGTTGTGTATTTTTATTACACTTTTCAGCTTAAATACACTTTGTCTGAAATGATTTTAATTTGTCTTCCTTGACAGGCAGTGAGTATGGATATCATAGAGCCTGGCTCACATACATCCAGTATGGTGGATGATATCTTCTTTATTCTCAAGAAGTGTACAAGGTGAGCTTCCATTGATGCCTGTTGTTCATATCAATTTTTAAAATCATGATTATTACTTATTTTTACTTAGGTAAAGGCCACTAGTGGTAAAATTGTGGTTCAAGGGTTTTGGGTTCAAAATATCCATTCAATATTATTTAAATATTGCCTTCAGAGGTTAAGATATCTATCCAGGCCGGATCGATATGATAATTTACCAGATATATCAATTAGAAGGCGGTTTCCCGGCAAAATTTGTATCATCATGTATTAGTCAAAACATATTCTTTCACATGATTGGTAAGAAGAGCTTCCATTTCATTTTTTGAGAGGGGGCGTTTCCAATAATGTTCTATCGTATTTGCCGGCGTAAAGGTCGCAGTATTTTTGGAAGAAAAAATATCAAAAAGTCGGGGTGCGGCCTGTACGGCGAAACAGAAAAAAAAAAAAAAAAAAAGTCAAAACCAGCACGAATTTGTACATATGGGACTACATCTACGAACGGTACAATAACTATACATTTCCACACATCTTACCGACAATTTTATCTTGCTTTGTTGACATGAAGACGAAAATAAACTTCCATAAACAACATCTGCCGATAGATTTTGATCTAAGCTCGTGCCAATACATTGCAAAAGTAAAAGAAGGGCCTGTTTATCGGAGCTGCCGCGAAGCTTCCATCATGCGAAGTCGCCATTTTCAATCCATTTCAATGACTACATCACAGAAAACTGCAGAGTATGCTATCAGTGCGTGATGGCCGAGGGGTTTAAGTCAGTGATTTTAGTCACATCAACATTTGTACGCAAGAGATCGAATCCCGACTTTGGCAAAACATTTTTTTTTTTTTTTTTAAATGTCAAAATGGGGGGTGCGGCCTTATCGCTTGCAAATACGGTATACTTTTAAAGTCTCCTTGCATCTGTTCGATGAGATTCTGAATTTCACATCATGAAATAGAAAAAATGGAATTTCAGCTGTATAGATTACTGATCTGGTTTGCATTTTGAAATAAAATTATTCTATTTTGTCCTCTGTTCTTCTCATTTCTCTCTTTGTCTCTTCGTCTTCTCTTCATATGCAACACTGTTCATCCTTATATATATATTTTTTTTTCTCTCTCTCTCTCTTTCTTGTCTAACTGTTTCTATTTCTTTCAGCACTTCTGTCTCTGTTTGTCTGTATATTCTTTTGTCCATGGCTATGCTGCTGTGGCTCTGCCTGTTTTTTTTTTTTTTTTTTTTTTTTTTGTCTGTGTATCTCTGTGCCTTTCTTCCACTATCTTTCACTATCTCTTTCTCTCTTTTTTCTGTTTTCTGTTTCACTTTTTCTATATATATACCTGCCTGTTCATCCATCTCTCTTTGTTTGACTCTATCAGGAGAGCTGTATCCAGCGGGAGCGTCGACTGTGCATGTGCAATGTTAAACCACACCAGTACGCTACTAGAGAGCGACTACCGAGATGTCTTATATGGCAAGTTGAGGGCTGGCTTCCCATCAGGGTCGTTTGACGTGAGTCAGGCCTACAGCATGTTACAGCAAGGGAGGCTTCCTACTTCGGCTTCAGATACAAATGCTGCAAAACTAGAATTTCTGGTGAGGAAGAAAGAGATTTATAATTCTTGTATTGAATCAAATCTAGTAATGAACTGAATATAATATAATTAGATTGAAGTAAATTGAATTCATTTTCATTCATGCACCTTACAAAGTAAACCAAAACATAACATAGGTACCTGTCATATACATGTACATTGAAAAGGGAAGAATATGTAGAATAGACATTGCAGTAATGCTGTAAGTCAGACGCTATGTTCGTGTTCGGTTCGGTTCGGCAGAGTTCGGCAATTTTTCACCCGAACTTGGTTCGGTTCGGGGTTCGGTAAAATAATAGCAAGCTGCGTTATAGCCACGGCGGTCGGCACTGGGTGGGCCGCCCGGCCGGGCCTGACCAGCACGGAGGACTTCTGCCCACTCCTGATGCTTCCGACCAGCACAAATTTCACATTGAAAAACTGCTCTAAACGTAATTATTTGTGAAGAAAAGTACTACTTACATTCGTATTTCCGTCTTGAATCGTGTTTTATTTTCAATTTTAAAAGAATCATGTTTGCAATTTGTCAATAAATGATATTTTTAAAAGATTTTCCGAGACGGTTGATGTCTAATGTTAGAGTCATTAAAACTGCCATCTTGAATCAGGCTCGTCAATAACTGTTTTTTATCAATTTTCATTTTCATAAATACCATACTTTAATATATAGTTATTTCATTATTTATATTGTAAAATTTGTCCGATATTATTACAAATCAAATATTAATTTTGTTGTTGAATGGGTTTGAGCTGAACTAGTTTTGATCACGCACATGTATTCTTGTTTATGGCTTGCGATCGCGACGTAGCGTGGTCAGGATTTGAGATTTAAATGGCGCCAGTGAAGTCGCACCCACCACTGGATAGGCATAAATCACAAAGCAGGAAAATGGGAAAAAAAGTAAATATAAAATGAGCAATCATGACATGAAAATTAGGTACAAAATGACAAGTTTATTAGCTTGCAAAAACGTTTACATTTATCTGCCGAACATCCGAACCAGGCCTTTGTGTTCGGTTCGGTTCGGTTCGGTTCGGAAGTGCCATGTTCGGCGAACTTCCGTTCTGTTCGGCGGTTCGGCTACAGCACTACATTGCAGGTTATTTATATTTTGCTGTGAGAGTATGTATGTACGAGAAAGTAGCAGTACACAGATTCAACTTTCAAATCTTTGTATGAATGTCAATTCTGTATTCTATTTAAAGAAAATGAAATTTTGATGAAATTTTCACAATTATGTATTAATATGTTAAAACATGTCTTTCTGTATACCACCAGGAATGTCCATTACATTTGTCCTTTTCATGGTATTGCTTATCAACAAATGTGATTGCCTACATTATCAACAAAGTATTTAGAACTAATCCTTAAATTATAACAGAATTTTAAGTTCCTATGTCTGTTACATACAATAAGAGCTAAATTGCACTTTTTCCTAACCATAGTGCACTCTCTCAATTGCAGAACATGTAGACTCTTAATTAGTCTTTTCCTCGTTTATTCTCCCTCCAGACCACCTTGAACAACGTAGAAGTGAGCATCGAGTACACGCAGACACTGAAGAAGAGCCTGGTGGAAGAGTGTGCGAGTCTAGTCAGTCAGAACGGTGGAATGAGCAAAGACAAGCTTGACATGTGCCTGAATGAACTCACAACACATACACACAAATTCAAAGATGTTCTTGAGGTGAGTGAGTATGGTGTAATAATAATAATAATAATAATACATTTAAAGAGCACAGAAACTATCCAACATTAAGTATATATTCTACTGCGCTACAAGAGCTCCTGATATGCTTAGATTTACAGTTAATTGAAAAGATGTGCTTTCAGTTTTGATTTAAAGATATTCACAGATGGTGATTTCCTGAGTGTACACATGGGTATGTGTACACCATGTAGAGTTACGTTTCTTTGGTTCTGTGAACAAAGACTAAGATTGACCCAAGTCAGACTTGAACTATGGCAGGCCATTCATGCCACTAGTTGCTCTCACCATTGGTCTCTCAAGGGACCTCACAAATCTACAGGATTTACATTTTTTGATAGTTCATTGTTGAAGAAAAAAAATGTGGATTTGTGACCACGATTTGTACGTCCCTTGAGAGACAAATGCCAGTAAATGATGAGAGCAAACAGAGGCATGAACAGCCTGCCATAGTTAAGTCCAACTTAAAGTCGATCTTAGTCTTTGTGAAACACCCCCCTGAAGACATTTGTTTGGTTGTTTGTATGTTTTTCTTGTATGGCTGGTGAAAGCAAATTTCCAAATTTGTGGACTAGAATAAATAAATTATCAAGTTATTAAATTATATGCATTGTAAGACATAACAAACATTGCAGATTGTTCGATCTGACACAATGAATTCAGTTAACATCTTAGTTAAGAAATTAAGCTGCGGCTGACATCTTACATATCCCTGCTAGCTATTGGTAGCAAATTGCATTGTCAGCTTTGATTTTTATTTGCAAAAGTAATATGCATCTTTCACTGAACTTATTTGTAGAGGGTTTAGAAGAATAAAGCAAAACAAAAATTATGAATTTGTCTTTTTTTTTCATTCTGCTTTTTCATCATAGTATAGTTTAATTTTCAAAAGGTAGTGATACTGTGAAAGGTGATTCTTTTAGATGATTTTGGAGAGTTTTAAGCTTGGTGAATACTAGTAACACAATGAAAAATGTATTTAATTAAAGTACCGTATATCATATGCTAAGAGCCAGAAGGAGGGTAACTTATACATCCTTTTGCTCACAAGTAAGACCCTTTAGGCATTTGGCAGATCCGTTTTAAAGTATAGCGATTGTGTTATGGAATAGGTGATACAGAAGGGACAAAGTTCTTGATAGAATTGCTCAATGCTATTCTTACAAATTGTCTTTCTTTCTTTCATTCTGTCTTCTCATTCTAGTATGGTCTAAGTCAACTCAATACCAGTGCCATCAAACCACGAATCAAACCCATGGTCGATGTCTTCCTCTCGACGAGTCATAACATCAGCGAGGAGGAGTTCTCTAATTACGAGGCTAACGATCCGTTCGTACAGGAACTCATCATGAACCTTGAACAGCTACTCAATGAATTCAAAGTAGGTCATCTGTGTGTAACAATTCTATACAAGGCGTTTCTTTTACTTTACTTTACTTTACTTTAAAGGCATCGTTTAACAATGGTAAATCTGAGATGCATGACCCTGCGGGTTATCAGTGTCTGTGATATGGTATAATATTGAAGCCCTAAAAGATTGTGCTTCAAAATGATCAGGATGTGACTCAAAAAAGTAAAAATCTTTGAGTGACCGGTTTTACCATACTCATCAATAGACTGTAGTGTTATAAAAACTGTTGGGAAACGAAAAATGAAATTTCGATTTTCCAATCATAAATATCTTGATAATCAGACAGGCGATCTGCTTTTAAGTCACAGATTCCTGACTGACCTAAAGGTTTATAATTATGATTGCAGCATGAGCTAAATCCAGGATTTTGTTTCAGAATCTGAGGCAATGTTACAGAGTCACTTTAATCCAGCGATGCTATAGGACTATGCCTGTTTAACAATCGTAGATGTCTCCTTTAGTGGTTATACATTATCCTTGTCGTTTCTAATTAAATAAGTGGGAAAGGACATAAATGTGTGCGAACTTGCAATATCAGCTTACTGGTATACAGCCTCATAAACAAGATCATGGTTTTTAGACCAGTTTTTGTTTAGTCTATTCTTAGAACAGTTAACATCTCTGATCTGCAAATGGTATATACTGATCTCTCAGTGGAGGTTGGATGTGTTCATATTTGTGTTACTTTTCTAAAGATAGGTTTGTAAAGACTTGCAAGAAATCCATTTCTTACTTAAGTTTATCACGGTATACTTGCTATTTTTGAGAATTCTTAACTTTTTATTTATTTTCCAGGAACTTCTAACTTCAAGTAACTATGATGCCTTGGTCAGCCTCCTGACTAGTGAAGTCACAGTGCAGCTAGAGAAAGCTGTCCTCAAATCAGTCTTTAACAGGGTAAGCATTATAGCCACTAACCTTCCATATGCATCCCTCATTACACCTCAGACGCACTAGCCCAACTGACTCAAAACCGAGGCAAGGCCGACCGATTTTGGGCCATTAGTGGTACTTAATTTTCAGTTCGGTTTGAAGTTGGTCTGATGTCAGTTTGTTGAGGCGACCGAGGTATAAGCTGCATGGCAGATATCAACCAGTATTCTTGTTCCAACTCTGTATGAAATACCCCAAATTTGATGTGACATTTACAATCCCAGGGATTTATTTTCAGCATATATATTTCATGCGAGAGAATAATTAACTGAAATAGCATTTCAAGATACATGCAAGAGAGCTGTGCAAATGCATACAGACACCTTAATATATTCGCCCCCTTTTTTGGAGACAAAAAAGCATAGCGTTCCTCTGTATTTGAATGGTTAAGGTTCTAGTACCTCCTAACAAAGAAAGTTTACAGCTCTCTCTCTCCCGGCCGTTTCACTAACTTTGTTTCTCTACCTGGTACAGCTTGGTGGTCTGCAGTTTGACAAGGAGTTGCGGTCACTCGTTGGCTACCTGACCACGGTCACCCAGTGGACGATACGTGACAAGTTTGCCAGACTGACACAGATGGCTACTATCTTGAATCTAGATAGGGTAAGAAGTGCTCGCTAAGTCTTTACTTTTATCATCATTTATCTCACTTCTTATAACTTGTGAGTACCCTACCAGAATCAAAATGATCAAGATGAGAGTTGTTGATGAAGTAAATTTGTTTTTAAGATCTGTGGTTATTTGTCAGTCTATATGGTTTCTATCTGCTTAAGTATGATATCTAAACTTGCTCATAGTTACTGCAATTTTAGAGAGAAAATTGAAACCGTGTTATGTGTTTCTTTTTACAGTAAGGCCTTCTTTTAAAAAAAAGAAGAGAACCAGTTTGAGAGATTTGGAAGGAACTTCAAGCGATTTAAAGATATCTGCTTTCAGTACTTTTCAAGGTATAGAGAATGAATGCATGGTTGAAAATGTTGCAGGAATTAATGTTAAACTTTGAATCGTTTCCCGTTTCATTATTGTATCTGAACAGAAATCTGTTGCAATTAACTACGTTTTTACCATGTTTGATTTTTTGAAATTGAAATGTGACGTCTTTGTTTCTGTAGGTTACTGAGATTCTGGATTACTGGGGATCAAACTCAGGACCTTTGACCTGGAGGTTGACCCCTGCAGAGGTCAGACAAGTGCTTTCATTGAGGTCAGTTTGTTGTCATGACTATCTCACCCCCTCCCCCATCCTGCACTTTGAGCATGTTAATGTAAAGGCTCTATATAAATATCAATATGTATGTATGTATGTATGTATCCTGCAATGTTAAAGTTTGAGTTGCATCTGATTTTATTTCTTGTAGTTTCAACAGTATGATGTATGATATTGTGTCAAGTTTTTTGGACTATCTTGATCTGCGCTTATAAACTTGATGGTGTTTATTATTATATCTCTTTATTAGAAGGTTGTGAACGGTATCCCATTCTATACATTGGCAAAGTTATATGTAGTACATAGTTTTAATCAGAGTCGTGTGCTTGGCAACAATTCCTATTTGAATGTGGATGTATATCATAAAGCAACAGTTGTTAAAGTTAATATGACAGTGGATCTAAAGTCTTAGTTAGTGCGTGAAGCTTAGTCATTTCTTTTTGCTGTTCATTACTTGTGTAGATGTTCTGATAACTGCATGTACATTGCTGGGTATATTGGCAGATGCCATCGAAAAAGAAGTATGTGACATCAACGTTTTATCACAAAATGTATTTTGCTTGTTTTCATTTTCTAATCTTCAGGTTAGACTTCCGATCAGAAGACATCAAAAGGTTAAAACTGTGATGAGTGAGATGTCATCGTACTTTTAGAGAAAAGAATGTTTATCCACTAGAAGTCAAGGCTCTTAACAGTGCAGCATTGCTAGCCATTGATCTCTAATGGCGTACATTGTGCTATTCTGTCAGGAGAATTCTTATTTTGAATTGTGCTAGTGCCGGTTTAAGCCTCTGATAATGTCAAGGATTTGCTTGTCTGATCGGTGGGTGGAACATGATCACAAATAATTCCAACAATCATGGATCAAATATGACATTTTAGGTGGCTAAAGTCCAACAATATCGATTTGAGCTAAATGCCAGAAGTCTAATTATGACAATCATTAATGATAAGTTTGTCATTAATTACGTCCCTTTGAATTTTGAAATACAGCCAGTTGTCTCTCTGTACTATACAGAGCATTCAGTTTGTCTCATACTGTATATTTAAACATTTCTATTGTTGGAAGATACTTGCACCTATCACTATACTAAAATGCCAGCATTTGTATTGAAACTACATCATATAACAGGAGACAGAGCTGCAAAGCAATAGACCATTTTAAAAATTGTAATAAAATTTAATGCATAATTCATTGTTAAGTGCCGTGTTACAAATTATTTCATTCACCACATTTATTGTTGCTGAGTAAGACAAACATGGGTTGCAATTCTGACAATTTAAATGCAGTTATTTTTAACGGGTGAATTAAATAATTTGTAACAAGACATTTAACAAAGAGTTATGCATCAAATTTGATTACATTACGAGAATGGCCTATTGCCTAAGCTTCTTGACCACAGCCAACTTGCATGTATGTACAATCAAACTTACTACAGTGGGAACCTGTATCTCTCTCTACCTGTATATAGAGAGGTCACCTGTCTAGAATGGTCACTTTTGTCTTCACCCAGTCTATAAGTATAGAACTTGTGTACCTTACTACATGCATCATTGACCACTGTACAAGTCAACTTACAGGGAGGTGTGGCGCAAACTTGAAATATTGTTTAAAATACATAATGATGTTCTCACATGTTGAAAAGAACGTCAGATTTAGTTTTGGACGAGTACAGATATGTGCATTTTATATAGCCTTAGCTGAGGGAGGAATGTTGCGAAGAGCTAAGTTTGAGATTTATTTGGAAATGCATTATGAAATAAACCAGCTTTTTACTTTAATTCTAAATTCTTGATCATGCAGTCAATAGGATAGATAATAGATTCAAATATGACATTCCTTTACCATGTACCGGTACATTACATTTTGCATCTAAATTTAATCCAATCAGCAAATCGAGAATTATGTCCATCACCTACAATTGTAAATGAAATATATTTGTTTTTATGTATATATGGTATTTCTTTTGTACATATTTAATTAAACAGAACTTATGAATGATAACAAGTTTATGTAAGAAATTTTGAGTTGTGTGTATCATTATCAGGGATGCCAGTTTTCAGACAATAGCCTGAATTCAGGCCCTGGTGAGTTATTATTATTATTATAGAAAGAAAGAGAGGGAGAGAAAGAGAGAGAGGGAGAGAAAGAGAGAGAGGGAGAGAAAGAGAGAGAGAGAGAGAGAGAGGGAGAGAAAGAGAAAGGGAGAGAGACACACACAAAAAAAATATCCTGCTTAAATGCATAGATGTTAAATATATTTCCATTTATTCCAATATAGCTCCAATATAGCTCCAAATAAAATAAAATTTGTGTGTTATGAATATAATTCTCATGCTATATGCTATCATTCAATAATACATACCGTATAACTATTCCCATCTCAATAAACATTATTAATCTCTAACAATTGTGTTGGCAGTTATGATTTGTACATTTAAGAGGTACAAATATCCTTTGAAAGGAAAATTACAAAAATAAATTCTCCTTATTTATTACTGTTGAGTATAAAAATTTGAAAAGAGTCTAAAAGTACAAATAAAGGCATAAGGCACTAACTACTAGAAACATGCATCATAGTTGTAAGAAAAATGTGTTATTGATTTACAATGTATCAAAAGTATTAATATATTTTGTAAATGCAATACTAAAGAAAAGGTCAATATAAAACCTTGTTAGATAACTAAGGAGTACATCAACCAGAAAGACTGAGTTTATGTAACAGAAATATTTGGCATTTCATGAGACGACGCTACAAACTACAGAACACATACAGACAGGTACAATTTACCCATCAACTTTGAATATGTTGATTTTCAAGCTAGAAAACACTTTCTATAATCAAGAATAATGCAATGATAGTATACTCTTTTTGTTTTATAAGTCAAAATCAATTTTCTGACGGTAAATGAAAGTCTGGTATCGTATTGTCACATCAGACTTTAAAAATATCTACATTAAAGCTAATCTTGAGCTCTGGTATGGGCATCAAATGTCGAGAGAACATGGCTATAATTCATTCTGGATTGTTTATCCTGCAGTAGATTGATTGATTAAACCATTAAACTATAAACAACCTCACAAAACTTGCTGGCAATCATCTGTAATAAAAACCAAAACCCTCATTTGCACATATTAAGAACATGGTGTCGGCCTACTTAGCTCGATTCCCTTATAAGCCCCTATACATTTTCTACCCAAAACGTTTAGCACATGTCATTTATTTGTACTCTTGAACATTTAAGAGTAGTTTTTTTGTTGGATTCTGTGAGAATTCATTTTCTATCATTACCAGAACTCAAGCTTTTCTATAATGCAATATTGCTTTCTTGGGTAAATACAAGCTTATGCTTGAAATAGAATGCACAATCTGTAGCATAACAAATAATATAGGGAAAATATAATAGGAAAAGGATAGAACTATGTAGGGAAACCGTACCTCTTCACAAACTATCTTTAGTTTGAAAATAGATGGATTTTAGGTTGAATGTGCATTTCTCCATCCGATCCAATCTTAATAATATTTCCTTGCAGTTGCAAAATGCTTCACAAATTGCTCAACAAAGTAGTATAAGAGCTGCTTAAACAATGATAAGACACTTCAACAAGATGAGTTGAGTCAACAAAAATATATAATAAGTCATGCTCAAAAGAAGTGAGCCTTCAAAAAGTCCACTTGAAACAAACGGCATACAATAAAACCATATCACTGAAAAACAAATAAAAAACTATTGCATGCTGGAAATTGAGGAAATATTTGACAATTGCTTCCTGAAAACACTTGTGCAAAATATGCATAGAAACATGGCAGGTTAACAAAATATATAAGTCATTCCTTGGCAAGATATAAGAAAGGTTTATTGACTGAAAGCACTGTAGAATAGAAAAGATTATCGCCCTCGTACCGTCAGGAGGAAAAATGCTTACGATTGTATCAAATCAATGCTTTAGTGTATTATTGATAATCTGGCAAATACCCAATGGAATTGATATATTCAAAATAATGCTTTGTGATGCTTTGGATATGCTGAACATACTGGGGTACAAGAAAAAATGCATATAAATATTCTTATTCTGAGTTCAAAATGTTGTTCATGCTTGTCTGTTGCACATTGTTAGAGTTGTGTAAATTTTGTATTGAGGTAGAGAAAAATCAGTATTGGGTAAAGATTGAAAGATCAAGTAGGAGAGTTCATGCTTTTGTGAGAATATATACTCTCTAGAAATTATGAGTTGAAGAGTAACATCAATAAAATTTGTTTATACAACAGATCACAAATCTAGAGTTGGCTTACATGTACACGTGCATCTCTTTGTCATGTACCGTATATAACGGTGTATAAACCGCACTTTTTTGCCGCCGAAAAAAATTCAAAGTCGGGGGTGCGGTTTATATTTTTTTTTTTAAAGTTTCAATTTATGCCCCTCCACCTGGCGCTATGCCTGGCAATGTCTACCAGCTCGGTAATCGGTGTGTTGACTCACCACTCGGAAACTAGAACAACACTCAAATTTGTCTGTCATCTTGGTTTGAAAGTAATCTTTCTGATAGATCTCAATATGTAGTTTATAATAATAATTCCTCCAATTTTTCTTCTATTACATGGTGTACCACAAGGTTCTATCCTAGGTCCCTACTGTTTTTTAATTTACAGTACCGTAATGATCTTACACACAAAAAAAAAAAAATCTCGGCAAAAAAAAAAAAAAAAGGGCGAAAAAGAGGGGTGCGGTTAATACACGAGGGCGGCTTCAATTTACATGAACATTTTAATTTTGAGGTTAATGCAAAAAATTCTTACAACATGAAATTGACTACCGTAATTAATCTATAAATGGTAAAATAAAAAAATAAAATTATTGAAAATATCAATAAAAATATTTGTCTATTAATAGGTAATACTTTAATGCTGTAATGTAATGCTTTAACATGACAACATACTAATGTGTTAGTAACTGAGTTAATATAGGTGTTATCAGACTCTTGTCTTAACCATAACTGTGGCAGCTATAAAACAAATAAGGCACATCCTGTTGGTTTCCTTGAACCAATCAGTGAGCCTCGCTGGCCTGTGTTAGTTTCCTTGGACCAATCAGTGAGCCTCGTTGGCATGTGCTGCCTGGGCCTCAGCGAGGGCAGCTTTCACAGTCCCTCCGTTCTCCGTGTCGGCGTCGAAGGATAGCTGGTGGGTCAACTCCGCTGCTTTCTGTTGCATCATGGGATAGAATTAGGATGATATTAAGATAACAGGGTATAGACAAAGATATGATACCCAAAAATTAAATAAAAGACTTTCATACATGTATCTAAAATTCATCAAAAACTTCTCTTTGCCTTTGAAAGCATTTAGAGGTCATAGGATTTTCTAACATAGGACCAGGTTATATTAGAAAATCTTGTTATGTATATTACCTACGTTTGTTGATATGATGAAAACGGCTGGAATAGCTTGAGTATGAACAACTGAACTTCACAAAATGGTAGGCTCTGATAATTAATGTAGGTGCACTGAAAGTAATTTTACATTATACAATTGCACTGTTTTTGTCTCCAGAACTCTGAGTAAAGCTGTCTATTTCCCAAGTTACTCATACTAATAAACAATTACCGGTAGATAATTATCTACATATAAAATCTGTACCTATGACGACCAAGGAACTGGTACACTGTATGAATAATCCTTTGTAATCGCATTTCATGTTTTTTAAATATTTGTTATGTGGCTTCTTTCCTTGTTATATATTTATTCTTTCCCCTGGAGCACTTCCATGAGTCAGTGATAAAGGCTCAAGGGCCAAGGGTCATAGGAATTCCACAATCCTTTTATCCTTCCAGGGGGTGTTTCACAAAGATCCTAGGTTGAACTTATCTTTAAGTTGGACTTAACAATTATGGAAAGCCGTTAGTATCTTTGAAAATATTTTGTAAAAGTTAATTTAAAAGGCATAAATTTTGATTCAAATCATTCATACTTTCTATTATTAAGGAAATTCATGTTGATGTGGAATTTATGAAAAGTCTAAAATACTTGAATTTTTTCTTTTGAATATATTTTACATTAAGGCTACAATTGGCTCTCCATAATTTTAAGTCCAACTTAGAGTTAAGTTCGACTTAAGATCTTTGTGAAAAGCCCCCCAGGTAACTTCAGGAAGTGAAGCAGGGGAAGCTGGATCATATGTTCTTAGTTTAAATCTCACGTCATCACCATCTTGTATCTTTTAAATGTTGAATAAATAATGATATTAATAATAATTATTATAATTGGTCATTACCCTGAGATAATGAATGAATGTATGGTGCAAACATATAACGGAATACTCCCAAAAAGAAGAATAATCTTTTGGCATGATTTAGAAGTGACTTGAAATTAAAGAGTCTTGATTGTAGAAGGATGTGGACACAGAATACATCTAAGAAGCTATCATGGGAATGTAATTACGAGGCTCATCATGAAGAGTTAATCTAATAATTACCCTTTCAGCAAGAGCTTTCCTGGATTCAAATTCCTCCTTGGCTAGCTCTACCTCCATCCATTCAGGTAGATCAGGGATTAAGATAGCAATGGCTGCCTTGAAGGCCAGAAAGATGTGCTGTCGAAAAGAAACAAACAATTTAGAACAAAATTTTAAAAATGTATATACTTTTGCAGCCAAGTTCATTTATCAAGCTTTTGCTTTCTGGATCCAAATAGTTCATGTATGGAGCCTTTGGGAATGACAGAATTCAGTACTCAACTACATTTTCAACATTTGTATGGTACTACAGTGAGGTCTGAAATTTTAGTAGTTATTTCTGCAATACGTAAATTTTACACACGTTTCTGCTTTGCTTTTTGTAAATAAAAGTATAAATGGGGTAAAATACTAACTGGTAGACAGAAATACTCTATCAAAAGATATGAAACAATTTTCTTTAGTTAATTTTAGGCTCGCAAAGCTCTGCATATTTCTTATTCCAACTACAAAAGGCAAAAAGGGTCTTTCTAGATAGTTAATTCTGTGAGATGCTTTTTCTCAATAAAGATGTTTCAAATCATCCTGTAAAGGGCATTAGGAGTACAGGTTTCATTGTTAATGAGATCCATGCACTACAGAGTCTTTAAAAATATGAATTTAAGATTCTACTTCTTTGTTTCTGCACATATGTAAACCTCTGAAGTAGAACTATCAAGAATGAATCTACACAAAATATGGCATGAATGGCAGCATATTATAAGCAGACTAGATGATGATATGCCTACCATACCTCAACAATGACAAAGAGAAGGATATATTTGGTGGTTGACATCTCAGGAAAGAGGGACTGAATCTCGGGTGACAGTGCCATCAGGGCTACGTTGGTGAGAACAGCTATGATGCTCATTATCTCAAAGGTTATCTGTGTAGAAAAGATATCATCGTTAAGAATGGACAGGAGTTTCCTTAGAATGACATGTGTTTACAGTTGCCTAGTGTCATTGCCTGTATGATAATCATATTTAAAGTTTCTGAGATATTTCTGAAGATAAAAACAAAATATTTCTCATAAACTTGGATGATAAAGAACTCATTTTTTAATTCAACACCGTCTTTCTGCTTGGCAATTTTCTTGAGTTATAAATACATGAGGTAACTGTGCAACACCTCATTTGGATGCTTTTCAGGTTTCAAATCAGTGATGTTATCTCTCATCAACTTTCTGAGATTCAAAACATTTTCTACATTGATCAACTATACTAATACCATTGAATTAATATGTTTGTGAACAGCACTTGAACCTGCTGGGGTACAAATCTCTGCTTATGCAAGCAAACATTTTTTGGACTTGTGCATCTGAGATCAATAAATCTGTTCATAGCTACCTGCCAAGTGCCTATGTCTGCTACAGCCTGTCCAAACGGTCTTTGACAGACCCTGCTCAGCTTGAAGGCATCACTGCGGACCTCGATGACATTGTTGAGTAGAGCAAAGACAGCAGCTAGAGGGAAAACAGCAGAGAAGAGGAACACGTATCCAAACTGCAGGAACAGCTCCAGGTAGTCATCAAATGTTCCCTGCAGATTGAAAGAAAGTGGTATTTGATGGAAAGGTTCATTATGAATCTGTTGTGAGTGAAATAGTAGATTTCCATGCCTAAATAATAGGCAAAGTATTGCTCATTTATCAAGACAACCGGTTCTTAAATGGATATAAATTTGCGCTAATTTTCGTAACAGACAACAGCTAATCAGTCTGTTATACAGAAGACAGGAAGTTATCAGTCACATCACATAGTTTTGTAACCGTGATTAAAGGACAATAGGAACTATGCTTGACACTGTGACAGCACACATACTTCACTTTTAAATCCATGATAAAAGTTTAAGTTTCATAAAAATGATGCATTCAATTAATTTTATGCTTTAATTCTGTGTATATAACCTCACTAAAACTTGACAAATGTTGCCCTAAATATTCAATAAAATGACTCATGTCCAAAAGAAAGGCAGTCCATGCTCCCGCAAGGAGGGTTTTGATATGGCTTCAAGCTTAATCTCTCAAATTTATGAGAATATCATGAGATATAATAAGCACAATGTAAACTCTTAAGAAGTGAATTCCACTAGCTAGAAGTGATACAGGGAAGTAGTAAAAGTCATTTTCAAATAATACATTGGATAGGAAATAATTAAAAATAAAATCCAATCAACTACTACTTCTGATGTGAACAAGAATAACAAGACAATGCACTGGAAGTTCCCATCATTGTCAGTCAACATTCAATATATATATTCTAAATACATTTCTATGCATGGCAAAAAACCTGGGCGTCTCTCTACTTTTAGAAACCTGCAAATATGGGGCGAGCAATGGTTTGACTTTCTTACAACAGTTTTTTTCCCATATATCACTCTCTCCAAAGAAATGCGACAGATAGGCCGGTTTAACATATCACCCCAGAAAATATAATTAAAACCAGAAGATCAACCTGTATGACTTTAGCTAAAAAAAGAAGCCAGACACTATAAAGTCAAATGAAAATAAAATGAATAATGACATCCCTGACCAAGGCTACATGAATTCGTGTGATATTTTTTTAATGTCAGGAAAAGGGGATTTGGAACCCAAATAAAATATAAGAAGAATCAAACCCCTTCTGAAATAGGCAAAGCCGATCATAGCATCTAAAGAATGCTGAATGTGGTGTCAAGTTATACCCTTTTCTACCAAAAGATGAACTTGGATTAGTTCTTACCTTAACCTTAAACATTCAAGAAAACAGAAAGTATAAAGACTTTCATTTTATGATTTATTGAGAATAAGAATAGATCCTCTGTAAAAATTTCAATAACATTATATCATGCTTTACTGCATTTAATTAATGAAGTAATCATAATTACAAACAGTGCATGCCCTTGCATATCTACATGTATATGCATCACCCAAACAGCAGCATTTATATGGCTTTAACACTTTCCAAGCTGATATACCATGTCCCAGCATGTTCTAGCATGTTTTGCTGATAAACTAAAAATAAATTGTAAACTATTGCAATGAGTATCATTGAAAAGATTTTATCATCACTGCAATTATCAACAATTCCCTATAACAATCACATATTATAACTATTGCAATTATCTTCTATATCCATTCAAACATCAATATCATCATCACCATCACCATTATCACCACCATCATCATCATCATCATCATCATCACCACCACAATCATCATCATCATCATCACCACCACCACAATCATCATCATCATCATCATCATCATCATCACCATTACCATCACCATCACCATCACCATCACCATCATCATCATCATCATAATATCCTTCACCAATGACACAACCAACACCAATCATCATAACAAACACATAAAACCAGCTCTCATATTCCTACTAGGTAACCACTGCCACTTTCACAAGGACACGTCTCCCTACCATCATCCTTACCGGATAATGGTCCATCTGGCTCTGTTCAGCCACCAGCTGAGCCACATCTTTCTTGACATGATCCTGTCGAGGAGCATCATCGTCCTTCTTGGCCTTGGCGACATCATCGTCTGCCTTCCTTCCACGCCAGAATCTCAGGATGAGGTACGGCAGAGCAGTCTCAAGGAATTGCTCGATGAATTGTTGGATGATGAGTAGAGTTGAGAGGTACTGCAGAACAGATAGCAACAAAGAAAGGTCTACAGAACAATGTGTCCTAAAATTGATGATCATGAACTATCTATTTTTATCTTTTTATAATCACAACACCTTTGAATGTGTCCTAAAATTGATAATCATGAACTACCTATTTTCATCTTTTTATAGTCACAACATCTTTGAATGTATCCTAAAATTGATAATCATGAACTATCTCAGCGATTTTCATATTCTTTAAGTCATGACACCTTTTAAGGAAATTATAAAAGATTTCTTTCCCAATATATGCATAAGCATATAGGAAGAAGCCTCTTGCCTGAATATTTACTACTAGTATCCGGCTTGTAAATTTTATGAGCGAGCAAAGCAAGCGAGTCAAAATCATATTTTGTCATCAATATGATAAGATATAAACCTATATATTTGGGCACCTTGATACCCAATTATGATAATATTTGGTCATCTCGTTGCCAGGAATCATTTTGTTTTTTTAATAATAATAATTATGCAAGCTGTGGTAAAAATATAATTTGATATATATGAACGCTAGATGAAGTTATATTCAGGCACCATGCTGCCTGAGCTGACGGAATATCATCCTATCTTCATGTTCATGCAACTGCCTAAAACCGATCCATTCCCAAATTTCCAAAGTGACTTACCTTGCGTAGTTTCACCATGTCTTGCAGGTAGAAGGCAATGAAGAAGAGGCACATGAAACAATTCGCAAAGTCAAACTGTATTTTTTTTAAGGGATGTCATGTGACAGGGAAATAAGGAGGAAAGTGAATTTTACAGCCATTGCAATAGAGACAAGAAAAGTTATCACTAAAATGTATGTGGTACCTGTACTTTGTTTGCTTCTGCCTTTCATAGTTGACACTTTTTAACATGAACAAACATGGAAATGTAAATGTACATAGCTGGGCTTGGATGGTGTCTGTGTTTTATACCATACTAGTAGTTGGTCATTGATACAGAACTAATATTGAAATGAATGGAGACTGATAGTATGATTGTGTTTGTGCAGAGTCGCAAGAAAGTACAAACATCATTAAACAACATTTTTTTGTATTAATTCTTAATACAGTAGCTAAATTGCAGAAAAACAGCTGTACAGGTATGTCATGCAATGGAATAAGAGGGACATTAAACATTGAATGTTGAGTTTATTCATGAAATAGTGGGAAAATGCTATATTCTAACCAGATTACATCAGGAGGATTTTTAAATATCCCTTAGAATTGTTGTTTGCCTAATAACATTATTTTTCTTCATCAGATTATTTCTGTAGTAGTTTCATTGATAAAACTCAAGAAGATGTGATACATATTTTAATCATAATGATGATGAACAAAAGGTGAATTTGTATTTCATTTTCACAGCTTTTGTTATATAAATGCATATATTCTTTCCAAAAAAAAAGACTAATCCTATTATATTACAACAAGAGGATGAAAGGATGAGAATATTGAACAAATTTAGATTAAGACACTCACCACAACTAGTTTAAGGATCAGGTTGTTTTCATGAGCAGACTGAAGACGATGGTTTTCTGTTATACACATACAAAAACAAGACAACCCCATGCAAAAAAAAAACACCAACGTGAATACAGCATTTCAGTCTTAAACCTGGGCCCGGCCTTACAAAGAGTTGATATCAATCGCAACTATGTACATAAGAGATAGGAGACTGGAAACTTGCGGTTGATTGGAGGACTTGCAATTGATTGTGATCAATACACCAGTTTACAGTTGTGTGCGCTATTTTAAACAAAGCCAATGACCTAGAGGTCATGTATTTATGCGTAAATTAAGATTGCGCCCATGCAAATTATTATGATATCATCATTTGCATGGGCGCAATCTTAATTTACGCATAAATACCAGAGGTCAGAGGTTATTGGCCCCGGAACAGGGCCAATTTGGCCCTGTTCCGGGGCCAATGACCCGAGGTCAACTGTCTGCTCATGCGCACTGATACAACTGTAAACTGGTGTATCGCAACTCTTTGTAAGACGGGCCCTGGTATCAACTACAAAGCATGATGGGTAAAGTTAGGGGTGGGGATTAGCGAGCATCCTAATTTTTCAAGATTTTTTATGCACAAAAATATGGTATTTATAAAGAGATGAGTTTGGTTAATTTTTTTGAAATCCAACCCTTTGGTTTCAATAAATAAATTTGAAAAAAAGAAAGAATAAATAACAAAAAAACACTAAGAGTCCCTAAGGATATCTGCTTGTTTGGTTCTCTAATTTTCTCAGTTGTATTATGCCATGCACTTGTCGCTTACTGTTAAAACTAATTCTACATACCGGTAAAGCAAAGTTCTTAGTCCAAGTTCTGTCTAGATAACTTCATACACCATGTATACCATGTATAAAACAAGTCTAAATAAGACAAGTTCCAAGCCAGCTGAGAGTTGATTTTGTAACACCTGATAATCATAACAATCAGTCGCATGCAACATAAGTTTAGGAACAAAGAACAGCTCTTAAAGGGATTGGGTAGCTTTGTCTCAGATTCTGAAACAAAATCCTGGATTTAGCCCATGCTGCAATGATAATTATATAACCTAGTTTAGGCCAGTCAGGAACCCCATGACTTTTACAATCCGATCGCTTGTCTGATTATCAAGATTTTTACGATTGGAAATCGAAATCAAATTTTGCATTTTCCTTACAGTTTTCCTAACACTACAGTCTATTGGGGAAAACGAGTATGGTTATACTTTTTGAGGCACTTCATGATCATCTTGAAGCGCAATTTTTTTTTTAGGGCTTCAATATTACACCATATCACAGACACTGATGACATGTAGGGCCATGCATCTCAGATTTAACATTGTTAAACGATGCCTTTAAGTTGATGGTGATGCCAAAAGCAGATTAATGTGCTCATGTTATCTCAATACAAAACTATTCATGCCATTAAACACGTTACCAGAGGGAGCTGCTGTACCACTTGTGTTTTGTACATTGACACAAAAACTTGCTCTTTGATCATGCAAGCAGCTATTAAACCTACCCCAATCATTGAGAAAGCTTGCAATCTTGCGATAGATGGAGTTGACGATGATGATGGCCACCGAATATAGGACACTGGGCAGGAGAAGCACAAGACCCCCCACGGTGGTGGTGACATCAACCTTGGTCTTGAGGTAGTCTTCGAACCAGAAGAACCCCAGCATCATCAGAAAGGCTAGACAGAGGAAGACCAGGATGATGGGGGCCGAAACACAGTATTTCTTGTAGAAGCGTTTGGATTGCGGGTAGCGGGGTTCTCTACGCCCAGTCACAGGGTTGGTGCCGATTGGTCCGTGGTACTCGGCCCTCGGCTCTTCAAATTTCACCTTACCTGAAACAACAATCAAAACAAAATACCTTATACAAATTTTATGCATTCTGGACCAGTCGAATGACAGAATGCAAGAGGCTAGAGTGCAAACAAAGGATAGATTTTTGAATATTATGGCATTCAGATTCTGATTAATGTTATTGGTCCATTTGGAAATTCATTTGCTGGCATTACATAAAGCACATGAACAATATACAATAGAAAATATCAAAATATCAAGCTTTTTTCAGAAATTAGCTACATAACATGAAGGCAAGTATTGAACAAGAACGGGGAAAAAAATGAAAATATGCTGCTTACATTGTTCATTTGTACTTGTACATGTTTGCACTTTTTAAACCAGGCACATAATAATCCTAATGAATATCATAATAAAAACCAATAACACTCTTTCAAATAAAATTGTCCTATTCATAATAAAAGTGTGTGATTCTGATTGACAATTTGATGACATGGAAGTTGGGTTCAGCATTTAGAAATCACTACATCCTGAAGAAAAAAAAGAAAAAAATAGTAAACCCAGCTCTCACCGTAGGTTCCCCATTGAAATGCCTTTGAGCTGCATTTCCTTTTCCAGAACTCTAGGAACAAGGTGGTCCAAAAGAGATTGAAGATGGCGAAGATGGCGTAGCCGTGGGGAAGATGGCCAACGAATGTATCCAGGAGAAAGTAGAGGAGTCCAAACGCAGCCGGGAGAAACAGAGCCTTGGTGTAGAATCCCAGGAAAGAGAAGTAGATGCCGATCTTCTCTCCAAAATAATCTCTGATCATTTCTGTAAAGAAGCAATTTAATTGATAATAATAATAATAGTAATAATAATAATAAAAACAGTGCTCATAAAGCACTTACCACCGAAGTCTCTAAGCGCTATTGAGAAACATCCCATATTGTGGTATTAAAGGTTGGGCTAAATATGCTGATAAAATGTATGCAGCTAGTACATGAAGTTAAACATAATAGACACTGGAAATGTTGATATTAACTTGTTTGTATTGTATTCAAGAAATCACATACTTCTGATAATCTTTTGTCTGATAAGAAATGTGGGGGCATCAGGATTATAACTAAATATGTGTATAGTATTGGTTGGACAAATAGGATGGGAAGTCAGCAAATTTCCACTCTTAAACCTTTAATTAGTACATTGGAATACTTTGTCATTAATAACTTTCTTAAGGGACGTGTTACTGAGAATTAACAATAGTTCTCTGAGATCTATCTTCTGTCAGAAGGGGAGACCTGGGCCCTGTTTCACAAAACCTGTTATCTATAAAAAAAATGCTGTATTTCTATGACAAATTTGCTCTCAGCCAATCACACGCCACAATTTTAGAAGCTTATAACAGTTATTGGGACTTGTTATTGATAACATGTTTTATGAAACAGGGCAAAGATCTCTGATACAATCCAGCTATCAATGGGATTAGAAGTCAAAACATTCCACAAATCCACTGATTAAATACTAGTACCACACCATACATGTTTACATAGCACTTCTAAGTCTCTATGACTGCTTAAAAGACAAACAAAAAAACAAATATACATCAAGCAAACCGGTCATCACACACCCTATGTTTGCAAAGGAAAACACTGATCCAACTATGATACCATTTTTATTCTGGTTCTGGTTGGCGGTCAATATAAAGTTTAATTACATTTAAATAGAGTTTCCTTTAAAATGCAACTGTTTTATACCAGCATAAAGGCAGTGAAAAAAATACACGGGGGCTCAGGGCGAATTTGCCCCCGAAATGCCCAAAAGAGCCCCCAAAAATCAGAAAAGAGCCCCAGTAAATTTGCATAGAGTTCAATGCAAAACAAATTTTAGAGTGTTATTTTCATGCAGGCAAGCTTGAAAAGTAGCCCCCGAAAAATAAATATTAATTTTTTCCCTGAAAGATAGTACATGTCAACTACTCATACGTTTTGTAAATATCAGAATTCTGAAATAGGACCTCCTTATTCCAAAGACCACAGCCAACTATATCTTTAATTTAGGGTTGGAATATATGTTATTTACTTAACAATATGTGCATATTGAATTTCAGCTATTAGTTAGATTTTATTTCTCCAAACAGACAAAATTATGTAACATATATGATAAGTTCTCTAACCATAGTTGCTGGTAATCTAAGAAATAAGTTGGCTTTATCTCTGATACAGGTAATTTTATTTATTTATTTATTTATTTCTGATCTTTTGACAGGGTAGCCCATTCACCAGCAAGTAGTGGTCTTCCATGGGGCCCTGAATGAACATATTTACATCGTTTATAACATTTATACAGAACAGTTACAAAAATAATACTCGTTTGCAAAATTAACATATACCATTAACCTAGTAAGCAGTAATGTCAATAGGAAAATATTAATTAAGTCGCAATTATGTGAATAAGACATGTAAATATTACAGAACATGCACGTAGTGTATGTACGGCTGAGCCATTCACAAATTACAACTTTGTTTAAACAATCTCTTAAATGAATTGACAGAGGAAGCCGTTCTCAATAAATTATCTAGCTTATTCCATTCAAATATGGAAGAAACAATTGGGCTACACTTATAACAATCAGTGTGAAATCTAGGCACACGTAAACATCCACTGTCTATTTTCCTTGTATGATGCTCATGTACATCATTAGGATTGATTAAGCCTACCTGAAGGTAAGAGGGTGCTAAGTTATGAACGCATTTATATATCATCATAACGCGACTTAACTCAAACCGCTTGTCTAGTGTCATCCATTTAAGACTTGTGAACAAATCAGCCGACGGTGTGTCATATGTCTTGTTCAATATTATTCTTGCGGCCCTCTTTTGAATTTTTTGCAGCTTAGTTGTATGAGAATGAAATCGGTTCGACCATACAACAGAGCAGTAATCTAATCGTGGCAACACTAGACTGTTATAAAGTAACTTTAAGGATTTTTGAGGCAAAAAACTCTTTGCTCTCTTTATCATGCTAATGTTTTTCTGGGTAAGTTTACTTACGTTTTCGATTTGTTTAGACCATTTCAATTCTTCATCTATCAAAAGTCCTAAGCATTTGGTGAATTGAACTCTTTTGATCAAATTGCCGTTTAATGAAATGGTGAAAGATTCAATTTTCTTGAGATTAGCAGGAGAGCCTATTAACATGACACAAGTTTTTTCAGTGTTAAGAACAAGACGATTTTCCTTAATCCATGCCATGACTCTGTTTAACGCAACAGTTAATTTTTCTTCCACAACAGTTGCATCATTTGCACTGACGGTAAGTGTCGTATCGTCAGCATACATATCTATGATACCTTCAGGAGTACATTCAGGTAGACTATTAACATATATTGAAAATAAAAGGGGACCAAGAATTGAACCTTGTGGCACACCTAATTTGATGGTTGATGGATGCGACTTGGCTCCTTTGAATTGGGTCACTTGTTGACGATCCCCTAAATATGATTTGAACCAATAAATAGTCCTATTACTACAACCTATACAAGCTAGTTTATGTAGAAGTAGCTCATGGTCAACAGTATCAAAAGCCTTACGAAGATCTATGAAGGCAACTCCAGAAATTTCTTTGTTATCAATATTCAACGACCATTGATTTACAAGTTTTGCAAGGGCAGTAGCTGTTGAATGTTTAGGTCTAAAACCAGACTGATTAGGGTGTAATAATTTATTCACGTCCAAGAATTCACTGAGTTGTTGGTGGACGGCCCTTTCTATAATTTTACTCACGATAGGTAATATCGAAATGGGACGGTAATTATTCAAAGAAGAAATATCTCCAGATTTGAATATTGGTACTACCCGAGCCTTTTTCCATTCACGTGGAACAACTCCTGTAGACAGGGATTTGTTAATGATATCACAAAGAGACTCTGCGATAACATTCTTCGTCATCTTTAAAAGTTTACAGCTGATGTGATCTTCACCAGTTGCTTTATCTATACTCAGATTATCAATCTGTTTCAATACAAAATCCTCAGTAATCAAATTCAAATTAAATTGCGAATGAGTTGGACCAATATTATTGTCCTCGTCTACTCTCAGTTGAGACTTATTCCTTCGCAGGTCCTTTGTAATCTTAGTAGCATTAGAAATGAAAAAGTCATTAAAAGCTTCAGCAATATTTGCATTGTCTGACACATTAGCACCATCAACATTTATGCTATTGGGAGATATAGGTAATGACTTAGGCACAAGGTTTCTCAAACATCTCCACATTTGCTTACTATTGTTATGATTTTGCGAGATCTGGTCTGCATTATATTCTCTTTTTCTTTTCCTCATGAGATGAATAACTGTATTCTTTAGATATTTGTAGGTGTCCCAAAGATCATCACTTTTGTTAGCTTTAGCAGCTTTGAGAACTTTATCACGTTCCGTCATAAGCTTAACAATCTCGTCAGATATCCATGGACATGCCTTTTTTCTTATCCGCTTTTTACATACTGGTATGTGCTTGTTGATTATATTATTGAATAGAGTCAACCACATATCCCACGCAACATCAACATTATCTATATCTTTTATGACCTGCCAAGGAGTACTTCTCAATTCACTGTAAAATTTCTCCTCGTCAAGATTTTTAAACGAGCGAAATTCTGCGTATTCGGATTTGTTATGGATCTTTGCACTAAAATCGCGAACCGTATACACCAAATAATGATCACTTATGCTAGTTTCAAACATTCCCCATTCATTGTAAAGTTCCTTGTCTGATACAAATATCAAATCAATTAAAGTAGAAGAGGTATTTGTAACTCTTGTGGCAGTATCAATTAGCTGACTTAACCCGTACATATTTGTATAAAACATTAACTTTTCAGCATTCAGATTGAGACCGTTAACCTACCAGTATATGGGTAATTCCTTAAATTAGGGGCCCACTTTGTGACATTTTTGGTGTCCCTGTTACATAAGGAAAGGGTCACCAAAAATGTCACTTAGTGGGTCCCTATTTAATGGAATTAACCATATAAGTGTTTCATGTTCTCTCTTCAGATCTACATTGTTCTATATATATTTTTTGATACACTATCCAGAAAACAAAATTCATGGTTTATTTTTCATACACTGGAGTGTTTTTTAGGAGCATATGCTTTTATAAAATTCTTATAATTTAGTACTTTACTGGTCCAAGTGACTTTAAAATGTTTGAATTCTTTGTCCATCACTGGGAAATAATCAATAATTTCCAATAACTTTCCAGGACACAAATACCCAAAATCATGATTACTACTGATAATACTACTATACGTAGCCTATCAGCATGCACTAATTCAAAGTGGGAATATATCATTATAATGAACTTATATCAACTCTGAGAACAAGGAACCTACTGATATCTTATCATGAGGAATACAAGATGAGACTAAATCAACATAGGAGTGTGGGATTGTGTTTATAAAGTTAAGCAGAGTGTATCAAAGGCAAATGATCACACAGCTCAGATGTGATAAGATTAAACACAATGTAAACAAGTTATGACTGTAGGGATAGCACAATTTGATGACCACAAAGATAGATTTGTCTCCCCATGTACCAGTATGCTAATTCGTACATCCAAACAAATGACATCTATCTGATCTAAAAGATGGATCTAGGAATTATTTTGGGTGTTCCTTAATTAAATCTTGAAGAGACTCAATATATGTCACATTCATTACATTTTGAAATCGTTTGGAATTTGATCATATCAAACATGTAAGATGAAAAAAAATGACATCTGATCAACAATTAGTTTATAACAACAATATATCATTGCATTGGTAATTAAATTTTCTTTGTAATGAAGACATGATAATAACATTTCCATCTTGAAAAATGTTTAATAACTAAGTATTTTTTTCATCTGAAGTGAACATAAACCTTACCAAAACTTCATATAAAATCACATTGTAAAAAGTTTGCTTGGAGCTGAGAAATCGTGAAAACTCTTACCTATTGGTTGACGTTGAAAGTAATCAGGATGATTATACCAATGGTTCTCTAGCGATACAAGCTCAGTCGGTGTGTGTAAGGGATAGATCCCATCAATTAGTCCACTATTCATCATCTTCGGCACTGTAATGACAAAATAATATAAAAAGATTGAACACAAATTAATCTAACAACAGTAGAAATGATTTGACCCATTTTATAGGCTTCACAAAACAGAGCGCCTTTAAACTATTTTTACCCCCTCACTCACAAGCCATCAAATTATCGAGATCGTTTTCTATAATAGGTGATCAGTTATCTCTTAAACCTCTTGAACATTCAGTGTAAGTTTTGTTGGATTCTGTGAGAATTTATTTTTTCTATTTACCAGAAATCAAATTTATCTTTTAAATTTTGTTAAGTGTTAGATATACAGACTAGGGAGTAATTGTTGCTGGATCATGCGACTTATAACCTAAATATGACCACAGGTAGGTGCTCACCTATCCTTTGTTCTGGGTGTAGGGTTACCATCTTGGTATCGGTGCCTGGAATGTCTTCTTCTTTGGTACTTCGTATGTTAGTCAGGAGGTAGTAGATCACACGCTGCTTCTCGCATGTAGTCAGGAAACATTTATCTGGAACATGATAATAAAATTATGAAAGTTTTCGACCAAACATTTGTCTTAATACTCATTTCTATGTGCTGTGCATGTGATTTTCTTCAAGGATAAGTTTCTTTCCATTTTGATGATTCAAAAGCCTGTTCATATTATGTACAACAACTTTATGTATTACATAATCCATGTTTCCAAAGTGCTTCCAGTTTCTTTTATAATGTAATTGCATGACCAGTACTCTACTCCATCTTTGAAATAGAACAAAATGCTAGGACTCACTTCCACTGTCAAAATGATCCCGATGTCCCCGACTGAACTCCCTGAGCGATCCATCCTTGCACTTCTTTCTGATGCAGATCTTCTCGGCTCCCTCCAGGAGCCTCTCCCTCGTTGCGCCAATCTGGAGAACAGTGTCTCCATCACCATTGCTCTTTGTTTGGATGGAGCTGACAAGGAGCTCCCCTCCTCCCTCCTTCTCTGGAACCTGTGCAGGAGATTAGAATTTGACAGTGAGACTAGAGGCCTGTCCTCATCAGCTTGTGATTGCCAAATACCCCGCTATTTCTGATTTGTGTAATAATCCCGAAGTTACAAATCCCATCTTCATCAGCTCGAGACTTGACCTCGAAACTTGAAACTCGAGCTAGAGATATTTTGCTCAGCATTCTCGCATGGTGCGAATCTTTGGGCTGGTGAAGGCGCACCAGACAAATAGCAGGATATTTTGCAAACTAGCCCAAGATATCTTGGGATAATTCTCTTGACCAAAAATCCCGCTAACTGAAACTTCGGGCTGATGGTCGAAGACGCAAAATAACTGGATAATTCGCGATTGGGATAGTTGAAATAGCGGGATATTTGGCAATCTCGAGCTACATGATGAAGACAGGCCTCGTGAGACTTGGAGATTGGCTGGGTCCTGCCTCAGGTACATGCAGAGTTGAAATTAATCTGAATCAACTGAAAATCCTCCAACGACTGGATTTTACATGACTTGAGATCGGGGATATAGGTTTAATTTTGATAACCGATAACTCTTTTCAAGACGTACAGGGCCTGGTCCATAAAATGTCAGCAGTCTTGCAACCTTCTTTTCATGAGAATTTTTGAAGTTTTTCAGATAATTGTGTACTGGCACCAACCAAACCAAAAAGGTTTCACAACATGATCAACCTTTATAAAAAAAAATTGCCATATTGGATACATCATACCTTTAGAGATGAGAGAAGCCAATTCCTTGTTGCCATGTTAGTGCTATGGTTGAATTGCAAGATACACAGCATCTGATTCTCATCTTCATCATTGCTATGGTCACAGCATCCTCCCAAGCTTGCTGATCCATTCTGTGTACTGCTTGGATCCTCCTCATGGAGTGGAATGTCCTGCACGCTTTGTTTGTGTTCTGGGTCATCATGATGAGGTGCTTCTTCACTGTCAATTACAGCTGCATTCTCTTGCTGCATGTCCTCTGTAGCTGGGTCTTGGTCAGGATTGATACCATCACACTCCATCTAAACATGAGGAATTGTAGTATATTCCAGAGTATTAAAGGGGTAAGATAAGGAAAGGGATAAAAGACTTAATTGTTTCTCTTGGTGATTCGATTATTCATAAGTGTAGTATAGCATTACATATAGAGCAGGAGATTGTACAAGTATATGTCTAAATTATAGTAAACTTTAAATGTCTCACTGGTCAAGTCTTAATTGTTATAGACATATGAATGTTTGGAAGTACTATCATTCCAATCCAACCAACACTTAGCCGCTGTAATTTCTGAAACCGTGTGATCCCTCAAGTAAGAATCCAATTTTTGTGGCAAAAACCCTTTTTAATGACTGTCAGATGCAGATCATCATCACCTAGATGGTTACTTAAAAAAAGAAATGAAAATCAAATTTTCATTTACTGTAGACTCTACTTGATTTTAGAGAAGAATTTCTAGCCTACTTATTGAAAATAAACATTGGACTTAATTAGTACTTGTCTAGTTAATTATTCTAATAAACTAACGCTGATATTTAATTTCAGGTCCTCTAGTACATGTAGATCTAGTCCAAGATCGAGTTCAACCACAAAAAAGGGGGAAGATTAAGGTCGAAGGACGGTACTAGACTACCAGTACAAAAGTCCAAAGCCGCAGAGCAGAGGCAAACAAAATAACAAAAAATATTACAATTCCGCTCTCTTGACTTGTGTTTGTGTCCTCCATGCTGCAGATCGAGTGAAGAAGTCCTTTCCCCGGTAGCACCTTTAGTGCAGAAAGACAAACACGTCGGTCTCTCAGAAATCACAAATATTTGTGCGGATATAGACCTACAAATGTTATAACTTATACAAATAACACGTACACTGTGTCACTAGTCGAGCTGAGTTGTGCATGCCAGTTGTGCATGATGCAGCGCTGCGCTGCGCATCTAGACAAGATCGACCCCTAACGTACGGTTGCACTCGTCTCACAAGTTGACAAACACAATGTACCTCGCCGCTCACATACCACAGGAATGCACGAGTGGGCGGGGCGCGACTTTGCGTTTTACACCCTGGCCTGGACATTTTCCCGGTAAATAGCAATGAAACTGCTTGAATGAGTCTAGTCTACGCTCCTCGATCGGGCGCGCCAGTTCCAAATCGAATCGTACATGCACAGACGTACGTCGATGCAGCATTTATACACACCGTACGCAGCTGCAATACTGAAGATTAAAGGTATTACAAAGTTTTGGTATGAGGTCATGAATTTGATTCAAATTAACAATTTCGGAAGCATATGCGTTCCTACAATATTCATTGATCGTTGTCGCGGTTGAAATCGAGTCTAAAGTTATGAAATTATAAATAATAAACTCTTTATGTTGTATAGCTCCCTCTCAAGGTCAAAATATTAATTTAGCTATGAAACAATGTTTCTTGACTAAAATCGACCGATTAGCTATTCCCGTTTGGAAATTATATATCACAACTACATATTCTGAGATTTTCAGGATCGCAGCTACCATTGAACGGCCATAGGCGCTATTTGAAATTTATCAAAATTTACCGGGAGCACCGGTAAATTGTTATATTAAATTTTTCTCGAAAACAGAAGTGTTTTAGGGGCTAATTTTTTTAGTGCTTATAATACGTCCACAGGGGCATCCAAATATAACAAAATTGTAAAGATTCGTTATCCACCCAATTTCCAAAATTTACCAAAACTTTGTATTACCTTTAAGGGAGAAGATATAGGATTTCAAGTTCAGAACAACAAGTTAAGAAGCTTGCTGCACGATGGAATTCATCGAGGATGATGACGGAGTGGCAATGCAGATATAATATTGGATGATCAATTTTCGCGAAATACTTGAAATATTGTTACTCGCTGAAGAAAAATATTTTCACGTATCATCCATTATTATGTGTATTCAGTTCGTTATCTCCAAAGTAAAGTGCGGTGCACGCCTCTGCGCCCATGAATCCGCCTATGTTCAGATCTCTTTTTATCTACATGTGCATGTATTTTCAAATAAAAATTTCTTATAGTCATTTCTTGCATCTAAATCTTAACACACTGTCAAATTATCTGTTCAAATTTCTACTATTGTTTGCTTTCACTTTTACTACATATTTCTTCTTTATATAACTATTTATGCATACACATACTCCTGTATCTTTTGTATTACTTCTCTGACATTGAAGGATTAGATTACCTTCACGAAAAAAAAAGTATATGAATGTAAAGCAGTAAATAAAGTGCAAATGAATTCATGTAAAACTGGTGTATAACTTCCTTTATATGTTATGTGTCTGTACATTACACTAGACAAAGTGATGAATGGAAAAAGAGAGAAAGAGAGGTCTTATAAACAAATATCATGAATTTAAAATGAGAAAGAGAGAAAGGGAGAGAGAGACAGAGGTCTTAGAAACAAATATGAATTCAAGAAGTGAGAAAGAGAGGGGGTCTTAGAAACAAATATCATGAATTGAGAGCTAGAGAGAGAGAGGTCTTAGAAACAAATATCAAGAAATGAGAAAGAGAGGGGGGGGGGTCTTAGAAACAAATATGAAGAGAGAGAGAGAGGCCTTAGAAACAAATATGAAGAGGGGGTTAATGAGAGAGAAAGAAAGAGGGGTCTGAGAAATACATACGAGAGAGAGAGTGGGTCGAGAGAGAGAGGTCTTAGAAAACAAATATGAATAGAGATGGGGGGGGGGGGGGCGGGGGAGAAATGGGTCTTAGAAAACAAATATGAAGAGAGATGAGGGGGGGGGGGAGGTCTTAGAAAACAAATATGAAGGGAGAGGGGTCAAGAGAATTAGAGAAATTAGGTCTTAGAAACAAATGACATGAATTTAAAAAATGAAAGACGTGATCCCACAATAATAGAAAATGGTACGAGTGCAATATTTAAATCACAGTTTATGTATTACATTACCATTACACATAATTATGTCGAGTGTAGTCTGTGTATGTGTCGATATGTGTACACGTGTGTTAGGGGGGGGGGGTCCGAATCAGCAAATGGTTTGAAAGTAGGCTACACGTCAAAAATTGAAACCCTGAAGAAGGCGGAATTAAACCACAAAAACCATAATATTATTTGGTTTCTCTCTTTCCTTACTTTGATTAATTCCTTCTCTAATTTCTCTCTTTCTTTCAAGTTAGTTTTTGTTTTCTCTCTCTGCTTATGACATTCTTTGTTTCCTCTCTGTTCTTTAATTATTTATTGTTTTTCTCTATTTCCTTCTGTTGTTATTCGTTGTTTTTCTCTCACTCGTACGTCTCGATACAAAAGTACATGTACCGCGTACCGCGACTGGACATATAGGACGTACGTTGAGCATTGCAGAAGAGCTACGTGCGCGCGCAATATCTTGTCATGGATAGACTTTTCCCAGTCGGTTCCTTGAAATTTATTGGGAAAAGGTCCAGGCCAGGGTGTAAAACGCAAAGTCGCGGGCGGGGCACATAAAAGCACCAGCTTAGATGGAGGCGGCCCCCGCTTTGCTGCACCCACTCCCAATCTTGTTGTACCGGAGAGTTTTACTAGCTTAGCTACCCACATAAAACCAGGGATAAAAACGAGCAGTTTATAGGCTGTAGTGGGATAAATGTAAAGATATGTTGGCAGCTCATTGTGCCCAGGGTACAATTCTATATATGGAAAAAAATACTTGGGTTTCAGTATTCCCAAATAAATCGAATTCCCACAGATAATTCAGACAAAATTAACCAATATTTCATTTTCCTTGTTCTTACCCTCCCCTTTTCCCTTTCTTTCTCTCTCCTCCATTTTCCCCTCCCACTCTCTCTATCTCACAATTGTTTCTCCCCCTCGATCTTTCTCTCTCTATCTCAGTCTCGTTTCCCTCCCACTCTCTCTCTCTCTCTCTCCCTTCCTCTCCATCTATCTTTTTCCTCCTTCATGATTTTCTCTCCTGCACTTTGAAACACTGTATCAAATGCTATATAAATGATATGTACTATCATTATCATTAGATAGAGACAACAGACAAGGATACAACAATGAAAACACAAGAACCTTGTGATTTTTTTCTTTGAATTTCTTTGTACTATCAATACAACATAAAATTGTATGCAGTCTAACATCACATTATGGCCATTGTAGATACACTGTTGTCCTGTTAGTAATGTCACTAGTAAACAGTTCAAAATCACCATGCACTGGGCAAAATGAAATTTTCCAAATACCGCATGAATATAGCAAAGTGGAATATACTCGTACATGCACACAACATGAAAATCAAAGTACTTTATGATATAAATACACAGGAACCTATTCAACAAATCACTATTTATCGCTACGTAAAGACATAACGAAACCCCTTTAATTCCTGGCTATTTTCAATTGCTTTTCTGATACACAAGACAATTTTAGAAAAGAGATGTGGGTTTATACTGTGGATCAAACATTTTCTGATCAATGAAAGCTATTAATCACTGCTTCAATATTTTGAATATTTCATACCAAAAGAGTGTATGTGCATTAGTGGAGTAGATGCCTGATGTGTCTTCAAGGAAAGTATTTTTGATTTCTAATGCCAAACAAAATTTAAAGAAATAATAAACAAACAAATGCATACAGCTAGAAATAGAATTTGACTGACTGACTTACATACTGTGCTGTGAGAAATACAGTTCACATGTATAGTACAACTACTACGGTATATGTATAAATATATATATATTTGAATCAAATCCAAGTAACATTTATCAGATCTCCAGTTCTACCTAAACCTAAAAGAAGGAATGTTGAAACACGAACTAAAAGAAGGCAACTACAAAATCGGTAGATAAAATCCACACCATTAACGCTATTGCTTCCTTAACGCTTGTATGAAGTATGTCTAGAGAAAAATGTAATAATTTCACTGCACTCGGTGGATAAATGCAACATTTTTTCTTTCCTTTTTCTTTGTAGTTCTTGTTATATTTTCACATCAATAAAACTGACACTGTACAAAACATAAGCCATCCAACAAAAATATTTCTGAAAAAAGAGATTTGTATTATAGATAATTTTCATTATTTGATTTTCATTAGAATATATCATTTTCACATACGGTAGTATTGCTCAATGGATTTCAAGACAGCCTTTTTAGAAGAGTTCACTTCAGAGAACTGAATGCTGATTTGAAAGAAAGAAAAGCAAGTACCTCTGTCATGGCTAAAATATTTGTATAGTCCCAAATCTTGATACTTTTTTTGCCTAATGATCCAACACACTGTATTTTATATATTAACAAATCAACATGGAGAGTGAAGTCATATTAAGCAAGCACACCATATGTGCACCATCTCCACTCCTTGGAAAGTATTCTATGCCCATGGATGTCACTGGTAATTTCATCTAAAAATATTCCATTATCTACCCCCGGACTGGTTAGATACGGTATATGTAGCTTATTGTCTTTGCCAAAGGAGTTAGTTTAATGGTAGGGAATGAGACCAGTATACATGTATTTGTACTTCAGTGACGGACATACCCACTTTACCTTCACATCAAGAATGGATTCTGCAGAATGAATGAATGCTAAATATATTCAAATATAATTGCTAGCTTTATTTGCCACTTCTACCTGGCTTTGCACCTTAGGAGTACACGGCCTAGAAATTTTAATTAGTGTCATTCGATTATAAACCAAGGACATTATTAAAATTAGTCTTGAAACCATCTAAATTTTGACAGAAAGAAAGATAATGACAAAAATACAACATGAACAATTTTCCACAACAAGAAATTATCCCTGAAAGATAATATTAACTGCCCTGCCTGTCAATGTAGAAATTTAAAAAAAGATACAAAAGAAAAGTTCTCTAACAATAAACAAAACAACAATTTTTGTGCTCAAAACTTCACAATATGCATTCACAAATATTTAATAAACAGATATTCATGCAAAATTCATAGTTCTATTAAACATCACAGTAAGGACATACGGAAGGTAAGTTTGGATAACTCGACCATCTACAAATATAAAAGTAAAACAAAAGTAAAACCAAAGATTCACATCAAGTTATTAATTGATTGCCACCCATATTTTAACATCCTTCATAATTAAACGTTAACAAGTCTTCATTTGATATTGATATAATTTTTATTTCAATTGTTCTCTCAGTTACGTGATTTCATGATTTAAAATACTGAGCTTCATAAAATACATTCACAAGGTTGTTTTAATAATTTCTTTGATTAACACCCATAATCACCATGGTATCCTAGTTCATATCACACTTTAAATGTTTTACGGTTACTGCCCAATATCCCCTTTTTACGTTTAAGTCTTTTGTGACTAACCCTATGGTTATATATTTCAAAGTTCAAATATTATGAAACTGGTTTATTGACTGATTCCTGACAGAGCATGTTCTCATTGGATGAAAAAGTTTGAACGGCCTATAAAATGCATGAGCTATAATTAATGCATAATATGGCTAGATATTCAAAGCATCAACATGAGTTTGGGCAATGTGAACAGCTGATGTATTTCAATTGAGCATGTGCAGTGCAAAAGAGTTCATACCAATAACTTAATGACAATACAAACGGAAGTATAAAGTAATACAAAAAAGCAACAGGTTAATTAAGTACCACGTTGCCTCTACTGTTAAAAAATGAATAAAAACTGAAAAAAATAACAAACAAGTAGCTGATTTCAGTTTGGCCAAATATACAAAGAAATACAAGTAGCAAAAGACAAATACACTCCATTAACTTGTTGAATAACATACACCATTCCTTATCATCTAGACAATTAAAAAAAACATACTCCACATAAATCTAAATTTCTTAAAATCTAAATCTTATACTTTGTACATTGCAGTTCATATAAATTCATTTACAATAGACATGCTATGTACACACAAAAAGAAATCAAGGCATATGGTTAACTTTGTTTACAAGATATATGTACAAATGTAGATGCAACTGAATTAATAAACAAAATAAAAGAAAACTCTACATTCTATAGACATTTTGTTTAAAAATCTAATATTTCTAACATAATCTGTAGGGATGATTATTTTTAAAGTAAATTTTTGGCAATGGTTAATATAACCAATCAATACGTGTAGCGTGGCTTTAGATGGCTGCTGTCCAGTTCTCTGAATTAATTTCCAGTTAATATTCAACGTAACCTGAACCGTTATCAAAACAGCTTTCCCCTACTTAACTTGTCAAATACCAAATTAATTTCCCAGATCGTTGATGCCTCGCGTAAACAACAGAACCACCTTCAAAACCTTCTCGGGAATGTCTACCAGTACCTCTATCGACGTACTTATTACAGATGTGCCTATGAGAATATCCATTAGATTTAGAATAATTACCATTCATGGACAAACCAAGTTACCAACTGTTGCTTGCAGTATAGCCACAGCAACACTCATTTAAGAATACTTTTATTCATTTACTTTTGCTGTCCAGCAGCAAATTTTGAACTCTTATATCTGGCAAAGAGTAATGTCTTTCAAGTATTACAAACATTTCTACCGTCATTACATAATTTTAACCCTAACAAACAATTACACTTGCTGTCACGTGTCTATCTACATTTCTCAACATGATTAAATAATGCCTGTAAAAGCCTACGTCTTTTTACATTTAATAGGAGAGGTCAATACAAAAAACTGAAAATTTCTATAAATCATCAATAAAAAACAAAAACAAATAATGATAAAAAGTAAGCTAAAATAAAAAAAAACCTCCCCTGAAAATAAAAATGTACACTTCTACGGGTGAAAACCTAGAGCTATAACTTTAAAAAAAAAACAATATGAGAGAGAAAGAATATAAATATTGGCAAGAAAATACAAAAGTGGCATGCAGTTGTATTTGCACACTTTTTACACTCATCTCCTGAAAGTAGTTTTGTATATTATTTACACAAATATACTAAGACAATCTCGCTTATTTCATTAACCTATTTACATGTATAATTTGTATATTATACTGTATGTATATTATCTGTCTTCATAAAACAATTTTTTTATGAAGATTGAAACAATGAATACAGCATCAAAAACTTAAAAACAAAACCACAACATTAATTCTTGTTCTTCTTGTTCCAAAGCACCTTGTATCGCGTAATTAATTTAGTGAAAAATTGGGAATAGTACATATATCAAACTTAACATAAATACTGGCGTAGTATATACAGGGAATGCACAATCTGTAAATAATATCAACGCAGCTAATCAATTAAGTTACTGAAATGACAATTCCTAGTCGGGGATCCCTTTCTGTTGCTAAAAAAATATTTCTATGAGAATTTTTTTCAAATAAACTGGATAAGAGAGCACTCTTTCTCCAGGATGCAATATGAAAGTCTGCAAGAACAACGGGAGACATTATGCTCGAAATACTGAAATGAAAGGCAATATAAAAATGGACTGGTCAAAACTGACCTTAAAGGTCGGGTGAAATCCATGTATAACTTGATTCCTGTTGATGTGCAGGGCTGCATATAACTTGTATTATGTTATTCAAACATCTAAATAGATTTCATAGATTTTTAAATATTTTCTAAAATAATTTTTCTCAAATCTGGTTAAGCTCCACCCTAAAAAAATGCTCCAGATCTTATTCCCCTTATGACATCATCTGTCAATCATTAGTGAACTAACAAGAGTCAGTGGTAGGTAGCTTCACCAGAGCTGACCACCTGTTTACAATATACCATACAATACCAATATAAGAGTTGCTATGTCAGATTTGCTGTAGCATTACCAGGAAAAGAAAGGTAATGTGGAGGTATTGTATGAAAGAATGCAATTCTTTTGTAAGCATGTGGTGAGCTGGGGGAAGTTACATACCAGTGTCTCTTGTTAGCTTGCTAATGATTGACAGATGATGTCATAAGCAATGACAGATGATGTCATTGCTTATGATAGTTGGCCTCTGCATTTATCTTGATTATTTTTACTTACCTCCATACTTTCAAGCTTTCAATTATGCATTTTAAAAAAAAAAAAAATTATTTTGTGTGTATTAAGTTGTCACTCTTTATGTAAATCAATTATATTATATACTATTATTGTTATTTGAATGTTTTATATTTGATTTATCAATAAATGCAGAAACATCTGCTAAAAAAAAAAAAAAAAAAAAAAAAGAGGAATGAGATCTGGAATATTTTTTTAGGGTGGAGCTAAGCAGGTCTGAAAAAAAAAATTATTTTAAAAATTATTTCAAAACTTATGAAATATATTTAGATGTTTGAATAAAAAAATATGAGTTGTATGCAGGCATCCCTACACATCAACAGGAATCAACTTATATTTGGAGTTCACCCGACCTTCAAGCTATTTCAAACATCACTCTGAAAGATGAGTCCTACTGCTATATTAATCTTATTTGGGCTCTCCTCTCCTTGATCGGAGCACCCGCCCACCAACCACGGTGGACTTCTGGGTGGCCGTTTGGTTGGAGCTTAGAGTGCTATCCAACCTCTTGACTGCTTTCAGTTTCATGGCACCTTTACCGATGGCCTTGGCCCCTCTCCTGAGAGGACTGGTGGTCATCGGTTGAGTGTCTTCATCATCATCTTTCCACTCATAAACGTCAATGCCTTCGTCCAACTTCTCGGGACTACCAAGGGACGGCTTGCTGATCGGAGTCCATTTGCTCCCGCTCTTGCTCTCAAACTTGACAGGACTGGACAATACCGGTTTGGTTTCCAGCGGTCTTATTGCCTCTGTCCAATTGCCCGTTGTGTTGCCTACGGTGTAGTCCGCCAAGGTCTTTGCCGGGGCTGGTTTTGATTTGGTATCTACAAACCAGTTGATGACTGGTAGGTTGCTGGCTTTACTGTTGTCCATGTTTTTGACTGGGCTCATGGGTGATTTGGGAGACTCTTGTGAGCTAGTGCTGTAGGAAGGCTTAGGTGGGCTTAGAATGTTGTCCTTCTTTAATGGACTCGTGTGCTGGATGACTGACCCACCATAGCCCTCATTGCTATTACTCCTACCATAGCTTACTCTATCCTGTCCTGCATCATGGCTAGCTTCGACAGGCTTCACATTGTGAAACCAGCTCTTGTTCGTATTGTCAACATCCTGCTTTTCAACCGTGCTGCCAAAAGCAGCTGTAGACGAATAATCAGCTGCTGCTGCTGCTGCTCCACGCGGAGAGTTCCTTTTGTGTTCTCTGTTATTTGTATGCGCAGTTTCCCTGGCTGACATTGCCGGGCTGTACGAGGGCGCTGTTCCGAACGTGCTGTGCATCGGGTCTCTCCTTGATTCTTCTGCATCGGAAGACAACGATGACGACGACATGGAACCGCTGAGACTGTCATTACCGTAGCTTGATTCAGTTTTACTACCGTTGCCATTGAACTCATTCTCCATGGTTAGTTTCTTCCTAGGAGGGGATAGCTCTTGGTCTTTTGGAGATCGTTTCCTACTTGGGGTAGAGGGTGCTGATTTGGGCTTGGCTATATCCATGACCGCTCTGATTCCTTCATCGGTTGGTGGCCACACCCGGTTACCCTCGTCGTTCTGAAGGAAGATCATCATGGTTCCATGTGCTGCACGCCAACTAACACTAGACCTACAACAAAATTCATAGAATTCACAGAATTTAAGCACATAACACTATTTAACTAAGCAACAAACAAGTATAATTTACAAAGAGGATTCTGATACATCTAAGAATTCAGAATGATAGCTCACTAAGGACATTCACAATGAGGTAAATTTCAACTGCTCAAGGCATGAGTAAGCACACACATCACAATCGAATGCACCTTTAATATTCCCATGGTCACAGTTCTTGTGTAGCAGGAAAAACGAATACATAAGCTTACAGTCCATCAATGCTCAAGGCAAATTTGCATTGTTCAGAGGTAATAGAATAGCCCACTTGTGCCCTGTAAAAGACCTCCCATTTCTCTTTACCAGGCCATATCTTATTTCAAAATGTCAAGAACCCTTGAAGAAATCATTCTTCTTCCCTTTTTCTTTTGTAATGGTCTCTGTCCACTAACAGAAATAGGAGATAATCATGGCTATGCTAAACACACGCACCATGTTAATAAGTATGGCTGTTACTTACTCTGGAACAGCGTGTTGGTTGCCACTCCTGTACTCATGCTCATAGGCTGGGATGACCTCCTGTCTCCTCTTGAATCTGATGAAAGATTTGTTTTAATTAAAAAAATCAAGGTAACTTTTTGAATAAATAAAATATTTGAAATGGATGGTGACAATAAAATCAGGAACAGAGATAGGGATATAGTGAGTGTGTGTGTGTGTGTGTGCGTGATAGCGAGAGAGAGAAAGAGAGAGAGAGAGAGAGAGAGAGAGAGAGAGAGAAAAGAATGAGAGAAAGAGAGAGAACTGGAATGAAAGACAGAAAGGTGACAACAACAATATAATATACTCATACAAATTATAGGAAGAACTAATGGAAATGGAATAAAAATAAAAGTGAATGGAATGATGAATATTATGACTAGAATTAGTGAAAGAGATAGAGTCAGTGGTTACCACGAATGAAGAAAAGGACATGGTTTAAAAGGTAAAATAGGTAATTGATCTGGACATATCATATCTAAAAGAGATGAGCAGAAAGGGGAATGAAAAGCAAAGAAGAAAGAAAATAAGATTATAGGCACATACAAGGATTCTCACTTGTGCATAACACACTTGCCATTACAATCTTTAAATGTATATACAGTCAAATCTGTCTATAGCGACCGCCCAAGGAAAACACAAAAAGTGGTCTTTGTAGACAGGTTTCTTTAGTACATGTTTCAATGAGAGACCACTTTCAAGGGAAACAAAAAATGTGGTCTTTGTAGACAGGTGGTCACTAAAGCAGGTTTGACTGTATATAAATTACAAGTACTATGCAGTTGTAAACTTTCATGAGGCAAAATAAATTACCTGCTGGCTTCCAACATCTTGAGAGCATTGGTTATTGGGTCCCTCCAGTCAGGGGTGAAAACAATGAAAGACAGCGGGTCTGTGGTTCTCTCCAACAGTTTCTGCATACGGACAAATACACAATGTTAGTCAATGACGTTAATGAAGAAGAAACCGTATATTGCCAACAGATAATTGAGGGCATTCTGATTCTGTCTTACAGTTCGCTGTCCAGAAAATGTAAACCAATGTAATTTCTTAAAGAACATAACTGAATTGAAGCACTATATAATCTGATGAACGTATTAAAAAGTTGTTTCAAATCCATTATTCATTCACAGAAAGTAAAAGAAAGGGTTTGTTCTTGTGTGAATCAATGCTCAATGCACATTAACGACTGTGAAGTTTGTACCAATATCAGATATGTTATACCAAATTTTCCAAGGACCTGGCTTGTACTGACACAAGTTTTTCATTGATATAAAACAGAGAAAGGAAAATTAAAAGCATTACATATCGTATTGCTCTCACCTCAAAGTGAATGACGGTTGCTTCCATGAGTTCCTCTCCAAACGGCGGGTTTGCTTCAAATGATCCACTGAAGGGAAAGAAGTCCAAGATTGGCCTGCAAGAAACAATAATCAAAATAAAAATGAAAACATCTACATTCTTTCCACTATTCCTGTATGATTTTTCTTTGCAATAGCAATCAGGAGTATGACATTCAATTAATTTCCCAACGTAATCCCAACATACGTCATAAAATCCTATGTATCTTTTATGACAATCCGTGATCCTTCAAACAGGAATAGCACATCTGAGCTTGTTATGACGGCCCACTTCATGTTTGTATGCACAGCAATAGTTATTCAATGTAGCCACCATCATGATATCATAATTCTACATACAATGTGAACAGTGCCGTTGGTTCCACGATACATCAATCAAACTTAATATATTCCTTTTATTAATTCATACACAATATGCAATGCATACAGCAATTCCACCCAAATTTTCAGTCTACCACCTTCAGTTAGTCATCACAATGTTTCATATAATAACATGTCAGGCTTTTGATATCTTCCTTCCTTGACAGATTATATTTTTCTACTAATTAACTTTGTTTGTACTTATCCTGTAAATATGTGTCAGTGCTGTTAGGTGTCATAAAGAAATACCCAAATGGGGCTTCATTTCTCAAAGAGGAACAATGCAAACCAGGGGGGTGTTTCACAAAGATTCTAAGTCGAACTTAACTCCAAGTTGGATTTGAAAATTATGGAGAGCCATTTGTAGCCGTATAATGAAATATATTCAAAAGCAAACTAGATGGAACTTCGACTGCGCGCAGTCGAAAATGATGCCTCCGTCAAAGAGCAATTTTACAAACCAACACAGAAGAAATTTTTCAAATTCAAGTTCAATTGTAATCCATTAACAGGTTCTCAGAATATCGTGATTACAAGCAATTTCTCATATACATATATGACCCTTTGATCTTTGACCTCATGACCCTAAAATCTACTCAGTTCATTGGCTCTGCAAGATGTCCTAAGTTTGGCAGGAATCCATCAATCGGTTCTTCAGATAACGCGATCACGAGCTGTTTTTGCATACATAATGAGCCCTTTGACCTTTGAACTCGTGACCCCAAAATCTAATCAGTTCATCGGCTCTGCAAGATACATACATGACCAAAGTTTGGCAGGAATCCATCAACTGGTTCTTCAGATAACGCGATCACGAGAACGGGACGTACGGACGTATGGACGGACAGACAACCCGAAAACATAATGCCTCCGGATACTTCGTAACGGAGGCATAAAAATCAAGTATTTTAGACTTTTCATAAATTCCACATCAAGAACATGATAATAGAAAAATATGAATGATTTGAATCAACATTCTATGCCTTTTTAAATAAATTTTACAAAATATTTTCAAAGGTGCTAATGGCTTTCCATAATTTTTAAGTCCAAGATAAGAGATAAGTTCAACTTAGGATCTTTGTGATACACCCCCCTGTTCTCTGATGATGAGTCAGTCTTACCCTCTTGATCCAAAGTAGCTGTCTGTATCAACAAAAGCTGAACAGTATTGCTTGAAGTAACAGTTGAGAGGTGAGGCGAAGCACTCAAAGGTGACCCCAAAGTGTTCGTTGAGAGCTTTGAAGACTCCTGTAGGAAGGGCTCCTTGAAGGTTGTGACCCTCGGTCTCTCCTAAACCAAACAGGGTCTTCAAGAGTTCAAGGGGGACAAACGTGACGGGAGTTAGTATTGGAAAGGGCAATGGAAAGTGCAAAGGAGAGGCTGAATGACTATCTTATATTACTGGAGTAATGAACATGTAGGCATAGTTTATCAAGGTGACTATAAAAACGATTTTTGAGAACTATGAAAACATCCAAAAGAACATAGACCCTTGGAAATCAGGTTTGTAATTCTCTCCCCATCACATTTTGATAAAATGAGGGTGATCGTTTAGAAAACACCTATCTAAAAATATATTATTTCACTGAATTTGAAACAAGAGTCTGAATGATCCTTACTAAACCTCTCAGGTTATTTTGTGTTTTAGCATACTAATTATGAAAAAAATCCTTATGAAGTAATGATAATTGGTCTCTCATTAGTGTATGGCTTGTGCATCATGCTGATACAAAAGAATATTTTTCTCTTTTAGACCTGGCCAACATTCTGCTTAGAGAGTGACCAACAATGTGCACAAGGCTAATATAAAATATTATAATATGCATGAAAGATTTTGCACCCACCAGAAAAATCAGTGTACCTTACGCTGTACCTTGTAGCCCACTTCAGGTCAATCAATATACATTTATCTGCAGTTTATTATAATGAATACCTGATATCTCCTTAATAAGCACCACGCTCTTGGCAAGAAATTGTGTCTCGTGGGGTCATCACGGCAGTTGAACTGGTACAAGGCATCCTGAAAAGTGATATTAAAAATATGGAATGATGGTGAATTAGAAATCAACACTGAAGATTACCCTGTTTAAAAACATTTCATGAAAAATCTCACTCAAGGAATCCTGTTATAATGAAGTACAAAGTATCATGCATACAGATTGAATTACAGTATGTATATTTTGCAATATTAATTTGTTGATATCACAACAGATGGTCAAAAAAAAAGACGAATATAAATAGAAAGGATCATATGACACGGAGAGGAAACTATGCAGTTGGATGGCAACATGTGCATTCAAGTTTACATTTCAAGGCTTGGATGAAGAAGAATAGACAGAGGAGAGCATTTACCAGTTTCATCATATGTTGTGTATTGATCTTCATCATCTCTCCCTTGTATCTCAGACAAGTGACGGAACCTTCCTCGTGCACATCTACGGTCGGTAACCGTGGGCTCTGCACCGCCATCTGGATATTGTAGCAACGGATCTTCCTTTCTGATGGTGGTCTCGTAAATGGTGGTGGCTCTAGCATATCAAATATGATTAAAGTACTATGTTACGCACAATTCAGGGAGAGAAAGCAGGCTACACAGCACATACCATAATTTTTCAAACATTCTATGAATATTTATTAACAATACAATGAACCCAAAGCCATTTGAAATCAAGCTCTCAAAACTTTCTGCGGCACTTAAAGCCCCACTGCACAATTTATAGCTACTTGCTCCCTCTATATAGCAAACAATGCCTTATCGGTGCCTGTTGGTCCCCCATTATCCCCTTTTTTAAATGTTAAATGAGAGCTGATTTGATGAGATAACCACATGTCACCTTGCAGGGAGGTCTAATCCCCCTGGCCAAGCAAGTACAAACAGGCTTTAATTTCATATGAATGTCATTATACATGTGTTTTTCACAATCTAAATCATCCAGCACAATTGATAAACTTCAGTAACCTCATAAGATCCTTGACACATTAAATTAAACGACAGTCAAGTGTTTATCCCCTATATCTTTGAATATCTTGTAGAATGGTGCAGCAAAGCCAGTACTTTTGCAACATGAAACTTCCATGAATTGCTAATAATGGCCATTTTTATAAATAGAAACAGCAAATAGCAAATGTTTCATGTTGTGATTCAATACAAATATGTTTTGTGTATCTTAAAATTTGTGCATATTTATCACTCACTACGTTCACTTTTCTGGATTAACAGTACATGAAGCCTGTGATCAATAGGAGCAGAAACTCATACTACGCAGCTTCATCGCATTGAAGGGTACCCGGTAGGATGCGGCTGCCATTGTTGGTCAAACAGTTTTTGAGCGTCAAGTAACGCCTGGCTGGAATGCTCCCCAGGGAGTGGAGATTGTGCACACAGTGCGGGCAAGCACTGAATCCAATGCCCGGGGTAATAGTTTATTTGTAAAGCGCTTAGAGACATTTGTATTAAGCGCTGTATAAAAAGTAAATATTATTATTATTATTATTGAAATATAAAATCAAGCCATTCATGACCTATTTTGCTGACCTTCTATATGATGTTCCTTCAAGATTTCCCAGTGTTTCTTCTGTAGCTTGGCGCACGTATCACAGGACAGGGTGTACACTTTGGCACAGATGTTCTCAATGGAACTCCTCGCTACTTCACACAGGTGAGGACCACACTGATCCTTTAGGTAAGTCAGCCGTTTCTGGATGATGGAAACAAAAAACACATATGCAAATGTTAAAACGGGGTGACATTAACAGAACAAATACAGAGCACTAATGAAATTAATCATTTGATAAATTGATAAATCAAGGGATTAATGTGCACAATTGAATGATCCAGTTCGACAAAATATCTTGTAAGTAATATCAGGGATATTGAAATGCCCTACAGAAAAAATGTTTTGAGTCCATTTAAATTGAATCTAAGAAAAAGGAAAACGTGCACAACTTCAAATCAACTTTCTTATCCAATTCAACTACTACTATCAATATTAGCACTACAATTACTACAGGTATATCTCATCTATTTAATACTACTTCTACTACTGTGAATTCTGTTCTATAACTACTGCTCATTTTGCTTCTTATAATGCTTCTTACAGTCTTAATTGCTTTAACTACTTAACATTTTCTGCTACTACTCACACTGCCACAGTGTCCTACAACAAAGAACAGAAGTAATTTAACTTTTACCATGCCACAATGCTTAACTCCTCAAAAATTTAGACACCGATTAATAATTATGTACCATGCACTCATCAATGGTGCAGTTTGGCTGCTTTCGTGTCCACTGGAAGATATCCTCGGCATTCCACTTCACCAACTTTCTGCTTTCTGATGAAGCAGGCCTAGTGAGGTAAGGAAATAAAGCTTTCATGTTTGGCTTGGTTTGTAAAAACAAACAGGTATTACTGGTACATGAACATTTTCATGAAAACTTCACTGAGTTCTGGTAATTCAATGAAATACTGATTTAAAGAACACATTGTAGCAGTTAAATGAGAAAACATTTCCTAATTCTACATTGTGAGGGCAATTCCTGAAAGGTACCAGTACGTAAATACAACTTTCATGAATTCGGAATCTGTTGCAGGGTTCATCAACAACCACACATTTATGTTGTGCTTTGAGACAAAATATAATACCAATTCTGAATGGGAATACAAACATTTTCTGGACAGTGATCAACAAAACACAGCATATAGAAAATCTGTGAGCTTTTAAAAAGGTCGAAATCACTTTATAACTGATAAAAACCTAAAACATTTTCCAGTAATGGCAATACATGCGTACCAAATTTTTTACATATTTTTTATCTATGGTTAATAACCTTTGATAATTAAAGGCAGAGGCACCTTACCTGGACTCTATCATTTTCTTTGCAGCCTCAGCATACCTCACTAGAAGTTTCCTGGCATGAGAGTGAAGATTCGGCCTGTACAATCTATTGTGAATGAATGAAATGAAAATGAATACACCTTTATGTTTATGGTAAATTCATATTTAGGCATAGACCTATAATCAGAAGCCCAGCTTGAGCCGGGGTAATATGGGAGCACCTTGACTGGAGTCCCATGCCTGGGGGGTGTTTCACAAAGATCCCAAGTCGAACTTAACTCTAAGTTTGACTTAAAAATTATGGAGAGCTATTTGAAGCCTTAAAATAAGATATATTCAAAAGCAAAAATTAAAGTATTTTAGACTTTTTATAAATTCCACATCAAGAACATGAACACTCCTTGATAATACAAAATATGAATGATTTGAATCAACACTTTAAAGGTATTACAAAGTTTTGGGAAATTTTGAAAAATGGGTGGATAGTGATTCTTTACAATTTTGATATATTTGGATGCCCCTGTGGATGAATTAAAAACACCAGAAATTTTAGCCCCTAAAACATTTCTGCTTTCGAGAAAAATCCATTATAAAGATTTACCGGTGCTCCCGGTAAATATGGATAAATTTCAAATAGCTCCTACGGCCGTATAATGGTAGCTGCGACCATGAAAATCTCAGAGTATGTAGTTGTGGTATATTACTTCCGAACGAGAATAGCTTATCGGTCGATTTTAGTCAATAAACATTGTTTTATAACTTAATTAATATCTTGACCTTGAGAGGGAGCTATTCAACATAAAGTGTTTATTATTTAAAATTTCATAATTTTAGAGTCGATTTCGACCGCGACAACGATCATTGAATATTGTAGGATCGTATATGCTTCCAATATGTTCAATTGAACCAAATTCATGACCTAATTCCAAAACTTTGTATTACCTTTAAGCCTTTTAAAATAACTTTTACAAAATATTTTCATAGGTGCAAATGGCTCTGCATAATTGTTAAGTCCAGTTAGAGATAAGTTCAACCTAGGATCTTTGTGAAACACCCCCTAGTGAATATGAGCACTATAGAAATACACAAGACTTCTTCAGTGAAAGTTGAAATGAATAATGACTTGGCCGACATACTTGATAGGAATGTCACTCATGATTTCTCTCATCATAGAGGTTGAGACGGGGTCTGAACACTGGCTTGGTAGCATAGGATCCTTGCCTTTATCCACAACCATCCTCTCAAGTAACCAGCGGTTGAAGGACTCACTGGGTGCGTGGATGCCTGGAAACAGAAACAGGAGACATTAACAAATTGATTATGAGAAAGGATAGACAAGTAATACAGTAGCAAGCAGACAGTCGAATGGCTCAGACTCATTAGAAATGAATTTATCAGGGATGCCAGTAAGAATTGATGAGAGGGCCTGAAAATCACCTAGAATGAGCTATTTTGTACACAAAAAAGCCTAAACTATGGTCTGAAAATAACTCACCAGGGCCTGAATTCAGGCTATTGCCTGAAAATTGGCACCCCTGATTTATATCAAGTCAAATACAAGAATGGGGTAGATAATTATTTTATTGACAAGCTGCTGAATATGAAATTTGGTTTTTTTTAGGCCAAAGAGCAGCATGAAAATAAATAAAGTGAAGTGGTACAAGAATTCAACATTTTCTTTATACACATGCCTGAAAATGTCAAATTATCAATAGGATGCTTCCCAATCAAACTTTCTAACTTTAGAAGAATTGTTAAATAATGGAATCATAACTACTGAATTAATCATAATTCAATCATAATTTTATGATAATCATTCACCCCCTCATTATCAACCTGTCAAACTTGAAGATGTATTTACAATTTCACTGCATAACATGGCTACGAGTCTCTTATAAAGATCTAGCAAAATACATTCACAATAAAGAGAAAACACTTTTGTAAACAAATTAGAATGGCAATGTTTACCTTCTCTTGCCATGCAGAGTTCCTGGTACTGTTGTCTCAGCTTACTGACTAGCACACTCCTCATCAGTTCAATGTCGTTGTGTGGGGGAGGCAGGGTACATGGAAATCTCTCATGCATCGTAGCATTCGATTCCAGAGTAAAGTCCCAAAATAAGCTGCAAACAGAATAAATATTCAAACATTCATGATATATTTTGTGTATAAGACAGGCCTTCAAACACCGAAAGATCACACAAGATTTTGATGTCAAGATTTGATCAAAAGCTTAAATTGACTTTAGCTATGCTCTCATCATATCTTTTTAATTAGTTTCAGGCTTAGTGCATCCTTGGCTGACCGCAAGGGCATTTAAGGCCTGATGTAGATGTGGCCTTACAAACACCCATCCCTGCCCCTTGCAACTCTTTTGGATTGCAGATTTGCTTCAAGTGTGTACATACGAATGATCTTACAATGCATATGGATCCTCGACATCCCACAACTTGGTTTCAACGTTTGATCATAACAAGCATTTAGAATGTAAAGTGCAAAGTCAAGTAGATAAATGATATGAACAAATTTGAACAAAATATCACTTCCCTGACTTACCTACCTAAATGCATGGCATTACAGATATAAACATAAAGAATTTGTTCACATAATGCTTTTTTTTTTCCTGAATCACTAATTTTTTAATCTGATTATGTTTTTTTTTAATCAAGGAAACAGGGTTTACAAGAAATATACATATATATCTTCCAGAAAATGTGAAGAACTACCACTTCATCATCCTTAAGATAATGCAGTCAAATCTTCTTTAGCGACCACCTGTATAGAAAGACCACCAGTCTATAGAGACCATATTTTTGTTTCCTTGGAAAATGGTTTCTCTTTGAATCCTGTACTTAAAGGCCATCTGCCTCTAAATCACTTGTCTTGTCTCTCTCTCTATCTCTCTCTGTCTCTCTCTCAAGAGAGAGCGGTCTTTATATACAAGTTCCACTGTGCAATACATTGATTTGTTCACATACCCTTTGAGCATATCCTTCCTCATGGTCGGACTGAGAGGGTGACCGTCCACAGAGGACTTCCTCCTGACAGGGGCTAGTCCTGGGGAGCCAGCAGGTAAAGGGGTAGGGGTAGGAGGTTGTTGAGTCTTGCCTTCTGTGATCTGAATACCCAGGGGATCATGCTGTATTGATAAGAACATGATATGCACATTGCACTGTAATACCCCATGTGTTGAGGAGAGAACACAGATCTTAGTTGCAAGGAATGTGTTTTATGCTTGAGAAGTTTATTTTTTTGAATGCGACTGTGACAAAGAAAGGGGGAAGAATGTGAATTGGTTCATGGACTGTTGCTTGAATATAACAAGTGACTTTTAACCAAGCTTCTTATTTGTTACTGTCTTAATACTGAGAATTAGAGACATTGCAGATACAGAATATGTACACATGGATGGAGCTATTACTATAATTTTCAAAATAAATAAATTTATAGACTTGCAGTCTAGGCAAGTGAAACTTTACAACTCTATACAAGATCTGGAAAGGGAAAATGACCTAGGACCCTTATGGTTACAAATCACAGTTTAAGCCCCACTGTACTACTGGTAGCTACTTGCTCCCTCTATATAGAAAACAATGCCTAAGTGATGCCCGTTGGTCCCCCATGATCCTCTTTTTCTAATGTTAATTGAAAGCTGAGTTGATGAGATAACCACCTATCGGTGATCTCGCTGGGTAGTCTAATCCCTCCTGGCCAAACTAGTATAGATGGGCTTTAATGCAATTGAGAAGAGAGGTAAGACCGAGTGTCTATCCTCTCATTGTTGCAGAAACTCACCCTATTAGGTCCAGATGGGCTTCCAATAGGAGGCATCTCCCACATGGACTGGTTGTTGAACTTGTTGAAGAAGTACCAGCGCTGTTCGCGTTTACTCCAGAATCTTCTCCATCCCTTCTGAAGCAGCTCCATAGGGAGGTCATGGGAAGGGTCAGGGCTCTGAGGCATCTGAGATGGTGGGGATGTTGCACCTACATCCACAAAACAAAAAAACAAAGATTAGTCAAAAAGAAAAAACAAAATTACATCAGGAAATATGTTAGAGGCAATTTTTGAATTACAATGGAATGCACAAATGGATCCAAGAAATACATTACATTTCTATTGTCTAGGTGGGTATGCTGTTTGAAAAAAAATCAATTTAATAGGCAATGTGAAATTATGATCAGAGTATTGGTGTAAAAAAAAAGGGGCATTCCTTTTACTGTCCTAATGATAAAATAAAAAATGCATACAGAATGGAAACCTCCTCGTAGACATGAAAGGTATAGTAGGTAAAAGTAGAAGGGAGACACTTACCAGAGATGTTAGACTGCTGTGGATCCTGCTGATGAGGCCCGGCTGGCTGATCCTGCCCCTGATGTACCGGAAACTGCTGAAATGGGCTCTGTTGTTCGCCATTGCCCTTGCCTGGAGCCACAGCTGGACTCTGGGGCACAGGAGTCTTGGGTTGTGAAGATGATAGGTGAGAGGAAAAATGGTGTCCAATGGACTGCTGCCTCACGCCGACAGGTGGCAGGCTGTGCTTGCTAGACTCTTGCTTGGACATGTCCATGATGCTGATCTGCAAGAAGGGGGCACATAAATGATGTGGAACATTAATCAACATTAATATTTGACACATGCCAATCTTCGATCCCCCATGACTCTGGATATCCCATGCACAGAATTACAACATAACTACAATTCAATTAGCAACAACACAAGCACAATGTCTGCAATTAGACAAATCAGGCAGATAAGGAAATTTCTTGATAAGAAAACTACTGAGAAACTGATTCACGCATTTGTTTCTTCAAGGATCGATTCCTGCAATTCTCTCCTTTTTGGCTTACCCGAGTAAGATAGAAAACTACAAATAGTGCATAACAGTGCTGCAAGACTTATAGCACATGCAAAAGGGAGGGATCCCTTCACTGGTTACCCATAGTAGATAGAATTATTTATACAGTTATGCCGCAAAGTAATCACTCACAAATCTCCTTGTTACCTCTTTGATATCATTATTCCATACATGTATGTACCTAGCAGTAGATCTACGTTCCTCAAGTAAACAAGGGAAACGCTCTCGGCGGTCTCGCCTGCATTACGCAATTCAATATGATGAAAAATTAAGGTTAGGAGTTAATCATAGGTAGGGTGGCTCACAGCAGCCCCCCCCCCCCCCCCCCCAATGAAACCCTCTGAATATAATCAGTATTTTGAAGTGAATATTGACCAAGAATCATCGGAAGAATTATTTACTAATTTGTACCAAGATCAATAACTTTAATGGATGAAAAATATGAAAAAAATAACAAAAAAATATATATATATTTTTTTACTAAAATCCTCACATACTGACCGAAAATGACCTTTGACCTTCACTTTGTGTCCTGGAATTTGTGTCATAAGATTTTTGATACTTGATAACCCTTGTGTACAAATTTCATGGAATTTGAAAAAACACTTTTGAAATTATGCTAAAAATTCAAAATCTTGATGTTGATGCCACAAAAGATTATTTTTAGACAACCTCTATTGATTCTCAAAATGTATAAAACACTGTAGAAAACTCACCAGAATTCACAAAAATCTGTACTTTTTTTAACTTGCCAATGTGGGAATAAATACTTTGAAAATTTAAATTTAAAATCTATTGTCAATCATGGCGAAGGGCCATTTTGTATTCATTGTGTACATTTCTTGGTCGCTGTGAGCACTGTATCTCTGTGTAAACTTGATGTACACAAATTTTGGGGTAAAAAGCTCAATCCAGGCATAGTACCTTACCATGTCACACATACATAAAATCCTGTACATTTTTGCAGGCACGAAATGGGCCGTAGGGATTTTGGTGGTCAACTTTCTTTTGGTTGATCATTAGCTACAGCAGACTCTAGTGAAAAAGGGTGCAACGGAGGTGAATCAGCGGCGGTTTCTTCAGTTTCTCTACATGATTTTGAGCATTTTTGCGCTCTGCGCATGTAGGGTTACCGATCAGCGCACTGGCAATGAGAAAAACAGATTCTGCGTAATACCCCGTCCACTTTTACGAGTTGTCCGTCTTCCCGAGGATTTATCGTTCATAACGTGAAAGTCTCTGTGTTGTGTAAGTGAGACATGTATCATCATTGCGCAATCCGTTTTTCGTATCGCCACCTCGCGGATTGATAATGAAGATCGTCTGCAAAAATGTGGACGACCCTAATTTTGTAGGACGTGATTTGTCCGCGTTTACTTTATGCAGAGGATCCTTATTCTTGGACCAGCGCCCCTATTGCTAATGCTTGTATGAGGTCCATATCATTTATAATGAGTCCCCATGCATTATTTAATGTACTATAATGTAGGAGTGAGTCTGAGTGGAAGAGAGGATTAGTTTTTTTTTCTTCAGAATTCAACGTTTTTTTATGTTTGGATCCAACTAACTGACTGAAACTAGTTTGTAATCCTTGAATAGGGAGGCCAATGCCCGGGCGTAAGGCTTCTACGCCTACGATTTGTGCGCTCGTCGTCCAAGTCAGAAAATTACCAGAAGAAAATAAAAGGGGAAAAAAAAGAAAACAAATATCTATGGAATAAAATGTATAACAAATACACAATTACACACTCCACAACATACCTATAATCACGGATCTGTAATGGTCTTTCACCATTTGTTGACGATCTTGCAGATTTTGACGTTTTTAGATCCAATAATTCTGTTAGCAGACGACCTTGGCGCGCACATATGAGAAACTAGAAGGGTCCTAGAGGGCGATGAGGTTAGCTCACAAAAATCCTTCTCAATGACTGAAGGTAGCGCCTAAAAATATGGAATCAATTTAATATCAAAGAACTTTTGATAGAGATTAACATATCAGTTGTGCACAAATGTCACTTTTAACAACTAGAAAATATAACGAAAAAGGATTATATCTTTTTAATTGCAGATTTTTACAAACTGCACAATCAAAGGTAGATAGAGTACGATGTTTTTGTCAATCTTGCGTTGGTTTGAGCCCCATAGCTAGAGCCATCTCAAATTGGGGAGCAAAACTGTGAACAAACACGTCATTGTTCCAGCCCAAAATAGAAGTCTTGCGACATCATAATATGAATATGTATGAGGTCCGGTCTCATCGCGCGCAAAACAAATTTGACGTAGTCTCACACATAGTACCTTTTTCTCAGCACTAGACACCAGTGTCATGCAGTAATGTATGAGAAGTGTAAAAAAAGACATTTCAGTAAAAAAAAAAAGTCTACGTGAGCAGTCTATACTCCAATTGAGAAGTGTAATGAATGCCATGATTTGAACGTGTGTGTTTTAGTATATGATATCATCATGGTTAGTGAGAGAGAGAGAGAGAGAGGGAGAGAAATATCTCCGTCAGTACACGTCTATCAATGCGTGCAGTCCTATTGACTATGTTTGATTCCGTATTGTGTTCGCTGCAACTGTTGGATTTATCGATCGTATTGTGTTCGCTGCAACTGTTGGATTTTGCAGTGTCAGATTGATCTTTACTCATGAGGAAATAATTGGAATACATATCAAAACTAAGGTAGGCCTATTTATTTATTTCAATCATTTTCTTAATTTACAATGAGTGGTTTTCGAGCTTTCTCTCATTATGGCATGGCTAGCATGGCTCGATTGCGGCTTGCATGCAATTACCGTACGTGGACGGCCTGTAGTACTGTGTCGGTGTGTGCGACTAATTCAAGGCTAGCCGGTGATGATGAATGTACTTTCGCGCGAAGTTTTGAACTTGTTGTCCGGGCAATGACCATGATGACACGCCCATTCCCTCGGGCCTGTCTAATTCTCGACGTAATTTTTGGGACCATGAAATTGATTGTTTCAAGGCTCTTGCGTACGGCCAAGCGTAGAAGGAAGGGAGTGCTTAAAAGCTGGATATCTCCTATTTTATGGAACTTCTGGAGTCGGCAGATGGGTGAGTTTTCTTAGTGAAAGTAAATGCTTTCTTTTAATCTTTGTTTTATTTTAAACAAATTCGTAATTAAAAAGTTAGATTTGGGCATTGGCCTCCCTACCTTGAAGTCTAAGTTTGAACGTTTACATATATTCAGTGACTCAGTCTCAAATATCAAGGATCAGTATTAATCTGATCTCACATGAAAGTTAATTATCGAATTCTGACATGTCGGAGCTGGTCTAACCTGGTCGACCAAGGCCCGCCAAAGCTGCTTCAAGTGGCCGAGGCAGACGCTGACGCGCAGCCGTAGGCGTGTCGGTCCGTGGCAGACTCGAGCAAAACAAAAAACATTGACCTGGGCATTTTGAAAACACAGATAAACCAGCAACAAATGACTCAGACATATCCAAACATGTAACAAACTATGCTTAGGAAGTTCAAAATGATGAAATTACCTAAAAAGTGATGAAATACAGGATCAGTCATTGAGAAATCGAAGATTTTATTGAAAACTGATTTGATCTATGACGCTCTGTGTAACAGCCATTTTGGCAAGCTTACGCTAAGCATGATGGGAAATCCTGAAATGGCATTGTCAACCTCGTTTCCAGATCCAGTGTAGGTGTGCATGACGTGAAATAATTTGCAGTGAAAACAGACGCTGTAGTTTAATGCTCAGAAGTTTTGACGAGGAAAGTCCGGGGGGTGGGGAGGGTACTGGCGTATTTGAAGTGGGAAAGGGGCATTTTGCCTACTTGAAACGTTTCTGAGCAAGATTTTTTTATTCTAAGACCAGTGGCGGATCCAGGGGGGGGGGGGAACAGGGGGCACGTGCCCCCCCCCCCGGCCAAAAAAAAAAAAGGAGAAAAAGGAGGGGGAAAGAAAAAGGAGAGGAAAAAGAAAAAAATGGAAGAGAGAATGAAGAAGAAAAGAGGGAGGAGAGAAAAGGGGAGAGGAGAATAATGAGAAGGGAAAAGAAAGAAAGGGGGATGATATTATAAGAAGGTGTTTTTTTTACCGGGTAAGGGGCGGGGGGGGGGGGGCATGCAATTTTAAGTCGAACATGACTATATAATACAACAGATTTTATCTCCTTTATAACTTATAACTTATAACTTATAACTTAGTCTTGAATTAATTTTCCGATATACCTATTCTAAGTGCTCTTTCAGCATGCAGATTGTCCCCGCCATTAATCCTGCCACAGTTGCTGGTTTCATTGTCATATTATTTTCTGTCATCCCTGTGGCCGCGAAGCCTTTTGTTTCTATCCGTTTCGCAAGCACTTTTTTCCATCGCCTACATGTAATGATTATTGCTTCCATTTTGCAAAAGATTCCAGTGGCGGATCTGTGGGGGGATGGGAGGGGTTAGGGGGTTAAACCCTAAACCCCCCCCCCCCCCCACTTGGGCTGCCAAGTGAAAATGTAATAGAAAAACGCCATCATGTGTCCAGACCCACACAGTATCCGCATCGTCATCGGGTCAAACCCCCCTTAAACTGTTACTTGATTTAAAAAGACGTTATCGTGCACTGCTTTTTATGGTCTCCATTGTGTTAGTAGATGCCAGGAAAACATCACTTACGGGGGTTCAAAATAGCCCCCCCTCCCCCCCCCCCCCCCGCAAAAAAAAAAAAAAAAAACGCCTCGCCGCTACACAGCTCGGACCTTGCGGCTCGTGGACGATGCTCCGCATCGTCATTGAGTCGAACCCCCCTCAAACTGTTACTTGATTTAAAAAGATGTTATCATGAATTGCTGTTTATGGTCTCCATTATAGTAGATGCCAGGAAAATATCACTTACGGGGGTTCAAAATAGCCCCAAATAGCCCCCCCCCCCCCAAAAAAAAAAAAAAAAAAAAATCGCCTCGCCGCTACGCGGCTCGGACTTCGCGGCTCGTGGACGATGCTCCGCATCGTCATGGGTCGAACCCCCCTTAAACTGATACTTGATTTAAAAAGACGTTATCATGCACTGCTTTTTATGGTCTCTATTGTGTTAGTTTATAGATGCCAGGAAAACATCACTTAAGGGGGTTCAAAACAGCAACAAACAAAAAAAAAATCGCCTCGCCGCTTCGCGGGTCGTGGACGATGCTCCGTGTCGTCATTGGGTCAATCCCCCCCCCCCCCCCTTAGCAAAAAGCCAGATCCCATCATCCGCCCCTGGATCCCTACTCTTTGAGGGGGTAGGAAAAAGCAATTTTACGTCATTATTACTCCAGGAAGTGCCTGAAAATGCACCTAATGTGGTTCTAAAATTGCAAATGCTTCCTACTCACGGAGGGGGTTCTGACCCCCTCCCAGACCCACCCCCGCTTGGTCGCTCCGCTCCCTCGCCGCTAACGCCTCGCTCCATCGTATATTTCACCCCATGCGATTTTGTGCCCCCCCCCCCCCCCCCGGTAAGAAATTCCTGGATCCGCCACTGAAGACGGTGAGAATGAGGGAATAAAAAAAGGATAATTAGATACATGTTTTTAATACTACTTTGTACGGAAGCGTTAAAGTGCCATTCTACTTGACGACATGACGAGATATTCCATCTTGTCAAGTTGACTTAATATTCATATCATGTCGACATGTACAACTTACCATGTCGACTTATCAACTTTTATTAGTCGACATGGCGAAATAAATTATGTTGCCAAGTCGACTTCACAAAAAGTTCATGTCGTCATGGCGACATAAGTTATCTTGCCAAGTTGACTTCGCATAAAGTTCATGTCGTCATGGCGACATAAATTATCTTACCAAGTCGACTTCCCAAAAAGTATCTGTCGTCATGGCGAAATAAATTATCTTGCCAAGTCGACTTCTCAGAAAGTATGTCGTCATGATGACATGAATTATCTTACCAAGTCGACTTCCCAAAAAGTATATGTCGTCATGGCGAAATAAAAATATCTTGCCAAGTCGACTTCGTAAGAAGTACATGTTGTCATGGCGAGATAAAATATGTTACCGAGTCGACTTAATAACAGTAGATGTCGTCTTGGCGACATAAATGATCAGGTGGAGTCATTTTTAAGAATTACAGTTAAGTGCAATCATGTATTTGGTCTTCGTCACACTACATATCTCGCCATGACGACATATACTTTTTGGGAAGTCGACTTGGTGAGATAATTTATGTCGCCATGTCGACTAATAAAAGTTGATAAGTCGACATGGTAGGTTAAATATCTTTACATGTCGACATGATATGGATATTAAGTCGACTTGACAAGATGAAATATCTCGTCATGTCGTCAAGTAGAATGGCACTTTAACGCTTCCGTACCACGTGGAGTCAGTTTTAAGAATTACAGTTAAGTGCAATCATGTATTTGGTCTTCGTCACACTACATATCTCGCCATGACGACATATACTTTTTGGGAAGTCGACTTGGTGAGATAAATTATGTCGCTATTACGAGATGAACTTTTTTGTGAAGTCGACTTGGCAAGATAATACATGTCGCCATGACGACATGAACTTTTTGTGAAGTCGACTTGGCAAGATAATTTATTTCGCTATGTCGACATTACTTTTTGGGTAGTCGACTTGGTAAGATAATATATGTCGCCATGACGACATGTATTTTTTTAGAAGTCAACTTGGTAAGATAACTTATGTCGCCATGACGACATGAAATTTTTGTGAAGTCGACTTGGCAAGATAATTTATTTCGCCATGTCGACTAATAAAAGTTGATAAGTCGACATGGTAGGTTAAATATCTTTACATGTCGACATGATATGGATATTAAGTCGACTTGACAAGATGAAATATCTCGTCATGTCGTCAAGTAGAATGGCACTTTAACGCTTCCGTAACTTTGAAACCCGGTCTTTGAAGAGAAGAAATGCAGGGGCCCGGCTCGTTTCTCGAAACTGTCATAAGTCTAACTTCTTGACTAAATCAGCGTTAGTATAAGCTACTTGTCCACTCCGTGTTTCACGAAGCCCTCTTCGCCAAGACAACATCCTGACTATTAGTAGTTATGACGCCTCCGATCCCGTCATAATCTCTGTCATAACTTTTTAGTCGATGGGCAGCGCCATCCCATGTCATTAATTGGGTAGACTATGCAAAAAAGGACAAGATCTTTCTACACATTCACTTAAACAGGAACTTATCTTCTTTTTTTAATTAGAAAATCTTATGAAGATATTCCATGTTTATATCCAAGGCTATGTAAAATGCCGCATATTCAATGACATGATATATTTTTGTTGTGCCGGGTGTGTGTTCCCTTCGTTTCTATTCCCTCCGATACTGTAATAAAAAGGCTCCGAGTAAGTAAACCAGGAAAATATTCAGTAAATTATCATGATTGGACATGCATAAACGCAGAGTAGAGGGCGTATAGGCCTACTTAAAGTGCTGAGTAAAATATCGGTCGACGCGATTTTCTTATTCCCCTCCCCCCCCCCCCCCCCCCCCCCCCCCATCCACTGAACGAAATATCGGTCGGCGCGATTTTCAATTATCAATCACGCTCCTTGAAAAAATCCTGTGTACACCACTGGGTGGGGGTAATAATGGAGCAAGTCCCCGCCACCTGATTTTAACGTCCCCGTGGAAATCCCATTCTGTTACGTCACCTGATTTTTTTACTGTCGCATGCATGGAAGTTCATCGACTAAGAAATGGACCTATCATAATTATGCGGAAATGACCTATCATAATTTTTTTATGCGGAAATAAAATATCGTTCAAACAAATCGAATTGTTTTGTAAAACAAAGTTTGTTCAAAAGTTTGGCATGATCAACAATGCGAATCACTTTTGCGGTGGTATACGCAGACCTTATATATTTGCAATGGTGTAATTTATCAATAACATACAACAATATGAAGTCATATAGTTAAAACCTTTCACATAATTAACCCTTACAAAAAGTACGATGGTTACCATAGTATCAAACAATGATAAACAAATAGAGTCATCAAACAATGAATTCCATGGTTCCCATGGTGGATGGTAATTTTGACAAAAAACATGGTTACCATGGTACTTGCTTTATAAGGGAAAAGTCATATTTGATACATAGGGTATGGTTTTGACTTTTAAGAGAATTTAATTTGATTCAATTGAATTGACGGAGTTCATCGAAAAACTATCACAAAACCATCCATGATTCTCCAACAATTTGAATTAACATATTCAATTCAATTTAATCAACGGTTAACATGCAAATAAAAAACTGATTTACAAAAATATCAGTAGTGAGATAAATTCGTCGCGGCTAAACTGAGTTTTTAGTTTAGTTAGTTTTCTTATCTTTTATTTGTTTGGCATATGGTTTTTTTTTTTTTAATTTTTTATTCTGTCATTTTCAACGAAAGTCTTTGATTTCGATTACAGTAGGCCTACTGATAAATTATTCTTATTTGCCTTAAATGCTTATTTGGTACTTGTATATAGAACTAAGCATTTAATTTGTGTATAATTTCAATCTTCAATCTAACAGGGCCAATGTGGAAAGTAGTTTTGTAACTGACAATGCAACCATGTTTAAAAAAACACAATAAAAAACAACAACAATATATTGACGGATGATTGTATAGATATAGAGTAGCAAGCAGAAAAGTTATTTTATGGCCAATTCAACGCACAAATTCTTCGCACTGACTGCAATGTTCATTTGCATTCTCTCGGTAAAAATATAAAATAATATATAAACCGGGATATAAACGAACATGTAAATATAGAATCAGTGGCGGATCTAGGGAGGGGGAGGGGAAAGGGGAGGGGGGGGGGCCTCCCCTGGCCACAAAACAGGTAAATTTAACCTTTTTTAAATAAAAAAGAAGACGGCCCCTCCCCCTGGCGCAAGGGGGTGGGGGGTGGGTGTTGATTACAAAAAAATTAGTACTCCTTTTGGATCTCCCTAATGGATCCCTTTCCATTCCCCTGCAACTTCTCGTAATCTGAGGACTGAGGTAGCGTATCGAAATGTTTTTTTTTCTTGCCCCTCGTATATCATTATCGTGTGAATAGGATTTGTGACAATGAGACCACAGAGCTGGGAATTGTAAGCTCAATATACAAATATTTCCCCTGAAAAATAATAATAATGCGTTCTCATCTAATGAAAATATGCGGGGATTCAGTCGGGGAAAGAAAACAAAAAGTAAAAGGAAACGTGGGGTGCTGGTTGGCCGTTTGCCTATAGTTGACATTGTCAATATTTGCAACTGTCCTTAAAATCCCCGCTGCCGGAGTAAACGATGCAATGAGTAATCGTTGAGGGGTTTTTTTTAATGTAAAAAATTAGACTACACGGTCATATATATTAAAGGGCCTAATATAAACCCCGAATTTTAAATAAACGTACATTGTGTTACTTCGCTCTCTGAAGATAACTTCGGGTTGGTTCCATTGGAGGATATACGATATTTCGCACTAAATATGTCTCGATCCCAGTTTCAGTTAAAACAGGAACTTCACTACAGAACCGAAAATTCTAAGGTAGGTCTATAGTACTTTATATAGCAACAAAATTTATATACACCTTTTTCAATTAGCGCACCTATCAAGGAATGTTTGAAACAGGAAAACTACATATTGGCAACAATTTGGTAAAGGAATGAGTTCGTCTGTTTTTAACTGACATGATTATATATGATCTTGGTCGTACAAGGAGGGATGGGTTAGACCGGTTAGAGGCTGCGGCCCTTGATAATTAATATATTCGGGCAACGAAAACTTTATATTTTGATAGCGAGTTGACCTCGTTGTATTTTATATTTATGTACAGTTTTCGCACTTGTTTCGCTCGGTCGCGAAGAGGGTGAAGGTTGATGGAGAGTTGAAAGAGAGGCGATAGCCTCCAAGCAAATTTTGTTCAAGAAGTATGCATAAAGTCATAAAGTTATAGGCCTATTATGCTCAAGGCATTTATCCGTATGTTCTTACTATTAAAATAAAATTCTTTCTTTTCCAGGATCGCCGTTATCAATATGGAGAGTGCACGGTATATCGTGATGGCCCTGACAGGGTCATTTTTGAGGTGTCAGAAGACCCAAGAAAGAAGTATCTTTCTCAGATCAGATTTGTGAATCCTGGTAAACATGACAACATTCTATGTATCACAACGACAGATGACACCAAATATCTGAACTTTGATAGCAGGTAATAAAAAAGACAATCAAATGCCCTGATTGAAAACATTTTAATGAAATCATTCATAAACAGTAAGGTAATTTTTTAAACGATAAAATGTATCCTCATATGTGATCAAATAGATATTAGAAGCATTTCAAATTCCTGAAAGTTTTCAAATTAATTTGATAATTCAAAGTGAGGAATAGACGCTCAACAATGATAAAGACTTTTATTATAAAAAGAATATATAAAGAAATTATTAAATAAATAAATAAAAACTGTTTACCCAGGAAAGTCTCAAAAGCATCGACGGTTTCTTTCCTGTGAGGGTCCTATACCACCATATTACCTCAACAATAGCCAGGTTCTCATTTCTCGAGTAGAGAGTGACAAATGTGGATTAAATTCAAATCTTCAACCAGGAAAGTCTCAAAAGCATCGACGGTTTCTTTCCTGTGAGGGCCCTATACCACCATATTACCTCAACAATAGCCAGGTTCTCATTTCTCGAGTAGAGAGTGACAAATGTGGATTAAATTCAAATCTTCAACCCTTTTACTGAAAGTCAAATGAATGATTTACTATACCACGACACCTCCATTCTATCAATCAACCATAATGGTTTACATTTTTAAATCGGGCCGAAAATTTCGCAACGACTCAGCCAGCAGCTGAATAAGCGGGGGGGGGGGGGGGGGGAGGGGGAAGGGGGAGGGGGTAAGAGGACACTTTTTTTTTTTTTTTTTTTTTTTTGTCCCCCAAAAACGCAACGACTCAGCCAGCCGCTGAATAAGCGGGGGGGGGGGGGGGGGGTAAGAGGACACTTTTAGGTAACTTTTTTAGGTCAGCCATTGGTATGATTTAAAATTAAAAAAAAAAAAAAATGCCAAAAGGGGGGGGGGGGGGTCCTCCAAAATACACACATAAAAAATACCAAAGGGGGGGGGTCATCCCCCCCCCAAACCCCCCCCCCCCCTGCGTACGCGCCTGAAAGAGCCAGTCTTGTCACAAATAAAAAGTTTGAGTGTAAAAACGATTAAGAATGAAGAAGAAAATCTAACTCATGTCCACACTTTACATGTAGGCATATTAAGACCTTTAGTATTGATATCATACCTCGATGTGAGTGTGTGTGTGTGGGGGGGGGAGGGGTGAAACAGAAACCTTGTATCTTCATGCACGTTGTCTCAGAAATATAAAGATGCTAATTTCACTCACAGATCGGACATGAATGCTTGGCGGGACGCGACTTTGCGTTTTACACCCTGGCCTGGACATTTTCCCGGTAAATAGCAATGAAACTGCTTGAATGAGTCTAGTCTACGCTCCTCGATCGGGCGCGCCAGTTCCAAATCGAATCGTACATGCACAGACGTACGTCGATGCAGCATTTATACACACCGTACGCAGCTGCAATACTGAAGATTAAAGGTATTACAAAGTTTTGGTATGAGGTCATGAATTTGATTCAAATTAACAATTTCGGAAGCATATGCGTTCCTACAATATTCATTGATCGTTGTCGCGGTTGAAATCGAGTCTAAAGTTATGAAATTATAAATAATAAACTCTTTATGTTGTATAGCTCCCTCTCAAGGTCAAAATATTAATTTAGCTATGAAACAATGTTTCTTGACTAAAATCGACCGATTAGCTATTCCCGTTTGGAAATTATATATCACAACTACATATTCTGAGATTTTCAGGATCGCAGCTACCATTGAACGGCCATAGGCGCTATTTGAAATTTATCAAAATTTACCGGGAGCACCGGTAAATTGTTATATTAAATTTTTCTCGAAAACAGAAGTGTTTTAGGGGCTAATTTTTTTAGTGCTTATAATACGTCCACAGGGGCATCCAAATATAACAAAATTGTAAAGATTCGTTATCCACCCAATTTCCAAAATTTACCAAAACTTTGTATTACCTTTAAGGGAGAAGATATAGGATTTCAAGTTCAGAACAACAAGTTAAGAAGCTTGCTGCACGATGGAATTCATCGAGGATGATGACGGAGTGGCAATGCAGATATAATATTGGATGATCAATTTTCGCGAAATACTTGAAATATTGTTACTCGCTGAAGAAAAATATTTTCACGTATCATCCATTATTATGTGTATTCAGTTCGTTATCTCCAAAGTAAAGTGCGGTGCACGCCTCTGCGCCCATGAATCCGCCTATGTTCAGATCTCTTTTTATCTACATGTGCATGTATTTTCAAATAAAAATTTCTTATAGTCATTTCTTGCATCTAAATCTTAACACACTGTCAAATTATCTGTTCAAATTTCTACTATTGTTTGCTTTCACTTTTACTACATATTTCTTCTTTATATAACTATTTATGCATACACATACTCCTGTATCTTTTGTATTACTTCTCTGACATTGAAGGATTAGATTACCTTCACGAAAAAAAAAGTATATGAATGTAAAGCAGTAAATAAAGTGCAAATGAATTCATGTAAAACTGGTGTATAACTTCCTTTATATGTTATGTGTCTGTACATTACACTAGACAAAGTGATGAATGGAAAAAGAGAGAAAGAGAGGTCTTATAAACAAATATCATGAATTTAAAATGAGAAAGAGAGAAAGGGAGAGAGAGACAGAGGTCTTAGAAACAAATATGAATTCAAGAAGTGAGAAAGAGAGGGGGTCTTAGAAACAAATATCATGAATTGAGAGCTAGAGAGAGAGAGGTCTTAGAAACAAATATCAAGAAATGAGAAAGAGAGGGGGGGGGGGTCTTAGAAACAAATATGAAGAGAGAGAGAGAGGCCTTAGAAACAAATATGAAGAGGGGGTTAATGAGAGAGAAAGAAAGAGGGGTCTGAGAAATACATACGAGAGAGAGAGTGGGTCGAGAGAGAGAGGTCTTAGAAAACAAATATGAATAGAGATGGGGGGGGGGGGGGGCGGGGGAGAAATGGGTCTTAGAAAACAAATATGAAGAGAGATGAGGGGGGGGGGGAGGTCTTAGAAAACAAATATGAAGGGAGAGGGGTCAAGAGAATTAGAGAAATTAGGTCTTAGAAACAAATGACATGAATTTAAAAAATGAAAGACGTGATCCCACAATAATAGAAAATGGTACGAGTGCAATATTTAAATCACAGTTTATGTATTACATTACCATTACACATAATTATGTCGAGTGTAGTCTGTGTATGTGTCGATATGTGTACACGTGTGTTAGGGGGGGGGGGTCCGAATCAGCAAATGGTTTGAAAGTAGGCTACACGTCAAAAATTGAAACCCTGAAGAAGGCGGAATTAAACCACAAAAACCATAATATTATTTGGTTTCTCTCTTTCCTTACTTTGATTAATTCCTTCTCTAATTTCTCTCTTTCTTTCAAGTTAGTTTTTGTTTTCTCTCTCTGCTTATGACATTCTTTGTTTCCTCTCTGTTCTTTAATTATTTATTGTTTTTCTCTATTTCCTTCTGTTGTTATTCGTTGTTTTTCTCTCACTCGTACGTCTCGATACAAAAGTACATGTACCGCGTACCGCGACTGGACATATAGGACGTACGTTGAGCATTGCAGAAGAGCTACGTGCGCGCGCAATATCTTGTCATGGATAGACTTTTCCCAGTCGGTTCCTTGAAATTTATTGGGAAAAGGTCCAGGCCAGGGTGTAAAACGCAAAGTCGCTGGCGGGACGCGAATATTTTTTTTACACGCTAGCCTGGCCAGTTTCGCCGTAATACTCGTAAAAGTGCGCTGGTGGTAAAGCCTACACATATGCATGCACTACCGCAGTCTTTGGTTGCTACAGGGATATGAGAGTTGCTCTCTAGCTGAACGTTCGTTCGTTCGTGTCTCCTTAGATCAAGATTAATGTAAAGTTCCTAAATTAAATTAAAATAAATTAAGTTCTTGAATTCCATCGCCCGATGGCTGCGATGACTGTCTCATTTACAAGGGCCAGCTATGTCTTTATGATCTGATGATTGTCATGCATGATGTACATCATGCACCTCGCATGTAGGCTGCTAGACTAATATTAGTCGTTTCCATGGTGTTTATCATAGAAATGGCCAGGCTAGCGTGTAAAAAAAAATTGCGCTGGCGGGACTCCATCGGTGGACTTATGAAATCTGGTGAGATCAGCAGGCCTCGTCCTCAATCTGTACAGACTAGGCCAAGGCCGCGCCATGGACGCGAAGAGAGGAAGGTTAAAACATCTCCTGCAGCCGTGGATGATATTTTTTCAGAAATTGTCGATTATTTGTTCATTGATTAGCTTCTTGCTTATTCATAAAACGTTAGAAGATTTGATAATCAAATTATGGTATAATTTCAGTATTTGTCAATTTTGTATAGAATTTGCGCAATATGAAATAGTTTACAATTATTGTTGTTATCATTGGTGATAATGATGATGATGATTATTATTATTATAATTATTATTATAGTTATTATTATTACCATTACTATCATCGTTATCATTATTCATATCATATCATTATTGTTATTATTAATTATTTTGTTTTACTTATTATAATGATAAATTTAGTCACCAGACTGCATTTCTCGAATATTGAACTGTAACTAGAAAGAACAGGTTTTTGCTTAGTAATTGATTTCATCAAATGAAGTTATTAATCCTAGGTCTGAAATCATGTTTATGTTTTTTTACAATTAGGGCAGACATTTGGAACCCACTTCTTCAGATGACGGTAAGACCTCAAAAACTAATTACAATATTTTAATCAAATTGTCAAAAATTATACTCTAAATATTATGACAGGATAAGTTATTATACACCAATAATTTAGTGTTTAATGTCATCTAATTTCGTGGCTTTTCACAATTGGCTGAATGGATAAATATATGAATTTGTCTTTTAGCAAAGCCGCGTCTTGAAATTCCATAATATTATTTAATTTCTTTTTTACTACCAATACTTTTTGACATTTAGTTTTTATAATGATTTATCTCTACTTTCATAACCTTGATCATATACATGTAGATTCTGCCTGCTATGAAAACTCAGATTTCAACCGCCCACTTCTGGAACAACGTGATGCTTATTTCTATAAACACGAACTAACGGTAGGCAATTGTGTTGACATCATATCTAAAAGGAAAAGAACATAAATCACGCAAAGATGTACGTTTTGCAGGGTATTGCGACATCCTGACATTCAATGTATAGGTTATTGTATTTTCTGTCAAAAAACCCCGAATAAATCGTGAGGTAGGGCCTTAGCTAAGGTACTTATTTTCCTCGTTACACCGCATTGTGTTAACGCGGTTCAATGGATTTTCTAAAAGTAACTCATTGTTTGATTTTGGGATTTTTCGCAGTACTATTACCTTCTTTTTTTCTCATCCGCGACGGGTATCATTAGGGACTTTTAGATTTACACGACGAGAGCGTGGACTGCCGCGTGTGACATTGTGTTAATGCACTTGGCCGTGCCCGGCAGTGCCTTAAAAGGACGTCACATTACCTTAAAAGGATGTCACACGTGGTGGTCCACGTTCTCGTCGTGTAAATCTAAAAGTCCCTATTATACAATCATGTATGTTAGCGCCGATCCCTGGATTAATAAAAATCTATTGTTCCACTCAAAATCCTCACATGCGTGGTTAGCGGTCTGAGTCCTAACGGCAATACACTAATCAAAATTGCCACTCTCCACCCGGGTGAAGTAAATTGGCACCCTTAATGTTTTTGCATGGTGTCTCGGCTATGAAAGCCGGGATACTAAGCGAAAAAGATAGCTTTTGTATAGTGTGGTATATTAGATTATACTTGTATAGTTCCGGAATTAAATCATTTGAGAAGATTGAAAAAACAAAACAAAATAAAAAACCCAAAATCAATGAATACGAATTAATGACGTCGTGTGCTTTATATTATGATTTCATTTGATAAACAAAATGATACATATTCTTTCCGGATGGGAATGTTTGAAGGGTATTGCGACATGCCCGACGCCCCAAAGATTTTACCTTCAAAATGATATCAGCTCACGAAGGGCAACCACATAGTAGTGTCAAACCGGAAAATGCAGTCTATTTATCATTTTACACCCACCCTCATAGACCCATGCGTAACAATGCATACTGAAGGGTTTTTTCATGGTAAGAACAATGGGCTGAAGAGAAATCCCAAGATATAAATAGCATCATTACACACCTTTACGATGTTTTTGTGAGCCCTACTAATCATGAATCAACACATTCATTTTAGAGGAATAAGAAAAGGGGGCATTAGGCTGAACCCCCTTTCAAATCCTCTACTCTATTAGATCTCCAGTCAGCTCAATTACAGTGAAATGTTTATGTTTAGATTTTTATAATTGTCCTGAAAAACATTCCTTGCCCTAAATTTGCCACCCGTCACTCTACATACATTGTGGCGCCACTTTAGTAGTTCATATAACATTTATTTTCATCGATGAAAAAGAAAAAAAAATGAAAAAGTAGTCTTTGAAAAGCGGATGTACCTGCCCTTTAAATTAAAATGTCTGTTTCTTTTTCTCTCTGTTTTCTTTTTAAATCAACTTTCTGACAATTTCTGTTTCTAGCAAATGCAAGAAGAAAATTATCAAGCCCTGATACAAGAGGAAGAAACTGTTGACACGGTAAGTCGAAGAGTATACATAACTTCCTTGATTAATTTTGATAATAACGTTTTATTATACTTACGGTCATTTAGGCAAGTCCGTTTATTCTAGTCAAGTAATAAGAGAGAACCATGGTTAGACCCAGCACTTGGGACTTTACCTGAAACCATGCATGTCTGTGCAACAATGATGACAACTGTATAAGGAGCTTGCCCGATGTAGCAAATATAATGTAAACTGCAATCTGACAACCGAAATATGACTAAATGTATTATGCTTTTGTCTAGTCATGTGCAAAGTATTAAATGCAAATTTGATAACAATAGACTGGTTTACTAACATATCAACATTATGAATGTTTCTTTCCTGGCGACCTATAGTGACTAGTTATCCCATTAACCTGTTATCAATGCATGAACTACAGTACTAATTGAAATCCAGTTCGCATACATGACTTGTTGCTATGTCAGGCGAGTTCTTTTGTTTAAAAAGTATGCATACAATTTGAAAATGTTAATAAACCATTGAGTGTTAAGGCATAAAGCCTGGTGCACACTATACACGATCTGACTACGATCCGATCTTGAAAGAATTTGTGATTACGTGAACATTTAATCATGTAAAATCTTAATGACCAAGGATCTGAATAGTCATGTGATTAATACAATTGCAAATGTAAGGGATTTCAAGCTCCCTTGGAAGGGAAACAGCACAATCGGCTCGGAATCGTAGTAACGTCGGGCTATAGATTTGAAGCCGATTTTGCTTTTATTCTGACTAGAAGAGTTAATGCACTAAATTTCCGGCTGTTAATATTTTCATCATTATTTAGAATCTCAATCAGGAGGATAATGGTTGTTTAGATTATATATTTAATATAACCACCCTTTCTACGAAAAACGGTTCACAGGAGAATCTCGTGGTGTGCGCCGGCAGTATCTAAACGGCAGTTTCTATGTGCGAATTGCATTATTAATTCTGTATTTTTCAACATTTCACATCAACCTTTTTTTGACAATGCTTGTCATACGCCTCTTTTGATAAGTGCGAATATGGCAATAGATGTTAATATAGAGAAATAACAAAATAAAGATTATTCCGTTTATTAAACACAGTGAGACTTGTTTCATTTATGAAGGATGGCGAACTTGACGACTATGAAGATGTAAATGAAATCTTACCTAGGTAAATCATAAATAAGTGTAACATCGAGTGTATATGAACATTTCATGTGTTTTGGTCAAAGTTCATTTCTTGTCTATATCGTTCCATGAGATCGCTTTGAACAAAGATGATTTGAATTGGATCGAGTGACATTGGAAATGACAATGAATTCAACTATTTATTTAAAAAGAAAAGTCTGTAAAGAAGTGGTTGATAGTCGACAGGGAAGCAATAGTACAACAGTTTGACATTCATTTATTTATGTGCCATGTGTTGAGGATATTTGTTATGTTAAGGTTTCACCCGAATGGCTATATCTAAAAGAAAATTAAACGGTGAAGTTGAAAATCACACGGTAAAATGAGGCCATGTGTGCGTGCGTGTGTGTGAATGCGTGTGCGCGCGTGTGTTTGTGCGTATTATGTTGGATGGAGGTTGGGTACGATGAAACAAGACTTTAGAAAGGCAACATCTGGTGATAAAACATATTTCCTTCTATTTTATGTATTTACAGTCAGCAAAAAAGAAGATGTTTACATTCATTTTATAGTAAAGATCTTCAAATACATATTTAATATGAACTTATCTACCATCATATATTAATCCTCCTTAAAAATGATAATCAATTGGAATCATACCATTTGTCTAATCAGACAATTAAAGTTAATGTGCTCATCGAAGTGAAGTTAAAAAATTGATCTTTATTGGTGCTGGTAGAGTATACATTTTTATCTTGATTTAATATATATTTTATTATATTTTACTATATTTTATTGACGGTTTCTATGCACATTTTGAACAATAAAGAGTGTCCTCTTTCCTTTTATTTGCTGAGTGTGGATGTATGCAATTTATACACACAACACATACACACGCGCGTATGGACACGCACATACCCATATAGCATGCATTTCATCAACATAATATCATTGTGAATGAAAAGAGTTGATAAAGTAAAGGCGCTATATGGTTATTAGAAAGCCTATACTTGATTCTACAGAATGGTATAGATGCAATTCGTTGTCCGGCGGGAAAAGATGGCGGCATTGCCACTTTTTTTTGTAAATTATCTTCCATGGCCAATGTCACAGTTGTCTCCTCTTCATCTACCACTTCTACTTTCCCACCTCCTTCTTTATCTCACCCATCTCCTTCCTTCTCAATCCGCTTTTCCCTCTTTCTTCTTCTTCTACTTTTACTTTTTCTAATAATCCCCCTTTTTATAGTCTGTATAAAACATTATAACCTTTTGATTAGAGTAGCTATTACCTAGAGTAAATTTTTAATTTGTACAATTCGTCATATAAGTATTCATTTTCTACAAAACTTCGCCTCTATCATTATTGTGTAATGCTTGAATATTGATATTGATACCTTAGGATAGTGTTACTATTCGCACTATATACCCTCTGTCTATCCTCTTACTATTTCCACCTTAATCTTCTTCTTCTTCTTCCTCCTTCTCTTCTACTTTTCCCTCTTCTTCTTCCTCTTCTTTTACTCTACACCATCATCATGTTCTTCTTCACTTTTCTTTTCTTTATGTTCTTTTTTATATAAAATTAGTTAGAGAGATCAAATAAGAAATAAGAATTTCAAAGTTAAATATTATTTTTAACAATTTGTTAGCATCTCATTCAAGTTCAGTTCATTATTTTGATGTTATTTGATATGAATGTTTTTATTTATTGTATTTTACATTTGTAAAACATTGCCAATTCGGCCGTTTAGGCCGCGATGCATTGCTGTTCTTTAATTCTCAATACAACCATTATCAATTCAATTCAATTGCCAAAACAGAAGTCAAACCTCAGACCAGCAGCAAGAAATAACAGTAGAGTCATCATCCCTGGGCCTGGACATTTACAAAGCGACGACGAGAGCATCATCAGTCGCCCGGGAAGTTTGATTAGCAATGAGAATGCTCATCATATACACGGACGGGAACATCCTTTGCCTAGCTATGATCTACCATATGAGGTTACTAGAATAACAATAACAAAACCTAATAACAATGAAATAAATAAATCACAAAGATACAAAATATATGTATAAATAAATAGATAATGGTTAGGAAAGAATTAATGAATAAATTAGTTAATGAATATATGAATAAATTATTAAATTAATGAATAATGACAGTAACAATAGTTATAGTAATAATAATGATGATTATAAGGATGTTTATGATTAAGATAATTATAATAATGATTAAAATAATAACAATAATAATAATACTACTAATAAAAAAGATAATGATAATAATTACAATAATAATAATACTACTAATTAAAAAGAAGAATAAGAAGAAGAAGAAGAAGAAAAAGAAGAAGAAATTTACAAACAAAATTAGTGCGTCAGTATAGGTGTATTCTACAAAACAGAATAGTACATCAATTTCTTTCTAACTTATGTTTCCATATGTTGCAATAAGCTATATTTCTTGTATTTATACTGATTTATTTTTCAAATTCAACATATCATGTTATGCTATGTTTTATATTAGGCCTACATTATGTGTTATTAATTTTGTTTGTAAACTTTTGTAATTCGGCTAAACGACGCGAAGAAAGTTTTATTTGAAATAAACAATTGAATTGGAATCTTTTTCTAGATACGTGAGGTAATGTAAAACACTTGGACATTTTATATTTTTGACTTATCAATGAAGAAAACGGTAAATCTTTCAAGTTTCACTTCATTTTTTTTACTTTGGCAGGGTCTGGATAAGATGTCTGTCTCTGGAAGGAATGAAGTAAGAGGAAAAAGTCGACCCCCAATGCCACCCCCGAAACATACCAAACCAACGGCACAAGTGATACCACAACAGGCGGCCGGGGAGGATATATGTGAGAAAACTTAAATATTAATTGTTTTCCCTGGTTGTTTCGTAATAATAATAATGTTGATAATAATAATAATGATGATGATAATAACATTATTATTAATGATGATAGTAATAACAATTATAAATGAAAGTACTAATGATATTAATAGTAATGATAATGATAATCTAGCATTAGTCATAGATTGAACAATGTAGAGGATATCACCGATGATTTATGAGATTAATTTAACAAAAAATGGACTAAAAAATGTTACCTCAGATTCAAATCATTGACCTGTATGCATGGATGATTATTTGTTGACCATATTCATGTACACAAGTAGGCCCGTTTGGAGACAGAGGCTGTGTGATACCGAATTTTACTATCTTGTCACTCCCAAATTATCTGAAAAGCAAAAAAAGAACCAAAACAATTCTCGCGTTTTTGAGGACCCTTTACGACTACTAAAAGAGGAAAATCAAATAGATTTCCCCTTTTTTTGTTGGGGGGGGGGGGGTGCATTAACTCGAACCCCAGAGCCTCTAGGTTCCACGGACCTGACTCGTAAGCTTTATCAGAGCCTTTCATCAATTTGTTTTTCTGTGATACCAAAGAGAGAGTCAGAACTATCCGCAGAAGGTACATATTGCTTTTTTTCATTTTCTGAACGAATGTTGAGAACTTTTTTCGTGCTTTTCATATTTTCAATAAGAGGGCCAGGATAAATATTGAAGTATCGAGGAATAGAGATAGAGAGGGGGAGGTGGAGAGAGAAGGAGAGAGAGAGAGAGAGAGAGAGAGAGAGAAGAGGGAGAGAGAGAGAGGGGGAGGTGGAGAGAGAGGGAGAGAGAGAGAGAGAGAGAGAGAAGAGGGAGAGAGAGAGAGAGGGGAGGTGGAGAGAGAGGGAGAGAGAGAGAAATAGAGAGAGAAGGGTGAGAGAGAGAAGGGGGGTGGGGGGAGAAAAGGAAGCCAAATAGAGACAGACACATATATAATGAATAAGCATATATAAATAGTAAGCCACAAATATGTTTAAACTATATAATGATGTACAAAATAGCAAACAAACTAAATCCGAAAATTTATTACATACATTTTAACATGTTAATCAAAGTTTGTTTTAAATTCTATAACAATAACAACAATAAATTGAATTCAAATTTGTAAGAAGTGAAATGTCATGTCATCTCTGATCTCAGATCATCTCAGAGACGGGTCGGTATCATCGTTCGAAGTGGAGAAGAACGTGCAGATTCCTAGCCGGGAGTTTAAGGTTGGAGATGTCTGCCTAGCTGACAAAGATGGAGCAGTCGTGTAAACATAATTATATATTTGGAATGATGATTATTTCTTTTGTAAATTTTATAACAGATAATGAGCGTCAGAACAAGATGACTTTACATGGTTGAAAGACCTAAGTGATCAATAATTTTTGTTTGTTTTGTTAGCTCAACCGGGGGGGGGGGAGGGGGGAGGGGGCGAGGGGGGAGCTCTTTTTTTTTCTTTTTTTTACTCAACACCCCCTTGGTTTGTTCCAATCTAAGTCCTTCACTTTAAGGACTATTATATACTTTTCTCTAGTAATGATAATTAGGAAAGTGCAACTGCTGACTTCATGAAATCATTAAAAACATTAAATATTTGTATTTAATTGGTTTCTCTTTTTCGCTACAGAATCGAGCGTACCAACCTGTCGACGTACTTGAATGCTGGTGACCAATTGTTACAGATTAATGACATCGATGTGGAACACAAGGGAAAAGATTTTGCTCATATTTGTCTCGGCAGTGTCAGCTCATCTCATGTACGTAGTAAGCTTAGTTAGTTGAAAATAGAAATATGATAAGCTGGTATATACAAATAGCTGGCTATGAACTGACAAGATATGTTCAGTAATTTATCTTTTAAAATCAATTCGTATACGCACTGCTTTTCACCGGATCTTGATTTTTCTTTCTCGATCATCATCAAGAGCTTGAAGGCTTCTCAATATGAATTAAAAGTTCTAGCAGAACACTACAAAAATGATGTAGATATATTAGCACAGCATTTAACTTTTTTTTGTGTGTTCAGAATAGATCACTTTTAGTTTAAAAAAATATACAAGCAAACAAACAAACAAGAAATAAACATGAATTACACTAGTTTAAACCTATTGATATGCCTTCTTTCAGGCGCGTACGCAGGTGGGGGGGGGGGGGTTTTGGGGTTAAACCCCCCCTTTGGTATTTTTTGTGTGTAAACCCCCCTAAAACCCCCATCCCCCCCCCCTTTGGATTAAAAAAAAAAAAAAAAAAAAAATACTCCCATGGCTGACCTGAAAGAGTAGACCTTACCCCCCCCCAACGGAGCAAAATGTCAAATTTTCAAATTTCGAGACCAAAAAAAAAAAAAGTGTCCTCTTACCCCCCCCCCCCCCCCCCCCCCCCCCGCTATTCAGCGGTCGGCTGAGTCGTTGCGATTTTTTTTGGGGGACGAAATTTTTGGCCCGGTTTATAAATGTTAAAACCCCCCCCCCCCCCCCCCCCCCCCCCCCCTTGAAAAAATCCTGCGTACGCGCCTGCCTCTTTTTCATGTGTTTTATTCATATTTGATCAATCTTAATCTTTTCTCTCTCTTACAATGACAGATAAACCTCAAAATTCTCCGACGGTTTCACCAGGGATGATGGTTTAAGTTCCATGGTGTCACCCAAGACTTCCTGAATAGTCTTATTTGTGGACATGAATGCATTCTCCATCCGTTTCTTCTTAGGATCAAATGCCAGCTTTCTACGTCACAGTACATAATGGGAAATAGCGAGGTTCCGGAGAGGACAAGTGGTGCAATCGTCCCTATAGTTTGAAAAACATCCACCAATATAAAAGATAATGCCAAGACCGAATCATGCGTCTTGCACTGGACGTGATTTGTGTAGCGACTCAGGTAGACGAAGATGAAGAAGAAGGAGAAGAATAAGAATAAAATGTGAAGGAACTGAGAAGAAGACGAAGATGAAGAAGAGAAAGAAGAAGAAGAAGAAGAAGAAGAAGGAGCAAAAGAAGAAGAAGGAAAAGAAGAAGAAGAAGAAGAAGATGAAAAAAGAAGAACGATGTATGTTGATGAGAATTCAGTAATTGTTTGAGTTGCAATTCATCGCATCGTTTTAAATGAGTGGAGACTTTAATCTCCATGTGGTCATCAATTCTCTGATATAAATTCTCTTCAAAGATTCACCTGTTTAGAGAAAAAGATGGTCTTACCTACTATAGCATTTGGTGTTAGAAGGGTTGCATTATAGCAAGTAAGTTTGCTTTAATCCTCAGCCATCTGACAATTACTGAGTTGTATCTGGCGTAGCGATAGATCAAACATCATTTGTTATCATTGGAAATGTTGTAGAACAGTAAATAGCACCATCTTTCTGGTGACAATTAATTGATTATACAGGGTATACGTATATGTAAAGTCTAAGAAAACGATACATGGTAACAACGTTTCATAACGTAAATGAAATGTATATCTCATTCTTGCTGCATTGCTTTCAATCATTTCATTTTGAGAAGAAAAGGGAAAGAAATCAATTGTTAATGAAACTCCTGTCGGGATAGGATGTCTGAAAGTGCAGTTGATTTGTATTCCCGGCCCTTTGACTGTTTCTAATTCTGTTTCGTTTGGATTATTATAATATATCTTCAGGTGCCTTCTATTGCCTTCTAGCTGCTGTATATAAGATTATGTATAATAGGCTTATGTATTCATTTACGAACTATAACTGATTATTTCACAAGCCTTGCGCTTTTGAAGGTATTCATTCATCTATTGTTTTACCAACAGTACTATTTATATTCTGGTTTACTTGTGGATAATTGACTTGAATTGAATTTCCAGCGGCGTTTACATGTGGGGGCATGTATCCCCTCTCACGAAGGAAACACAGATAAAAGAAAATGATAGCACCTTGCATCCTCCCCTGGTCGATGACGTTGTCATGGTCGAATATTATCGTGAAAGAACGTTACTCCCAATACTGCCTGTGCCCCCCCCCCTCATGGCTGAATCCATAATGAGCTGTTGTAAATTTCATTTCGTGGCTTTAAAGCAAAAGTAAATTACTTGAAAAAAAGATACACAGAATTAGAGCTATCGCTTTAATCCAATGAAATATCGGGTATCCAATCATTATTTTGTTTCCTGGTCTTTCAAGCTATATATATAATGGCCCGTATTCTGAAGTCGTGTCTAACTTAGCCACGTCTAAAGTTAAACAACTGTTTAGTTAGACACGACTTAGACAGGAGTTAGACACGACTTCAGAATACGGGCCAATATGTATAATACTAATAGGCTTATTTATTCATTTACAAACTTTTACTGATCATTTTTGTCGTGTATTGTTGCATCATCAAGTGTAAATAAAATTTATTTTGTTAAATTTACCCTACGATATGTACAATCGCTGTCATTATTAAAGTAAATTTAATTCATCAATGAGGAAGTAACTTGAAAGTGCCAAAGGCCAAAGTGCTTTTTATTTAAGGATTCTAAGTTTATATAGCGGGGGCTAGGGTAGGGGGCGGTTCTCACAAATGAAAAAACAACAAAGAAAATGCAATAAATTATCAATAGTTCATTGCATTTTACCCCGGTCCCCAACATAAAAATATCCTCTGTACGGCCATGCATTATGGCTCAAGGCATGGGCACACAGAAGATTTTTTTCTGTTGGGAACCGGGGGGAAATTCAATGAATTATCGATAACTTATTGCATTTTTTTTTAAATTTGTGGGTGAACTGCACCCTACCCTAGCCCCCGCTGCGTACAGTCGTGGTTCAGTGGCAAAGCAATGGCCTCGTATCAAAACCGTGTCGATGTGCTATATTAGTGCCCTTTTGTGGGGCATTAATCCTCATTACTGCCATTTATGACTTAAGGGCGTAGGTCCCCTAGTTGATAAGCATAGTAGCATACACATGATTGAGCAGTCACGCAAAACAAACACTGGCAAATTATTATTCAATAACATCTGAGAGTGTAAACTATTATCTAGATCTATTAGGAATAAATCATTGTCAAAATAATTCCATAAATTAGGGTAATCAAAAAATATTCTAACTCTATGAGCAACAGTGTATTCGATTATTTTACAAGGAAATAATCCTTCAGTTTCATTTTTTAATGCTGCAATATCATGATTGGGTTTTTACCATCTATCTATCTATCTATCTATCAGGCTATAGTTCATCCAGACGTTGGACAAAGCCCTCCTCATGAAATTTCCATTCTCTTCTGTCTCTAGCTGTCCTGGTCCAAGCGGCCGTTCCCATGTATGATGTTAGGTCATCTCTCCATCTTCTCTTCTGCCTTCCTCTTCCTTCTCTTTCCCACCCTTGGTTGCCATTCTGTTAAACGATTTGTCCATCTATTGTCCTGCAGTCTTGCTACATGCCCAGCCCATCTCCACTTTGATTCTCTTACTTTCTCCATGATGTCTTTAACCTTTGTTTTCTGGCGTATGACTTTGTGGTTGATTTTGTCTCGCAGAGATAAATGCGACATCTTTCTCTCCATAGCTCTTTGAGTAGTCACAAGCTTCTGTTCTAGATCCTTTGTCAATGACCATGTTTCTGATCCATATGTCATAGTTGTTAGAATGCATTGGTTGAACATTCTTTTTCTTAGTGACATGGGTATGTTTTTATCGGTCAACATGTCTCTGTATCTTCCAAAGTTCATCCATCCTGCTTTTACTCTCATCATAACTTCTTACCATAGCACCTAACATAGATCTAGTATCAAGAAATTGATAAACAGGGGGGGGGGGGGGGTCTGCCACCGATGTCACTATATAAGAGGCAAGCAAATCCCTCTTTGCGAGAGGGGGGGGGGGGGGTGAGCACTAATTTTTGTTTGCCCCTGAAAATTTGAATTTTTTAAAACAAATAAAGGTAAAATTAACATGTTTTTACCTGTTTTTTTTCCCCAGGGGAGGGGCTAGATCCGCCACTGGATAAAATTACAGTGCCCTCAGCAGGCATTTAGCCAGAATTTTATGTTTTTTTTTTTTGGGGGGGGGGGGGGGGGAGTCGGGCACATACATGTAATCGAACGAGGTCAAAAGAGTGGTCTAAAAAGTTCAACCGATGTTGGAAATGTTTGGGGGGCACGTGCCCCCCCCCCCCCCCCCCCCCCCGTGCAGGCCCCCCCCCCTGGCCTGGCCGTCAGTATGAATGAATACTGATGAGGCTACCCTGGGTAAAAAAAAAACATAATTATTTATTATATGCCTTTCTAGTCTTGCTTCTACACGACAATTCCTAACTTCAATCCTGGACAAATACACTATACCGTTCATAACGCAAACCCTAACACTAAATCTACGAGAATATTTATATGAAGGAGTGGAAGAGGGGCAATTACCCCTTGATCCTGACAGATTTCCAGCTATATAAGGAAGGGAGTTTGCACATTTTAGGTACTCATTTGTGTTAGGATTTAAAACTTCCACTCCTGACCATCAGATCCAGTTTTTGATTCCCAAGCTTCTTCCAAACTAACTCTTTGGGGTTTTAGGGTGATATATCCACCCAATCCATGACTCACGCCCTCGTCCTCCCTAAACTAAATAGATCACCGTAAGCTCAGAAAATTTGATCCTCGGTCCTGAGGCACTAACAATGAAAGAACAATGGAGTTTTCAATCCATGCACTTGCTCTAATCGTGACTAGTTTATAGCGCATTTTTTTCTCCTTTTTTATTTGCATCATTGAAGACACTTTAATCCTTCATTTTGTTGCCAGAGAACCGAAAAAATGAGGATGTAGGCAAGGTCTAGTCGCATAATTCTGTTGTTTAACTTCATTTTTGAAAGCCCATAAGGTCCTTACATTGATCTTGTGGAAGTATAGAACAAATTGTTAAAAACCGGACCTTCATCGAGGTGCAATCATTTGCAGTATGGAGGTCCTTTTCTTTGACACGCTAACCCATGAAACGAGTGAGGTGAGTCCCATATGCTCATTTTTGTGTTGTATCTATTCTAGACTAAGTAAATGCGTGACTTGCTAACACTAACAGTAACACTCAAATCATCCAAATGCAATTACTGAATAAAATTGGCATACTCGTGATATAGGCCCCGCAACTGTTTTGAATCGATTATAATTTTATACTAGACTTCTAACTTCAGCCAACTCACTATTATACTCGTGATATTATAGGCCCCGCAACTGTTTTGAATCGATTATAATTTTATACTAGACTTCTAACTTCAGCCAACTCACTATTATACTTGTAATCGAGGCCCGCGCAACGGCATCGCGCACACTTCAACACAGCAGCGGGGCCTGTATCACGACTATACTTATATACTCGTTATCGAGGCCCCGCGCTACGGCATCGCGCGCACTTCAACACAGCCGCGGGGCCTGTATCACGAGAAGAACTCGCTATAGACCTATATACTCGTGAACAAGGCCCCATCCTATGCATTTTCAAGACGGACAGCACGGTAGTGGGGCTTCTTTCACCGAAGTATAATTTAGGGGGTGTTTTGAGGTTTAATGAATAAAGCTAGCAAATTATTAATGATTAAAATTAAATTAAATGATTAAATTTATCTTTTAGACCCTATTTTAATATTTTTGCTTTTTTAATATTTTTCCTTTTTTAATAGAGTAAAGGAGCCGGTAATCGGACAGCTCCAGTTTTTGGCCGATCCATTGGATGCATGGTAAAATCCCTTTAAAATACATCGCATAATAGCATATCACATATCCCACACATACCATACCATGCCAGAGTCACTGAAGAACCACATTTGCAATGGAAAATATATCCTAAAATATCACATTTTAGCGATGTAATCGGCGGTCCCGCTACCCAAATCTGAAAAATCGAGTTTCTTACGCGTGTATGTAAGAAATATGGGTACCATAAAATGAGCTTTATTTCAAGTATTTTTCAGATTTAGAGCCCGATTTTGTGTTGGTCGCAAGCTCAAAAGTATCTCATCGCATGTATTAAATCAATGCAGCCGGACCCCGCCACGCACACACGATATGTGCGTCTAATTCAGATTCCAACTTCCGATCACCGCTGTGCCTGTCTTCGGCCAGGCGAGCACCCGGGAGCTCCGGCGTGGGATACCTGCTCCGCCCGCTTGTGCTATACATCAGCGCGGAAACGCACAGCGCGCGCGAGCGCTTCCTATTGACTTTGTACATGCGTCCGAAAACTGGTTCGCTATGCCGATAACCGGCTCCAAAACAGTGAAAATTGAAATTGTCATGGCAATTCGTGATTTTTTTCTGGGATTCTTTTTTTGTTTAAATAATAATAATATTTACTTCATGAATTGAACAAGAAATGATAATAAATAGGAAGTAAAGAGTCCAAAAAATAGGATTTTGTCTTAAGTGGCCGAAAACCGGGTCCTTTACTCTATTTTTCCTTTTTTATATTTTTCCTTTTTTAATATTTTGGCCCCCTATCTTTAAATTTATCATTTAGTTCAATTGTTTTTTGTTTTTTTTGTTTGTTTTTTTTTTTGGGGGGGGGCCCTCACCCCCCTCTCTTTAAATTTATCTTTTAGTTAAATATTTTCCCTTTTTAAATTTTTTTTGGGGGCCCCGCCCCCCCCCCCCCCCCCCACCCCCGTGGCTACGTGACTCCCCCCTCCTCCTAATATTTATTTTAAAAATAAGTCCCTTTCAACCACCTTTTTAACTCACTTTAATATCTTTTATTGCTGTCCGTCATTAAAATGTTTGCTGAAGACTGAAGTTAGAAGTCTAAGATGATTTGTAATCGATTACAAGACGGGTAAGTTGCGGGGGCCTATTTCACGATATTGCCAATTCCTCATTGGCAGTCGATTTGTGGTCATTTTGTTTTCATTCAATGAAAAAAATCTTTAAGTTGAACTTTGAGAATTTCTTTTGAAAATGAAAATTGAGCCATGAAACAGTAGGGCTCGTAGTTGTTAAGGGCGCTGGTCCGAGAATAAGGATCGTCCGCATTAACATGATTAACAAGGATCGTCTCTGTGAATGCGGACAGACATGTCCTAAAAATTAAGGAAATTAAGGATTGTCGGCATTTTCGTGGACGATTCTCATTTCCGAACCGCGTGTTGGCGATGCGAAAAAAAGAAATTCCGCAACGATGCTCCTTGATGTTTTCCCATTCAATTTGCACAGAGACTAGTTTCAAGTTATGAACAGTAAATCCTCGGGGAGACGGACAACCCATAAAAGTAGAAGGTGAACTGGCCGGTATTTTATTATGAGGAATCAATTGTCAGCATTGCCAGCATGCGGATAGGGAACCCTTCACTCGCAGAGCGCCGAAGAAAAAAATGTCTGCGAAAAATGTGGATGATCCTCAATTTTTTACGACACGGTTTGTCCGCGTTTACGAGGATATCCACATTTACGCTGACGATCCTCACTCTCGGACCAGCGCTCTGCCCCTACTGTGGAAAGCTCAGACTCAGAGAAAACATAATTAAATGACTTCGCCTTCACCCTTTGGCAAAGCCACGGCATATTCCAGTAGACCCCTTTTACATGTAGTTGTAAGCCTGTACTCCTAAGTTCAATCTCCTTCTGTTGTTGAATTCCTCCAAATAATCCTGGAAAACTGCAGCCTGCAACCTGAGGATTAGCAGAAAGCTGAAAATTGTTTAGAAAGAGAAATACAAAGACACAGAGCTAGAACAGTCAGCAGAGCAGACAGAATTGAACGTTGGGAATTCAACAATGTAGGGATAAAAGTGGGAATGTTTATTTACAATTCACCAACACAGAATGTTACAGATTATGGCTGTACCTTTACCAATTCGGACCTAAAATGCATGTAGAGTCTATATTAGACCGAAAGCTTTAGTTGAAATAGTTGCATCTTGTTTATATACCGTTTCGCGAATCATCTAGTTTCAACTAATGTCAACTTGTCCAAAGCAAAGCTCAAGTGAACTTAAGTCTGTACTACATAGTACATGTACATACAAATTGCTAAACTGGTGTAAGATAAATTAATCTCTAAATTTGTTTTATAATTATATTAAGTCCTTTGATTTAACCTCTATTGTTAATCGTAGGAGGTGAACATGGATCTGGTGCGGTTCTCCATGCCTGTATGCATCCATGAAGTGAGGGTGATACCCAGAGGATACAGTGTCCATCCAAGCATTCGAGATGAATCTGGAATGGGGTAAGTTGATTGTACACCTGTCAAACATACCGGAATGTAAAACATGCAATGTCTTCATCGATGGGTTGAATACTTGAATTATCAAGTTTGACATGAAACACGTTGCCACAGAGGAATGCTTTGTAATCATAGTCTTGAAATCTCTTTTCCTTCAGATGTAAAAAGAGTGTAATGAATGTACCTTAACCATATAATCATCATATGAATGTAGATCCATAGCTTTTTTTTTTAATGTGTGAAAAGAGACAGCAGTTAAAATAATACCACGTTCTGCCAGTGAATATGTTAGGTTATAGGTCATCAGTTGGGAAAAAAAAAAAAAAATAATAATAATAATAATAACAGTGCTTATAATCCCTTTTGTGGCATTAGGATAGCAGACAATTATCTAACATGAACGTTCTTTAGTAAATATTTGACCTTATATCTTTGTTGTCTGAATTGGGATTAAAGTTTGCTCTCTATGGAAACAACCTTCAGACTATATCAACCTGTTTCTACTTCAGGACGAAGTAACGGCTCATTCAGTTGGCAAGATTTGTCGCTCACGGCAAATAAAGGGTTCAGCTTCCAGCCAGTTATTCTGTCTTTGTTGTAGCATACAAGATTAGAAATCGGTACAGGAATAAAGGTAGATAGTAGGCAGTTTCCATGTGCAGTAGGTCATAAATCGCTGATGCCAGACTTGGTGGAAATGCCATTAATGGGTGTACAAATCTTGCACATGGCAAACCTGTGGTCCCATCAAGAAATACCCCCCAAGTCTCTCGGAGAGTCTCCGGGTGAGGGAAATGTAATGACTTTACCAAATGGGGCGATCAGTGGAAAAAGCAGAGCATTTACATATGGCCTGTTGGTCAAAATACTGAAGGCTAATCCTGGTAATTGACAACACTTGTTATTAGGTAAACACCCAAATGGTGTAGAATTCCCAATGACAGCCCACTAATATGCATCTCTAATGTATATTCCCTTTTCAGGCAAACCAGTCCTCATAGCTTCAAGCTGGAGACCTTTGTCCACAAGATGACGAGTTCCAGTGCCATTTTTGAGAGGCTTGGCACTTTGGAATACAAGGAGGGCAGTGACATACAAATCATTCCTAAAAATCAGGTAAAGTCTGTGTGTCTTTAACCCATTGACTACTGAGTTGTTGTAATCCCCATATGTTCAATACAGGAGCCACCCGGTTCCAGCAGGCAATGGGTTAGTTTTGGCTGGTAAATTCTATGAATAGGTGCTCGGTCAATTGAAGTTTGTGTTCATTGACTCTATTGTACATCTGACCACCATATTTCAATCTCTACATGGTCTATATTGTTAACAGTGATATTATATCTACAATTTAGAAGAAAAAAAAACATTGACAATTTACTAACATTATGTCTTTATCCTTACATTTTCATTCTGATGAGTGAATCTCGCACATTTGTAGAAATTAAATTGTGTTTGAGAATTTTTTTTGAAAGTTATGGAAATTACCTTTCTGTGTTCAGTTTAATTTTTATACCTCCACTACAAAGTCACCTGAGGCATTATGTTTTCTGGTTGTTCGTCCGTATGTCCTGTTCTCGTGATTGCGTGATCTCAAAAAACGATTGATGGATTACCGCCAAACTCAAGACATGTTTGTATTTTGCAGAGCCAATGAACTGATTAGATTTTAAGGTCATGAGGTCAAAGATCAAAAGGTCATACATGTATATGTTAAATAGTTTGTAATCACAATATTCTGAGAATCTGTTAATGGATTACAATCAAACTTCAATTTTAAAAATTGCTAGTTTAATTTTGATTTTTAATTTTATTTAAAAAAAATACATTTATTGGTTTCATTCATGTAACATACATTATCTTGCACCCCAGGTTGCCACTGAGAGCATGGTGGTAAGAGGACGGTATGGACGACTTACTCTCATGGTCTTGGGTATGCTAGCCTCTAGGGGTAAAGAACCAGAGAGGTCCCCTTCTCCCCCTCCCCCACCACCACCTCCACCACCCAAGCAGGTGCCTCAACCGAGTAAACGACCAAGTAAGTCAATTTGCCATCAGTGCTTTTTAGAATTTGTAATCTTATATCCGTACGTGTTTCTGAAACAGGCAGTGTTAATGATTTTTTTTTTAGGGTAACTGTTTACTTATTTGAAAAGTGTTTTTGAAGAACCTTTTCCCAAATTGTATACAATTGTGAATGATGGAAATACATGTGCATGCTTGCTTGTTGGTCAGGTAAATGGGTTAGTTGTCGTGAGTCACAAGTACTGAATGGAATTTAAATTCTGTTGATTTCCTTGATTTCAGACACTGTTCAAGGATACAAATTTGTTTGGAATCTTTGTTTAGTGTTTAGGTCACATAGAACTTTGGGGTAATTGGTAATTACTCATATAAGTCATCCTGTTTATGCAGTCTAATCTTTCTGCATCTAATTTGATGTAAGAAATGTTGATATAGGAAACATTTTTTGGTGTTTTATGTCCCTTCTTTACATCTCTTAGTTGAGGCTGTCATCTCTCCTAAACCGCCCCAGCCCCACCCAGCTCCCGATCAATCTAAACCAGGAGAATGGGACTCTTGGAGCCGTGAGCAGGAAGCTAAGAGACCCAGGTACAGCGAGCCTCCTCCTCCTTCTGAGCCTGTGCTGGAGCCAGTTCACATACCAACCACCACCCCCATGCCCCAACCCCTCCCACCTAAGAAGGGGCCTAGGACTCCATCGCCACCCCACCCAGCATCGGGTGGAGCTGAGACGTGGGACGAAACCTCGCAGAGCGGTGAGAGAGAAGGACACATGTGGCCAAGGGATGAGGGCAAGGGAAGGGGAGACTGGCAGCAAAGGACAGATCCCTGGGAGATACCGCCGGCAGATGGAGCTGTGCCTGTCCCGGAGCATGGAGACGGAGCCGACGGATGGGAGACGACCGATACCTGGGAGCCTGGATACGAAGAGGAGTGGGTTGAGAGGGGTCACCGGGGACCTAGGACTCCTCCTGGAGAACCTGATCACTCCTCCTCTGACTACATGGAGGGAGGAGGAGTGAGGGAGGAAGGGAACAAGGTGGAAAGGTCTGTAGAAGGACCAGGTGATGATGATGAAGATGAAGGAGGAATTAGGAGAGAGGAGGCAGACATATTTGAACCTCTTTCGCCAGAGGAGGGGCCATCACAGAGAAGAAGATATCCACGTCAGGATCCAGAAGCCATCGTAGAAGGTTTGTATGTTACATAAATATGTGAAAAATAAAAGAAGAAAAATTGATGTAATGTACCTTGACTACCTACTTGTATCAGAAGTAAATATTGCCTCTGCTATATTCTGTATATTTGTAAAAAATATTAACTGATGTGTACATGCGTAGGATAAGGCTAAAATTAGATTTCTATCTTTATAAAAAATTCTATAGTCATAATTAATGAAAATGGGAAATTATAGATGTTCAAGCTCGGGTATTTAGAGGGCAGCACACGGACACCTCCATAATCTCCCAAAGGAAACTTGGTGTTTACATCGGAGCGATTTCGGAGTACCGCGCGTAATACCATAATATTCGTACATAATCCAGTCATAGGAAGTCTGCATGAACATTTGTAGTGTAGGTATAGTGCATACAAAGTGAAATATCATGTACTCATACGTTGAGTCCTAGCTGAACGTTATCTAACAATGCCCGGACATTGACCATAATACATAATATAATCTTCAAATTCCCATCAAATATCAAATAAAACTTGCAAGATTAAATTGTCAATAAATATATTATACAGAACTATCATAATGTGCGTTTTTAGAAGTATTTGATATTCTAAAACTAAATTACAAACAGTTAATCTAAAAACTTTGTGCTGGTCAGGCCCACCCAGTGCCGATCACCATAGCTATAACACTGTAGATGACCATCCATTCAAAAAATCTCTTTGACTTTACTTGCATTTCATGATGTTTGTCAATTTATTATACAGGAGAGATACAGCGATCTCAAGACAATGATGATACTGACAGCGTGGGGCAGGGCTACGAGGATATCTTGAGTGATGAGGAGGCTCTGGAGGAAAGCGTGGATAGTTTACGTGGTCTCATGTTAGCTGGGGTTGACCTAGATGGGCTGGAGGATGACACGTGGCCAGAGATACCGACCTTTGACCCCTTCCAACATGAATTTGTGCCTCTCAAGGTATATTACCTCTTTCTTATATCCAGTAACATCTCTTTGTGAAAAGAAATCATAAGGAAGGAGGGCAGGAAATAATTTGATTGTAAATTCCTTTATGACTTTATGACTGTGTCTGTTGAGTGCTTTATGACAAATGAAGGTCACTCACCGTGATCAAAATTATGAGAGACCACCTAATTCGCTTCCATCACGAATTAAATTCCTTGTTGTCTTTTAAAACTTGCATATTATAATTATGAATAAACTATTATTCTGTTTTTTAAAAATCTAGACTTTCAGTGATCTTGACATGACAAGTTATGAGAAACTGAAGATGCAAAGTGAAGACCAGCCTGGAGATCTACCCATCGAAACCTCTGCCATTCAGGATATAGTGAAAGAATTCAAAGATTCGGACCACAATGCAAAGTAAGGGGCGCTTTTGAAAGCTTTGAGAGATGCAGTGTTTATGCCACCTTTTTGACCGAGAGGATGATATTAAAGTGAAGAACATGTAGATGAAGGCATTTTTAATGACTTCTATACTTTCCTTATCTTTTGCGAGATAATGCTACATGGTAGAGAAATAGGCACCTGGTAAAATGCCACTGCAATCCATTGTATCACACTGATCATATACCTTTACATTCATCATTTTGTAGAAATAGTTCCAGGGGAATGGTACTTGACTTGTTAAAACCTGTAATCTACTCATTTAGTCAAACCTGACATGAGGACTAAAGTCATTTCAAAAAGGGAAAATTCAGACCTCGGTCAAAATTCTTTTTCTAAATTTTAGACTTAGCTTAAACCCAGCCTTGGATTTAAATTTGAGTAGGATAATGGACTTTTGTGTATAGAAATCCAGTAACCGCAAAGCACTTTGTGAGTTTAATCTAAAGCACTACATAAATGCAGACTGTTATCATTTTCAACCCTGTCCCATCCACAGATGGGTGTCAGCTCTTGAAGATCTCCCCTCCCACCTCGGCCCTGGCCTGGCTCACCTCGGTCCAGACACCCTGGACACCATCATCACCTGGACCCTGGAGGCAGTGGACTACCAGGTAGCCATGAAGCAGACTATAGCGGTCAACATCAGGCAGCTCAAAGCTGGCATGAAGCTCACATGTAACCTGTGTGAGCTGGGACCAACCGTCTCTAAAGTCTTTGTGGTAAGAGAGTGTTGTACATTCAGAGAGATGAACAGACCTGGGCCCCGTTTCACAAAACTTGTCATCAGTGACAAATGACAGTCTTTGTTATAAGCTACTGAAATCCTTGCTCCTGATTGGGTATCAGCAGATTTGTCACTGGTTTTTGTCATATGTCATTGAAAAAAGGCTTTGTGAAACAGGTTCAGATTGTTGGAGTCAGAAGATTTGTAGAGGATATAATTCATTGGTACATGTAAATAGTGCTCGTCTCATAAATTATGCATTATACCTGCAAGAATGACGTTACTGTCATTGAAATACGTTGCTCATATGGCAATATTTGTGTGAAGATCTGTTAGTGTTGTGTTGCAAGGACTATATGAGGAGTAGAATGTATGTTGAGGTACTCAAGGGCTTTTTATACTGGAAATGCCTTAAGTCACACTACTTTAAATAGGAACCTGTAAGAAAATCCACTTGGATATGCTTGTGACATTTGCTCTTTCTATTGGCTGTTACTGTCATTAACAATAAATTGCTCTTTTGGCAATATCTATGGAGGCCTATTTTGTGGGAAGGTTATATGAGAGGCAGAATGTACATTTTATTTGGAACCAGTAAGGAAATTCATTTGAATATGCTGAGAACATTTGTTCCTCCTGTAGGCCTAATTGTCAGATATTTGGTTAGATTCAGTAGATGTTCAGTGATCCTATTTGATTTGTTCTACAAGGTTTGTGAGATAAGGTCAAATTTTGCTTCTGTTTTGTTCAGGATGCTGGTATCCAAGAAGCTTTGGTAAAGCTCATCTTTACCGAACACATGGCCTCATCTCTCAAGCTTCTTGCTATCAAAGGTGAGTACATGCAAACCTGCCTTAGTGACCACCTCTCTATAAAGGCCACCTGTCTATATCGGTCACCTATATTGAATCCCTCTAGAAGGAAACGTGTGTTAAAGAACCTGTCTGTAAAGGTCACCTGTCTACAATGGCCACTTTTTGTGCTGTCCTTGGGTGGCCTTAACAGACATGTTTGACTGTTTATGCAAATTCAAAGATTGTATCACTGTACCATATATGACCCACAACAAACCACGACAGAAAACTACTGATGAAGAACATTGTCAGTTTGAGTGTTAATGAATGACATATTCTATGATCTTTGAATTAAGATATATGCCACTTTGTAATGTACGCAAGGCTTAGGTTATTTGTTCCCCACAGTGGTGTCTGAATGGAGTTTAAGTATTGGCGGTTATTTTATTGAAATATCAACAGTAATACAGATATTATATGAAAAACAAGAGGCGGGAATCCATTCCTGAGACAGACGATCAACCTTGAAAACTGTGGGCGCCATGTAGGAATGAGGGCTGTAAAGTTTATGAGGAATGAAAAGTACTCTGTAATTGTAAAACAGAGTATTCAAATTTGAGGTCTGGATGAAGCAGAGAAGGTTCACTTTGATACTGGATTCTATGTTAGTTCATTAGATATTGACTTTACAACCTTACAGGACAGTGCACATCTTTTGTTCATTAGATTATTTTTTATTGCTTTTTATCAATTAAAAAAGTTTGCACATAATATTTCAAACACAGCTGGTATTTAGCCCATGTTTTCCTTTACAAATATGTACTTCATGTACGAAATGTTACCCTGTTTCAACTCTTGCAGCCCTGGATAGTGCTACCAACTGGTGGGTCGGCATGGAGAGGTTTCTTGGAGTACACCAACACCCTGAGAAGGAGAATCAATCGGGTTACAAACGAATGGTCAAGTTCCTTCTCTCAGACCAGACTGTCAGGGTTGTGACAGCTGCAGCAGTGCTTCTCAGCAAACTGCACCTCTATGAAGTCCTGTCAAATCTCAAGGAGGTATCTGAAAGGTACATAGATCTCATCCATATCTGGGGGGTGTTTCACAAAGATCCTAAGTCGAACTTAACTCTAAATTGGACTTTAAAATTATGGAGAGCCATTTGTAGCCTTAAAATAAAATTTATTCAAAAGCGAAAATTCAAGTATTTTAGACTTTTTATAAATTCCACATCAAGAACATGAAATCACCTTGATAATAGAAAATATGAATGATTTGAATCAACATTTTGTGCATTTTAAAATAACTTTAACAAAATATTTTCATAGTTGCTAACGGCTTTCCATAAATGTTATGTCCAACTTAGAGATAAGTTCAACTTACGATCTTTGTGAAACACCCCCCTGTCTTTCCATCTGTCTACTAGATGCAATAGCGTACTGAGAGAGAAAGTTGCGACGCACGCATCTTCCCTTGGCGAGATGGGTCATAGGTTAAATCATGGAGCTCCAGATAGTTCCCTCCCACTTACAATCTCTATGAAGGGAACTATTTTGGAGCTTTATGAAATACCTGACCAATCAGAAGCAACTTCCGGTGATGTAACTTTCTCTCTCAAGTAGCTATGCTTGATGCTAATAGACTTTGTTGTAGTGCTGTAGCCGAACCGCCGAACCAAACGGAAGTTCGCCGAACATGGCACTTCCGAACCGAACCGAACCGAACGCAAAGGCCTGGTTCGGATGTTCGGCAGAAAAATGTAAACGTTTTTGCAAGCTATTAAACTTTTCATGTCATGATTGCTCATTTTATATTTACTTTTTCCCTATTTTCCACCTTTGTGATTTATGCCTATCCAGTGGTGGGCGTAACTTCACTGGCGCCATTTAAATCCCAAATCCTGACCACGCTACGTCGCGATCGCAAGCCATATAAACAAGAATACATGTGCGTGATCAAAACAGGTTTAGATCAAACCCACTCAACAAAAAAATAATATTTTAATTGTAACCATATCGGACAAATTTTACAATATAAATAATGAAATAAATATATATTCTAGTATGGTATTTATTTATCCAGGAAAAATAGGGATTTTATATTTTTCCTATTGAAAATAAAAAACAGTTATTGACGAGCCTGAGTCTCTGTTGAAGATGGCAGCGTTCGTGACTCTAACATTAGACAAAAACCGTCTCGGAAAATCTTTAAAAAATTTCATTTATCGACAAATTGAAAACATGATTCTTTTAAAATTGAAAATAAAACATGATTCAAGACGGAAATACGAATGTAAGTAGTATTTTTCTTCGCAAATAATTACGTTTAGAGCAGTTTTTTAATGTGAAATTCGTGCTGGTCGGAGCAGTGTGCAGAAGTCGTCCGTGCTGGTCGGGCCCGGCAGGGCGGGGGGCCCGCCCAGTGCCGACCGCCGTGGCTATAATGCTGCTTGCTATTATATTACCGAACCCCGAACCGAACCAAGTTCGGGTGAAAAATTGCCAAACTCTGCCAAACCGAACCGAACACGAACATAGCGTCTGACTTACAAGCACTACTTTGTTGTATAGTTTCATGCTTGTTAGAGGTCAATGTTAATTTAATAAGGAATGGTTAGATCATGATTTGTTTAGTGAAATAGGAATTGCAACAATATAATATTTTACTTAAATTGCCTGTTTTTAGTTGATCATTGAAATTTCAACAATCAATTAACATTTGCTCTTTCTGTATGATCTTCATTTTTATCATAGAGAGTCTTTTATAAGTGATCCAGATGTTTTTAGTCCGTACGGTTTTTTGGGAGGCCACGGCCGCCACGTTTTTCTGAAAACGTTGGGGGGAGTACCGGCAACGCACATCACACGCACTGGGAGTGAATCGGTAGCCCGACCGCAGCCTGAACGCAGCGAAATTTCCTCGTGCACTAAAAGTTCTACAGTGTGTCTGCGTGCTCCCAAATCCGTACGGAGGCGATACTCACCACGTACGGATACCCAAATTTTGCCCACGTAGACAGCAGGCACTTGCAAGTACGGCGGGTTGTGACCACCGCATTAGGTTCTATTGACTCTTCTAAGAAAACAAAAACTTTTTGAGAGATATAGCAGGGGTATAGCAGGACCCCTTGTTTTGACATTGTGACCTGTTTGATTGTTAAAGATTCTTGAGAGAGAGAGTCCTACAAGACAAATCACATATATTTTGTTCATGTTCCAGCATTGCGGATCGAGTGCCTGCTCCAGACGCAGAGATGGAGCCAGGCTCCTATCAGGGCAGCGAGGAGAATGCCGAAGAGGGTGATGCGAAGCCTCTGACAGAGACGGTCGAGGAGACCATCGATACCGTTGATGCCAGCAGCCTGGATGAGGAGAGGATGGACGGGGATGCGACGTCGATCAGCTGTGGCGATGTCGACAAGGTCATGGGGCTGCTCAGCGAGCTGCTCAAGATCATCCGGACTGCCCCTCAAACAATTGTAGGTGTAAACTAATGAGTGTGAGATAGATTGCCACTCTCATCTTATATTGTTAAAACAACTGTTTTAGGAAGGATTTTCGCCGCACATATCACTCGAGTGACACATCCCTTTTAGATATACAATCACATTGTTCTCATTTTTTAATACAAAATTACGGCAATTTGGTGCAATGTGTCTTGTACAACATGAACATATGCTATTTATCCACATATTTCAACAAAAAACCTGTTGATATGACTATGACAAATGATACAGGTACCAGAAAGAGCCATATTTAATTGGATAACACCAAGAGATTCTTCATTTTTGGATGAAATATGTGTAAAAAATGACATATGTCATACGAGACACATTGCACGGAATCGCCCATCATTGAAAGGAAAGGTAAGTCTGTAACCGAGAGAGCTAAGAAATGCACTCGTTCATTTTTAGTACAATATAACACAGAGCAACATCTCATATCATGTGCTGAGTCATGTAATTTAACACAAATTTAATGCTTTCTAATACACAAAGTTTAGGTTGCCATTGGTGTTCGATATGCCCATCTGCTATATGTTTTTTTTAAAGAATATTTTTAACCTTTAAACCTTTTAATTGTTTTTCTATTGCATTCAGATGCAGCCTCAAACCAAGCTACCACTCTTCCCCACCTCGGTGACTATCAACAGCCCACCGGCACCGGATCCATGGCCTGTCATGTGTCACATGTTCAAACACAGGTATGGTCAGTGCTTACAATTGTTCATGTTCAGTCCCACCTGTTCAAGAATGAAACGGTCCTGTCCCAGTCCCACCTTCCAATAAGGCCAAGGAAAAAAAAAGGATGTTGTATAGAGTGGTGAAGTGTGACGTCATCAAAAATCAAATATTAGAATTTCTCAAATTTTTCGTCATTTTCCGAAAGAGCATAAAAAATAATGTCCAAATGTCGAAAAACCAATTGAATATGTTAAGTATTGGCTGAGAGATGACCATCTGAATAATATGTCCTATGGGAACTCAGTGTTATATGCTCTGGCTCCTAGGTTAGGAGCCAGAGCATATAACACTGAGTTCCTATAGGCAATCTTTTTATTTATGTTCTATTTGCTGGTTTCCTCCCTCTCATTCAGCCTGCTGCAACCCCCTTTAAAATGTTTGGTTTGGTCTTGTCCATGTTTTATAATCAATAACAATAATCTTTCCTGTTAATTCGCTGTTATCCTTCATCACTTGTATGCCCAGCCTTCTGAATATGTTGAAAGAAATAGTTGTAGTGTTTATGTTATTATTTGTTTTGTTCATAATAATAATAATAATATTACTATTTGGTTCTTGTATAGCGCATATCACATTATATAACGTCTCTAAGTGCTTCATAGAGGTACCTAATTTGATGTTCACTGGAGCCAATCAGATTGAAACAAGCACCTTATTCAAATGAAGATGTATATATTGTTCTCTTCGTACTCCAGGAATCTCTTGGAAAGCCTGCTCCTGCTGCTCTCCTGTCCTGTCACTTCATCCAATGAGACGTTGAGTAGTATCATCAGTGAGATCCTGAGTGACATGCTTGACCATTGGCCAGGTAAGAAGAACAGTCATGACCGTACTATACTAGGACACCGGTAGTTGTCTGGAGGGTAGTTGTCCTAGGGGGTAGTCGTCCTAGAGGGTTGTTGCCCTAGAGGGTAGTTGTCCTAGAGGGTTGTTATCCTTGGGGTGGATATCAGCATAGTTGTACATATGAACATTAAAACAAAAGGCCAATATCATTATTGTGATCAGAGATAGTGATAGCAGTTCTAGAAGTGGATGTAGAGATATCAGGAGGAGGAATAGGAGCAGAAGTGGGTAATACTAATTCTGAAAACTAGAAGTCCTTCGATTTACAGCAAATATTCTTGTGGCTCTGCCAGTAATCATTCAATCTGTTATGTTATCAGTATTAAAGGCAAAGTGTCAAACTCTGAAAATATTTTGTCTTGAGTAGAAATCACAAATAAATTCACCCCCTAGCGAACAAAAAATAAGTGTATCTATTTTGTGTTGAAGGATTTTTGATATTTTCAAAAGGCAAAATAAAACCAACTTTATAAAAAAAATACTTGTGTCAGGAAGAAAGATGTGTTCTTGTAAATTTTGCATTTAAATTGCATCACATTCAAACAGGCCTCCTCTACATGTTCAGCGAAGTAGAAACCTGCAAGGCCCTCTTCCAATCACTCACCAGTAACTATGGCGATGAGGAATCCACTGAATTTGAGACCAGCCTGCACCAGCTGGGTCTCCGCCTGGTCTACACCCAGAGCACACTACATTACATTGACCTTATCAAGCAGCATCGTACGACCTCCAATGACCTTCTGACCCGGGTCGAGAACGAGGGGATACTGGGGGCTTTGAGCAGGGCGTACATGATGTCAGGGAGTAGCCCCCACGGCAGGCAGGCCCTGGCTAGGGTGTTCTGCATGGCTGATAACTTAGAATGTCTCCTGCCGCTAGCGCATCTCATGGAGACAAGAGACACAGGTGAGAATTTGATTTAAACAAAAGCTGTGTTTTTGTTTGTGGGGGGGGGGGGGGGAAGGGAGGAAAAGGGCATTTCTCTAAGCTTTGAAGGAAGCATGATACCTGTAGTTAGTTTTAAACAGTATTTTGTTTCTATCTCTCTTTCCCTCTACCTTCACTTCTCCTCAATCTGGCTTGTCCTTTCTTTTCTCTTACACTGCAAAACTTTTTGATTCTGCTCCTGCCTTATCATCTCTCCGTCTCTTTTCTTTTAAACTACAGTTTGGTATTTAGCCCCAAAACATTTTCATTTCCTACTACCCTAATGTAGAGCCGTAAGGTATCTATTTCATCTTTGTTTTTATTTGTATTTCATTTTTAGAAATACAAAGAGCGTAACGATGACATATAAGACAAGAATACAGCATGCAATACAAATCAGGCTATTAAGTAATGTCTGGGGATCACCCCCCAAAAACAAGGTCCTGCAAAAGGCTTTGCACATTAACTCATAGTAGAAATTGTACAAAATCAATGCGAAATTCATTTTAACCCAATCATTTTTATGTCTATTCTAATTTGATAGGAGATGAGAAAGTCTTGTTGACAAGCAAGAAGACTGCAACCTATGGGTACGCAGCCCAGCTGCTCACGCTCATTGTACAGTACTCTGATGACATTCCATTCATGCACAAGAACGTCTCTGCCCTCTTGGAAAGCTGCACAGAGGAACACAGTGAGTTACAGAATTATCCTCCTTTCTCTAACAATATTAAAAGCCAGGATACTTACATGTATACTGCTTTGTGATCTCCCGGAGCATCCGCTGAGATGAATATGTGCAAGATATAAATGTTGCTATTGTTATAGGATTGGAAAAGGGAGAAAAAAAAAGAGAGAGAAGCCCATCACTTATATAGTGTTATCCACATTATATATCTTAAAAAGAAAGAAAGAAAAAAAAAAGAAGGAAATATAATATTAAACAGAAAGGCGTTGGTGATTATAGTCAGTTCTTGACTGATTGACATTACAACAAAACACAACAGCAACATAGTATATGATTTCTGTTTGCTAAGTGAACATAAATAGGTTGAATTTTCCTGCGATATTGGATCATTTTATCAAGGCACTAATTGATAATTAATAAATGATGCACAATCATTAATTGTTGATCACAATATTTGTTTTATATTCCTTCTCTCCCTGACTCAGTCGTCCATAAGTGGGTGGAGCCTCTGAAGACCATCAAGATCGATGCTAGCTGTATCAGTAACATGACTGAATACCTCAATCACAACATGACTCACATGACCAGTAACCTTACCAATACAGCTCCTGGCATCCTGACGTGTCTGAGGACACTGCAGCACGTCGTCTGCCCACCGAAGGTCATGGCTGAAAAAGGTATAATTTTTTTTTCTTAACTTTTTAGTGTGGATTGGAACATTAGTAATTGTGAGAAGAAAAAAAATTGAGAATAAATAAATGTAAAACAAATGTAGGAAGATGGAGAGGAAGTGAGTAAAAAATTGTGATAGAGATAGAAAGAGATTGTTGACAATCAGAGACAAGAAGGAGACTGATGAATAAAGAAAGAGAGGGAGGGAGGGAGGGAGAGAGGGAGAAAGAGAGAGATATAGAAAAGGAGGAAGTAGGCAAGATTATATGACTTTGTTTCTGAACATATTGTGGCGTAACCGGGCTCTTGCAGTCTTTCTCAGAACCCGGTCCACGCTCTTGACAATCATTCATAAACAAACTCTCGGTGAGCTCTCACAAAAATATATTGTTTAAGAAAAACGAGGACTCTCATTTCACTCACTCTCGCAACCACTAAATGTACGACAGGAACTGCAGAAACAACACTTACACAGTATCTGCAGTTCAGGTAACTTTATCTCATTCCAAGTCACTGACCTCTACACTAGTACCTGTTGCAACAACAGCTCAACATTGACTGACTGACATGCTCATGATGTACATGTATTTGTTTCACAATTAATTATAACGCCCTCTACGTCTTACTAAATACTGGACTGATTATGCTGCACAATATTGAAATCCTGCTTCACCTTCCTCTTCCTCCTTCATCCAGGTCTTCAAGTGGACTTGAAGTACAAGGTTGCCACGATGCAGGTCTTTACCTCTGGAGCTCTCTCTGCATTCACCACCTGTATGAAGGTATGAACTAGGGCTGCGACGAGTAGTCTAATACTTGAGTACTTGCACTGTTGACAACTACTTGAGTACGATTTCTCGTACTCGAATATTCGGCTGCAAAAAAAAAAAAAAAAAATCCTGGTTACCTGGCACTGTCCAGGCTGACGCTTACCCGTACCAGGAAGAGCGCCGGCCGCCGGCATGGTACCGTGGGTAAAAATGTTTCCAGCTCAATCACTGTCAACTCACCATTAAAAAACAGGGACCAAATGGCGAAGAAAAAAAAAAGCCACCACCATACTACTACAGTAGAAATATCCCAGATCCCCGTCTCCGAAAACTCACGCTATTTTACTTCAAGTTGCAGTTGAAGGCGCCGATTTAATAATAATAATAATAGTAAACAATGCTGTTTTTAAAACCAAAGGTGACTTTACCTCCAAGTCCAAACAGAAATCCGGACATTTGGTCCCAGTTTCTGAGAGGTGAGTTGACAGTGATTGAGCTGGAAACATTTTTACCCACGGTACCATGCCGGCGGCCAGTGCTCTCCCTGGCACGGGTAAGCGTCAGCCTGAACAGTGCCAGGTGACCGGGATTTAAAAAAACAAAACAAAACAAAACAAAAACAAACAAAACATGGCGTCTGAATATTCGAGTATTCGCCTGTAAGCCTGGGAGTGTACTCAAGTACCTCATTACACGGTTATGCACAGCCTTTAAAGCCAACAAACAAAAATCATTTGGTTGTCCTCGATTGCTTTTCTGGAGTAGGGGCGGGTGGGTGGGCGGATTTTTGGAGCGGCCCGAAAATGACGAGCGGGCAGTCGAGGACAACCAAATGATTTTTTTTGGGGGCCTTAGTATGATCATCCTGGCCTTGTTCAAATCGACACAGTGAAATAAACATGTCCCTGACCAAGCATAATCATGATGCATTCAGTCAATCATGTTCCTCTATCACATATGAATTCATATAGCGCACAGTCAGAATCTCTCCCAGTACTTTGTGATAATTTTCAAAATGTTTTTTGAACCTTATTTATATATTTTTCTTAGCTGTCTCATATTAGCAGAGTATATATGTGGATTGTCTTCTATTAGCAAACATATTGTGTACAAATTTTCTCACAGGTGGCATTATACATTATGTACTGATTAACAAATATATATTCAGTTTTATATACAGGAATTCCTGTTTGATAATGTCTTTGGAATCTTGCCCCTTTCCTGTTAATTCTGAAGGTACGATGTTTTCTGATTATACTACCGGTAAATAGTTTTTGAGAGATCCTGTGTTATATGAATGCTTCTCCCTACCTCTCTTACTCACAGAAAGTATCCGACTACATGCTGCGTCCATGGCAACAAGGAATCAGCCTTGCTAGTGGCCACACCCACATGCTGGAGAGCATGGTGCTGTGTCTACTACGCCTCGTCAAAAGCATGCTGACACAGTTACTGGAATACAAGGATACTCAGGTATGTCACCAAAAAGCAATATGTGGGACTATAAAAAGTGATGTGTAGATGATCTTAATAGTGATCTTCAACAGTCAAAATATGTTTTGTTGTCCTTAAATAGTAGTGGAATGTTGTTTTGTTTACATTTGTAATACATACTAGTGTACCTAATGAATAAAATGAATGACACATTTGAAGTGTTCAAAAAAAAACCACAACATGTACTAAAATATTAAACCATTTGCATATGTGATATTGTATGCATTATCAGTTATATTTTCTGACTTCTACTATTTCTCTTTAAGCTATGCTTGCTTTATGAATCCAGAAACAATGTATATATATACTTTGAAGATTACCTCTCTGCCTGTTGTGCAGACATTATTAAAGGTATAGGCCAGTTTTGAAAATGCCTCCCTCTCAAAAAATTAAATGGAAGCTCTTATTACCAATCATGTTGAAGAATATGTTTTGACTAATACGTGATGATACATATTTTGTCTGGAAACCGCCTACTAATTGATATGTTCGGTAAATTATCATATCGATCCCGCCTGGATAGATATCGCAAATGCACTTCAACATTGAACATTTGGGCATATATTTGTGATTTTTTGTGAATTTAGGTTGAAGTATTGCCATCTAAACCTCTGAAGGCAATATTGCATGGATATTTTGCACCCACAACCCTTGAACCGCAATTTTACCACTACCAGTCTATATCTTTAAACTGTTATTTCAATGAAAATTAATAAAATTGTAACCATTGATATCAAGTCCTAATAGAAGTATATACTAAAAAAAAAAGATATATCATTAACTATCAATTGGTATTGATTTGTTTGCCTATCTGATATCATATGTTTTTTCCTTCATTCTTGTGCATCTCTCTTATCCATGCAGTACTGTGATGAACGCTTGGTGAATAACCTGCTCCTCCTGCACACAGTCATCTGCTCTGCTCCTACCAGCGGTATCCTTAGCAACACGGCATCTGAGATCCAGAATGGTATCGTTGACATTCTCATGACCTTCACCAAGCCGATGGGTGAGATCAAGGAGCAGACGGAAGCAGGTAGAACATTGAATTGAATTGATTTATTGTCCATAAAAAATGGAAATCGTTGTTCACTGGTACAAGTGTGTTACAAAAAATCTACAAAATTATACAGATCATAAAACATAATAACAACATAACATCAATGGCGTTACATCCAAAATACAATGTGATTACTTACCTAGGAATGGAGGAAAGCAATAAAAAGATACAACGTCTACATTACTTGCCCTCGTTTTACCATACTGTTGAACATGTGAATCAAACCCGGCACAAATGAACGTCTGAAGCGTTCCCGTCTAGTGCGGGGAACGCAGAGGCGAATTCCTGATCGGTTTAAATTATTATTATAAAAAAAAGGAAGTGATGGGTCTTTCATAATACATCCCTTATGTCTGTACAGTGAAATGACTTACAGGAATAACAACGTACCAAACACCCCCCCCCACCCCCCTTTAATTTAATTTTTGTAAAGCTAGAATTTAAATCAACCTCTAAAAGCTTCTTGCCAGCATTCTATAGGCCAACAGATAAGGATTATGAAGAAGATATGGAGTAGAACATGAAACATTGCGCCTTGCGCGCAGAACCAACTCTGAGATGAAAAATCTATGATTGGTTACTTCGGGGCTAAAGTGAGAGTACTGTATTTCCATTACCTGGTAGTATGAGCTTAACATGAGCAAAGCTATTGCTACTTGACATATTTGACAATCATATGACAACACATCCTCCCTTCCTACCTACAGACATTGCCAAGAGCTGTTGGACCAGGATGTTGCATACGTTGTTGGAGTACGTCCCCTCAGCCCCCTTTGCCTTCATTGGTGGTTTACAACTCCTGTCTGAATTGCTGCCACTCCCGCTACCCATGCAGACACAAGAGGTATGTAATTCCTTCTGGAAGCCATCACGCAAATAGCTATGACCACAATAAAGAAAACATCAGGTTGGGTTTGAAAGACTTAATACTGCAATACACTTATCAATATCCTGTCTGAAAGGAGGAGGAGGGGGGGGGGGGGGGGGTAAGGTAAGCAGAATCCACACCTGGACGCATGTTTGAGGATGTATACTCTTTTGCGCCACAAGCTATCATGACTGTACAGCCTAGAGTCCTTTGCATGTTTTTCATCTCAAGTTTGAACAATTTTGACCTACACACACATTTGTTTCCATATGCATTGTACACAATGCAGAATCGTTACTGTACGAACATGTGAAAATAGTTAATTAGCGATAATTCCCAAACCGTTTGTGATATGTATATAAAACTGCATGGGCATCTTCAAGAGAAAATGCACTGTCCATGTGCCAAGATTCAGAAGTCTTTGTTAATTCTTCTTGGCAAAGATCCTAGGGTATGGGGTGGAATCTCTCCCAAAATAACCTGGGCCCAGTCTTACAAAGAGTTAGGATTGATCCAAATTACTCGCAAGTCCTCCAATCAATCGCAAGTTTGCAGTCTCCTATCTCTTATGTACATAGTTGTGATTGATAATCAATCGCAAATATAATTGCGATTGATATCAACTCTTTGTAAGACAGGGCCCTGGTCTTTTTATGGTCAATTCAGACACTCTTGTACCTGCTGTGTCTTCTGATTACTAAATTCATCTACTCTCCTACTTGACACAGAGTTTGTCTGAATTGGAGGTGCAGCAGGCTCTCAACCTACGCCGCCTATGGAGCCTTCATCTCCACTCGGAGACTGCCTCCATCCAGAAGATCCTGGGGGAGCTATCCCTCTCCAGCTCACCGCCCCTTCAACATTTCCTGAGGAGGTTCAGCTGCCAGCTGGCTGATCTGGCTGGATCAACAGCTCTGGTGGTCATCAGGTTAGTTTTAGGTCATTTCAATTCAATTCAATTCAAATGGACATTCATTTATTTCCATTAAATTGAGTTGAATTAAATTGAATTTAAATTGAATTGAATTACTTATCGCTCTGTGCGGCATTTTTCAAAAGTGGCAAATCTCGGAGCTAGGATGAAAACAATGTTTAAATCGCTGTTTTGACCAAGATATTTTTAGAATTCTGAGATGACGCCCCTTACCAACTTTTGCTTTAGCGATATTCTGATCCAGTGACATTTGCCCTGGCAGGCTTTGTTTTGTCAAAGATGTATGTTTATGATTATGCTGTGATTAGGCAATAGATTAGGTTGAGGGATAGGGTAAGGGTAAGGTATAGTTTCGGGCCCATTGTTGAAGGTAGGAGTTTGGTTAGTGTAGGCAACTGACCATGGATAAATTATTGCATAAGCACGTATTGTGGAAATCGCTTTTGATGTAGCATAAATTGCCCATTATGTACCGGTATTATGGTGCGTTATGATATTCCTGAACTGATTTGTTTATTTCATGTAGGGAACAAAATTATTGATTATGTTATCAAGGAATAACATGATGATGCCCTTTTGATAAATCTCGGTTCATTTTGAAGTTCTTGATATGTATGTACCAAATGGATGCTGATGCTAATACAGTTCTCTTTCTTTTAGTCTATCTCATCTCTCTCTTTTCCTTTCTATCTGTTCCAGGTCTTATCTCCAGGCCCTGTTGTCGTGCCTGGAACCTAGAGATGAGGGTAGTAGTAAAGAAAGACCGTGTAATGCCGATGCTACTAGAGTTCTCACTCTCTTGGTCTATCTCATCTCTCAACCGGCCATCAAGGCAGCATTCCTTCAGCTTTCGAGATCCAGGTACGATACTTTTCAGACAAATTTTGAGTACTTGCAATGACGCACTTTTAGAAGACTTTAAAAATTATTGTAAATTGTTATTGTGTAATCATTATGAACTGTGATGTAGGTTAGGCCAGACGAATGTAAACAATTTAGTGAAAACTGATGAAAACTGTAGATTCTGAAAATTGCCAAAATGGAAAGGTGTACATTGGACAATACTGTGGTAAAACAATGTCTGTGGTCTGGACATCTTCAAAAATATTTACAACTGAGAACCTTTCCCATTAAAATTCTGAATGCTTTGTCATTACACTTTGTAGCTGTATATAGTATTCAGAAAAATGAGGGAAAAGTAGTTCATGTTACCTTGGTCAAAGAAATGTTAGTACAGTCTATCAGGAGAACAAACAAAGAGCTCCAACCCCTCCCCCCCCCCCCAAGGAAGAAAAAAAAAAGTTTCTGATAAATCATAATGTGGTGTCTTCAACATGAATTTGTCTTGGGCAGTGCAAAGGCTGATGAGGAGTTTGTTGGTGTGTTGCCACGGTTACTGATGCTTCTGAATGAGCCATCTAGAGCATCCAGTCACCAACAGGCCCAAGAGTGCATTGTGGTAAGTAGAGATGATTAAAAAGGAAACTATTGGATAAAGAAACTTGAAAGAAAATGATCATTAATAAGTGTTGCATTTCTTGACTTTTGGTCTTTGCATTTTGTTATCTATTCTCTACGTATGTGTTATAATTGAAAAAGTTCAGTAAAATTAAGGCAAAGCAAACAATGCCACTTCCATTTTTTTTTTTTTTTCAAACTAAATTGTACATGTATGCAGTGTATCTGTCTTCATTTAAACTATAGTGGTCTCTTTTTTTTTAACGACATTGTATTATGTAATGTCAAAATGACCCTGAGAGAAGAGAATAGAAAGGGAGGTGGGCGAGGTACGATTAAATTTCTTGAAATGTCTTCACTCTTGGTTGTCTTGGCAGACCTTCTTGCAGTCTCTGTGCGACCCTGAGATCACCCTCATGTCCTCAGAGACCATGCTGATGAGTGAGCATCTAGCCTGTAGCCTGCCCTCTAGAGACCACATGGAGATGGTCTGCGGAGCCCTGCTGGATCACGTGACCAGTCCTAACCACTCCTACGCCAGCATCCTCCCGGCTCTACGCATGCTCACCATGCTCCTGGATCATAACTATGGATTCTTTCACCTCAAGAGGTAGGGTTCGAGTTCTCTCGGTCTTGGAATATTTTAGGATTCTTGTCCCTATCATAAGTAGCCCTTGCTGCAACACTGGGTGTTAAAAGGATGAGGATGTCATTTGTAAAATCATGACTACTTTTTCTGGAATATTTTGCTGCGCGAATGTTGCCTTATAAATCCAAATATACGATTACCGTGGCTTATATATGTAGCACTTAAATACCTCTTGATCTCTGAATTATAAGAGAATTAAGAGATTGATTACCTGTTGGCTTTAAATATTATTCACCCAATACACCAGGGCTATGTATTATAAAGCCTTTTGATTTGATCATAAGGCTAATATTGGGCATTGATGAAACTTAAGATCAATCATAACTCTTTATAATACGTGGCACTGTACATGTATTCTGAAGATGAAATTTTACTGAATATTTCTTTGTTACTTGCATGAATTTTTAATTCCATCATGCTAAAGTCTGTTAAACAAGATCCTTATGAGAACCAGCCACCATTTCAAAGTGTCATAAACTTTTCTTTTTGTGTGAAATGCAGCTCATTGGACAAGAGACCAGGAGCCTTCCACAGCCTCCTTGGCCGTCTGACGGAGGCCTTCAGCAGGGAGAGCTCAGACTACCTCTCCACCCTGTCCAACACCCTGGACCTGCTCCACCTCCTGCTCACCAGGGAGGGAGACCAGGAGACAGCCAGCATGGGGGAGGACGGGGGAGGAGCTGCAGGAGGAGTGGCTGGAGGGTACAGGACGCTGGCCATGGATGTGAGGGAGCTTGGAGAGTCTCTCAGGTGGTCGGAAGATGCAGCGCACCCTCTCAGGAGGCTGGAGAAGATCCTGGTGGTATGTAGTCTCTGGTTTTTTAAGCCTCACTGTCCTACTTATAGCCACTTGCGCCCTCTATAAAGCAAACAATGTCTAATCGGTGCCTGTTGGTCCCCCATGATCCCCTTTTTCTTATGTTAATTGAGAGCTGATTTGATGAGATAACCACCTGTCAGTGACCTTGCAGGAAGGTATCACCCCTCTGGCCAAACTTGTGCAGACAGGCTTTAAGACAGCTTGTATGTTTATAGATAGATGGTTGTGTTAACATTGCTGGGGGAGGGATGATGAAAATGCCAAAGTGGAGGATACAGTAGGAAAAGTAGGAGTTTTGTCAGGAGTAAACAAACAAACAAATAAACAACAAAATCAGGTTTTATGAACATGCTTGGATGAACATCGGCAGTCAACTTTGCAGAGGAAATAAAGCACAGTATTGTTGTAGAGATTTTAAAAGTAAAGGATTTGATCTGAGTTATTTTGTTGGTAAATTAAGAAAAAACAAATTTCTGTTGCAATTTCATTGATAAAGCTATTCTTGATACATATTTCAGATTGTTTTACTAATAATCTATGTTTAATCCAGGAAACAATACACATGGGTGATCAGATAGTAAGATTTTTGTGTGGAATGAAACATTTTTTTTCCTGTCTTGTTAACTCAGGATTGCTGTAAGCATGATGAGACCATGGAGCACCTCCTGGACACTGTCAGCTCTCTCCTCCAAGCCTTGGACAGCCCTGAGACCAAGGTACCAAACCCACTCTACACCATGCTACCTGACAGTATGGGTCTCCATGAGCAGTTCAACGGCCGTCTTGTCTTCTACGTGACAGAGGACGATGACGAGAGAGTGACCACAGGGATGTGGTTGGGTTTACCTTCCCTCGATGAGCTGGATACAGAGCCAGAAATGGTAAGGACTGATATTCACCAAAGACAAGTTTGTCCTCATTGCCTCCCGACCTCATGTTTCTCTTGTACATGTAGATTCAAATTTTGCATCATGCTATGAATATCTTAGTTTGTTAAAGTGCAAGAAAGCAAAGAAACAAAAGCTGTTATATGTACTACTTTACAATATTTAGATTTGTTTGAAAATATCCATCCATTTCTTTGATTCTTTAAAGATAAATATGTACTGAGTTGATTAAGAAGACACAGCCAGATTTTCAAAGTAGTGAAGTTCATAAATTTCAGTACCTATCTAGTCTTTCTATAAAAACCTTCTTTTGTTTGAGATTTTTAAGACAGATTAATGTAAATGTGGTGTAAAAATATCTTCGCTTGAATATACTAGTAGACAGCATAGACACTTTATGCATGCCATACAGAACTAGGCTTAATCATACTTCTTCTGATGAACCCCATTATGTCCGATGTGCAGGCTCGCTGTGACCTGGAGGAGATCAGAGCCAAACTATTGCCGAACTTTGACCTTCAATCGGAGCTGGCCAAGGGACTTGGTGTGGAAGATGTGTCACCTGACAAAAAGAAGAGGTATGTCACATGATCTTTGTCCAGATGTGACGCGGTAAATCACCACCATAAAAAAACATAAGGCTGCCTTGTTTCAAGTATCCTTTAAAGGCAACTACACGCAACAATGGTCATACATTTATTCACTTAGCTCTATGTCCTAACCATTATATTGTATATTGTATATTGTATTTTCATTGTAAATTGTTTTTATACTGGTTGAATAAATAAATGAAATGAAAAATGAAATGAAAATGAAATGAAATATGTAATAAGATACTGAAATGTGAAGCACTTTACCCTTTACGTCACATCTGAACAAGGCTTTAGTGTATCATTTCGTTATTGTTGTTATAATTTAAAAGTCATACAGTTGAGTGATATTTGCTGCTGCATATTTGTTTCAATGGGGAAGACCACCCTGATATTTAGTTGGTTTTAGTTAAAGCAGAAAAATTAGAGAAAGATGTTAGAAAAGGTTTGAGTAAAATCCAATTACAAAGCAGAAAGATATGAATTCTAAAAGTTGTAGTCTGCTGCCCATGAGAAGGCCATAAATGCTATCGCTCTTTCTGGCAGGCAACGTAAACAATGAAATGCAAATTGGCAATTTGCTGTGATGTATCTTGAGAGGTCCTCTCCCATATGCTTTTTACCGAAAGCTTTCACCATTGCATCAATGGTCTCAGATGTCGATTGATGGCTTTATGATACTAGCATAGCTGTCAACCATTCCTATCTTAGAGGAAAGATTCCTATTTTTTGGCCTTTAAGCTACTTTTTTGAACCTTTCTTTTCTGAAATATTCTGTGTGAAATATATACAACGTAGACTGTATTCCTAATTTTGCCTTGATAGATTCCTAAATTTTGCTGTGAAAGTTTGACAGGTCTGTACCGAATTCATTTGATGGCAAAATTTCACTTTAATTGTATTATAATGTGAAAGAGTATGTCATTTAAGACACACTTCTGCAAGGATCCCCCAAATGTGTTTGAAGACAAATATTAATAAACAAATACCGGTACATAATTTTAGGTTTCTGTTGAACGCAGAAAACCTAAATTTTGTATTCTTTCATCAATATTCGACTTCAAACACATTTGTTTTGAAATCCTTGCAGAAATGTGTCTTAAATGACATCCTCTTTCACATTGTTGAAGAATTTAAGTGAAATAATTTTGTCATCAAATTTTGGGGACTCCCATCACTTTAGATGGGCTCTAAATTGTATTCATAATTGTTTTGTTTTCAGGGGCCTGAACAGACGTTACAACCCTCTAACATTCAGTACAGGGAACAAAGGTGCCGGTGCAATGCGTAGATCACACAGTATGTATTACTCTCACATCTACTAGTAATCACAAAAAATTATTATTAATTATAAGACCAACATTCATAGATGAAATTTCCCATTGAATTGTTGTTGATACTCATATACACTAAAGCATGTTTTAATCCTTAATATTGTTCATTATTAACCGTATCAGACATCTGAGCAGGGAAATTTTTAAATGTTATTGCCCTCAAGGTTTGATGGACAAGTGAACAAAATTACAATAAGTTAGTCCGCTCAGAAAAGTCAACGGGATTTTGTGTGTAATTTGGCGGGCAATATAGGTTATACAGTAAACCAATGCGCAAATATTTTAGCCCGCTCAGAAGAGTCAATGGGATTTGTGTGTAATTTGGCGGGCGATATAGGTTATACAGTAATCCAATGGACAAATATTTTAGCCCGCTCAGAAAAGTCAATGGCAAAATGCGTGTTAAACTAGTGAGCAATAATATAGTGCCAGTTGTAATTTACATCGCGCATCAGCTATTGTAATTTACATCGCGCATCGTGTATAAGAAAATGCGCACTTTGCGCGAACTCTTTGTGACGTAACAATCACACCCTAGGCAAACTGTTTGCAGTGTATCGAAAATCTGTCAAACACTGGATGAACAGTGATTCAGGGCAATACGACTTGTCATATATCACCGTCACCTTCGGTTCGGGCGATATATGTCGTATTGCCCAGAAGGCAGTCAATATTACTTAAGTATGTCTCCAATTAACTAATATATGACTGAGTTTGTGCCCAGTAACCTGAAATTTACTCTTGCTTGTTGTTGTTGTTGTGATTAATGGCGTTTCCATCGTCATTCAATGATTTCCGCCAGGCAATGTGAGAGGGCGTAGTTACTGGTCCTCTTTTAATACTTTTACTGTTGGATCGACGATAGCCTAGTGGCGTCGTGTTTGTGCAATTAACAATGTTTGGCATCATTTGCTGCAGGCTTTATATTTCGTCAAAAATATAGGGAAATGGTTAGTGTTGGCAAATGGATTTAAGTTGTGCTTAGGGCTAAGTATCGTTTTGATCCAGGATTGGAGTTAGGAATTTGGTTAGTTTAGGAAATTGACAGCGGAGCATTTGTTGCGAGAGTGTGTTTTGTAGAACTTTGTACCCATGACAATCGTATGATAATAATGATACTAATAGTAGAGTCTTGTATAGCGCTCATGTCTGGCACACTGCTGCTCGCGGTGCTCCATTATTATTACTCAGGCTAAATTATTTTAAATCCTTACTATTGTTCAGCATGTCTCCAATTACCTAAGACTGGGTTTGTACACAGTAACCTGAAGTTTACTCTTGCATCATTTGCAGCAGGTTTTATTTCGTAAAAAATATAGGGATATGGTTAGTGTTGCAAATGGATTTAAGGTTAGACTTAGGGTTAGTTTTAAGGATAGGTATAGTTTGGGCTGATGATTGGAGTTAGGAATTTGGTTAGTTCAGGAAATTAGCAGTGGAGCATGTGTTGCGGGCCTATGTTTTGTAGAACTTTGTACCCATGGCAGTTGTATGATAGTAATAGTAATAACAGTCGAGTCTTGTATGACTAGGTGCCCATTTGCCTCACCTGGGTAAAGTGTGGCAAATATAGATGAATGTCTTGCCAAAGGACCTTAATGTTGTGACATGGATTTGAACCCAGTACTTTATGGTTCACAATATATAAACTTATCCACTGGGCCACAACACCTCTACTGTGCTATAGAGTACCGAAGCTGTAACATAAAAATGTATTTTTAGAATTTCTCAATATTTTCTTCATTTTCTGAAAGAGCGTCAAAAATAATGTCCAAATGTTGAAAACCAATTGAATATGTTAAGTATTGGCTGAGATATAACCATCTAAATAACTAGATTTCCTATAGGAACTCAGTGTTATATTGCTCTGGCTCGTAAATATGTTATGAACCAGAGCAATATAACATTAGGTTCCTATAGATATTTGATGACGCCACACTTCACCACTCTATATGACAATGAAAGAACACCACCAGGGGGTGTTTCACAAAGATCCTAAGTAGAACTTATCTCTAAGTTGAACTTAAAAGTTATGGAGAGCCATTTGTAGCCTTGAAATAAAATATATTCAAAAGCGAAAAATCAAGTATTTTAGACTTTCCATAAATTCCACATCAAGAACATGAAATCTCCCATGATGATAGAAAATATGAATGATTTGAATCAACATTTTATGCCTTTTAAAATAACTTTTACAAAATATTTTCAAGGATGCTAATGGCTTTCCATAACTTTTAAGTCCAACTTAGAGATAAGTTTGACTTAGGATCTTTGTGAAACACCCCCCAGGCTCACTAACTGATACTGATTCTATTATTTGGTTTTGTTACACTATCTATCAGGAGGCTATGGGAGACCAGACTTTGGTCGGCGGGGGCGTGGCGGATATGATCTGTTCAGACAGCGTGCTCAGAACACCAGTAGACCGCCCTCTATGCACGTTGATGACTTCATGTGTGCAGAGAATGATGGTGGCAACCAACAACAGCAGAAATCACAGAGAGTATGTGCAATCATTTTGATTACGAACTAGACTTTTGAAATTTGTACTATTTAATAATTAGCCTTTTAACAGTAAGAGGCAAATCACAGAGTATGAGCAATCGATTTGAGAAAGATGAACAAAAAGGAATGAAGTTAGATAAATGCAATGAGTTTGTTCAGTTGTGTTGATGGAAGTTTATTTTTCGTTAGTATAATAATAATAAAAATGATAATAAAAATGACAATATTCAGTTCTTGTATAGCGCATAATTCGTTATGAAATAACATCTCTATGCGCTTCCAAAGAGCTTTGGAAATTATTACCCTAGCTTTAGCTCCAGCAGCCATTATCAGTGCACAGTAATGTAACTATGTAGCACATTTTCTATGCATATTTAAATGCACTTAATCGTATGATGTCTTTCATCATATTTTTAATCTACTAGGGCCCACCGGGAAGGAACGTTCGAGGTGACTTTCAGAGAGGTGGGATGCGAGGAGGCAGAGGTGGTTTCCATAACAACCAAGGCTCTTGGAATGGACCAAATTACAGAAGAGATGATGGTAAGTTATTGGTGTGCATCCTTTATCCAAGAGGATGCTGTGTCTGTTCTGTCTTTTTTTAATCAATAAATCTGTGTGACTACGCACTCTCAGTTTTAAAGTGACTCAGTAACATTGCTTTAGATTCTGAAGCAAAATTCTGGATTTAGCTCATGCTGCAATAATGATTATAAACCTTTAGGTCAGTCAGGAATTCCTGTTTGATTATCAAGATATTTATGGTTGGAAATCAAAATTTAATTTTTTGTTTTCCTACATTACAGTCTAATGGGGAAAATAAGTAAGGTAAAACTGGTCACTCAAAGATTTTTACTTTTTTGAGGCACTTCATGATCATTTTGAAGCGCAATTTTTTTAATATTCAATATTACACCATATCGCAGACACTGATAACACTTAGGGCCGTGCATCTCAGATTTAACATTTGTTAAAGGATGCCTATAAAAATGGCAACGTTTCACCAAACTGATTATCAATTTAAATGCATGTATTGAATTACCACGCATGGGGTATGTTGGCGAACTTGTACTTGTACGATTACATGAAACAAAACGGTTTCTTTACACTGCTCAAATGGACAAACCCTGGTAAAAAAAAACACAATAAAACATGATCCATTTTGAATAATACAGCAGAATTCATGATGTGTAAGGATGCTTTTTGGCAGGCATTCTAAGTATTAAAGTTGAATGTGATAAAGTAAATCAAGGATATTATGTGAGGCATTTCTTTGAACTGACCTCTGAACTTTGTGATGTGTGTTTGCAGGTAACCCGATGGGACGTGGAGGAGGGCGTGGCCGAGGTCAATGGGTCAACCGCCAGCAGAGAGGACCCTTTGAAGGTGGTGGACCTAGGGGATTTCCCCAAAGAAAGTGAGGGACTTGCAGTCTTCTGGGACCCGTTTCACAAAGTCTTTTTGCAATGACAAATGACAAAAATCAGTGATAAATCTGTTGATAACCAATCAAAAGCAAGGATTTCAGTTGTCACTTGTCATTTGTCACTGATGACAAGTTTTGTGAAACGCCCCCCTGGTTTCATTAGCATCAAATCATGATGTTTTTCTAGGACCCAGCACTGTAGACATGACTTTAATCCAATGTAGTCTGCAGAGTAGGCACAATACACTATCGCAGTCCTAAATGTTTGTAGTGCTGACAATTTGACTTGTATGGTGATCTTTTTCATACATTTCAAACACAAGGAATCTTTGGTTTGGGCAAAGGTTGTAGGAGAAAATTAATAACACTCTTTGGCAGCTGAATCATAGAGAACTTAACTGATAAGAGTCAAATGAATGACTATCCATAATCGTAGGAATTGGGGCACATTTAATACCATTGGCAATGTCAAAATAATGAAAATGCAAATGTCTTAAAATTGGATTATGCTTAGTTACAAAATTGTATTACTTCATTGATATTTATTACCAAATGAGATTTGTAAGACCTGTTCATATTTTGAATTGATATTCTTTCTGATACAAAGAAAACCGTGGACACAATTTCAGTGATGATTTAGCCCAAATATATACATTGAAAAATAGGTCAAATTATTGTGAAAACATGGAGAGATAAATTGGAAAATATTTGGGTGCTCTTGCAACAACATTTATCTTAAATGTACAAACAGTGTGCATTGAGAAAGACAAACCTTGACCTACTACTCTAGACTGGCTTTTAAAACAATTTTTTTTTTTAACTTCAGTCATTAAAACTCATCCTAATTTAGTATCGTTCTCTCCAAGATAGAATCTATATTAGTTCAACAATGTCAATCCTCTAGTTTCACAATCTGAGCAAGGTTTTGAAATGATGGATACAACTTTGAATGTTACAAATACATGTATGTTGAGGAAAAACAGATACATGTAGTTGCATACATATTGGTGGGAAGTTTGGATCTATTGCGCAATTTAAAAAGATATCATTTGTTGAAAGCTTTCAAAAGTTGACACGCCCACCATATGTTTTCTTGCTCATGATTATGTCAACAAGTCGTAGTTGTGTTATTACATGCTACATATGAGTGGCTTAAAGATGAAAAAAGTACTGCAAAGATTTCAAATGTGTTACATTATCATATGGGAGCCCAAAGAAAAATTCATCTTTCATCAAACTCCATTATCTTTTTTACAATGTTATTCCCCTGTACTAGCCGTTCTGATGGTGGTGGACCAGACAACCGTATGGGACAACGAGACCAGCCTTACAATCGGAGCGGAGGGGGTCATGACAGGGGGTACCAACCCCACAGTGGCCCCAGGGGTGGTGGTGGAATGAGAGGAGGTGGTGGAGGAGGAGGAGGTAGAGGAGGAGGAGAAGGAGGAGGAGCAGGAGGAGGAGGAGGAAGGGGTGGTGGTGGTAGTGGTGGTAGCGGGGGCATGTCTAGGGTACCCTTCAGCCTTCGCCGAGGTGCAGGTGGTGGGGGAGGGGGAGGAGGAGGAAGGGGGTACCGACCGAGCAGCTCACAAGGAGGAGAGAGATGGGGAGGCATGGATGGTGGTAGCGGGTAAGGACTGATATATATGTATCTGTTTTGAGTCTTCTTCTTCTTATCGAGTCACTACACAAGTCCCGTCCAGTGGTAGTTACTAAAAGAAACTTGAGTAGTGTGGTTGAAGGATTCGCAGATTTTGAGTCAGAAGGGCATTAACTGGTAGAAGTTTACATGGAATTAATGTCTTTCTGGTTCCAAGCAGTTGATATGATAGTTTAACATGTAAGGATCGAAATTCTCCATTTATGAGGCAGAACCGACATAGCATTATTTCAGTATTAAACAACAAAACACACCAAAACTGTTGGAAATTGCAATTCATACTCGAATAACAACTCACTAATTGCTGATATCATTAAGTGAATAAAACAGGATTCAATAGTTAAATTATTAATTCTGGTTATAGTACAAATACATGCAACAGTATCCTATGCCACAATAGGATATGCTGCTACATACTGCATTTGAAGTAAATTGGCCACCATTTTCTAGAGAAGTCACCAGTCAAACCAAATAATTTGGGATGAGATCTTATAAATAAATGAACATTATAACATTTCTTGTCATCGGCACAAAGAAAAAACAGGCATTCTGCTTCTTTAGTCAAAATGAGGACATATACACATTAGGTACCAAGTTGAGTCATGAAACCCAATCACCTATTATAGTAGTCCATGTATGAACTATGGTATTCTTGATATTAAAATGAACATCTGTGTGACCCTGGGTTAAAAAACCTGCAATAACCTTACTTCTGCAACATGAAGCACATATAGATCGCATCATTCATGTGTTTTGAAATGTTTCTCTGATGGGGATTTTCATAGCTGGGCTAGTGCCAAAGATAATTTTCTTTAAAAACATGAGTGAGCAAGAGGAGTGGTGAAAGAATTAGATAATGAAAATAGATAATGTGGTCATAAAAAGGATGAAGTGCAGAAAAGTGCAGTGGTTTTAGAATTGGCTTTGGTATGAAAGATTCAAGGTTCAAAACCAGATCAGTTTATAACCAGCTGCTATAAGTAGAGCAGCAATACTCCAGTATGTAGTCCATCACTTAGGTCTTTTGCATGTACGTTTCGTTGATACTTATCTGTAAGTATGACTATTTTTTTAAAACATTGTGTTTGCAGCAAAAGCACATGTTCAGATTTACTTGCTTAAGTAGTTTTGAATTTCATTTAATTTTTACTCTTTTGCTAAAGTATTCACCAAAGCAAAATAAAGAATCTTCAGCAAAGTCTAACACCGTTGATTTATGCCCGTTTTTCTGTGCACTCAGAAAGCTGATAAATATATCTTCAAATGCCCATGGCTTTAAATCCTACATAAAGGAATAGGTAATAAATATACTCTTATGTCTGCAACATGAGGCACATAGAGATCGCATCATTCATGTGTTTTGAAATGTTTTCACTGCAAGGGATTTTCATAGCTGGGCCAGTTCCAAAGATAACTTTTAAAAAAACCATGAGTGAGCAAGAGGAGTGGTGAAAGAAGTAGATGATAGAAATAGATAATGAGGTCACCAAAAGTATGAATGTCAAGGTAGTGCAGTGGTTTGAGAAATGAGTCCTGTCTTGGTGATTCAGGGTTCAAAACCAAGCCAGTCTGTCATTGTCTTGTGCAAAACCTTTTTTTCCTTCTTGTTCTGGCTGCTTTATAAACATATGTTCATGTATAATTATTTTGGATTTACTTGCTGAAATGGTTTTGAATTGGTCCGAGTGTCATTTTTACAATTCAGAGAAGAAAATAGATAATCTTGACCATAGATTACCACCATTGATTAATGCCTGTTTTTTCCTGTGCACTCAGAAAGCTTATAGTTCTATCTTAAATAGCCCATGGCTCTAGGCTCTATTCAAAGGAATAGGTAATAAATAAACTCTTACGTCTGCAACATGAGGCACATAGAGATCGCATCATTCATGTGTTTTGAAATGTTTTCACTGCAAGGGATTTTCATAGCTGGGCCAGTGCCAAAGATAACTTCTATTTAATCCATGAGTGAGCAAAAGGAGTGGTTAAAGAATTAGATGATGAAAATAGATAATGTGATCATAACAAAGTTGAATAGCAGGGTAATGCAGTGGTTTGAGAAAGGAGTCATGGCTTGGTGATTCAGGGTTCAAATCCAAGCCAGTCTGTCATTGTCTTTTATTGGTACAGTAACAATCCTCCAATATACTTTTCGACAGTAAGGAATTTCACCTGTATATTTCTTTGATAACTTATCTGCAAGCATGACCTTTTTTTCTCTCGATCTGGCTGCCTCAAAAACACATGTTCATTAATAATTATTTCAGATTTTCTTGTTGAAGTAGTTTTTAATTTGTCGGAGTGTTATTTTCACAATTTTGCTAGAGTATTCATCAGAGCAAAAAGGAGAATTTTCACCAAAGATTACCGCCATTGTTTAATGCCTGTTTTCCCTGTGCACTCAAAAAGCTCTTAGTTCTTTCTTAAAAGGTCCATGGCTCTAAGTCCTATACAAAGGAATAGGTAATTAAAGCTTGATGCCTTACTTAAAAGCACCAGTTCACTGAGCAAACCCAGGACTTTGTGATTTCATGACCATTGTTTAATCCACTGATGCATACACCTATACATCATTGTCTTCTTAACCGTGCATAACTAGGAGCTATTTGGCCTGTATAAAGGGAGGTATCAGAAGTAATGATTCACAAATCTCTTCATTTGTCTTTTTTCATCTCTTTCGTTCTCTCCATTAAAGGTTTCTGACCCCCAAGCCGATGCGAGGAAACAGGATGGGTGGTAACCGAGAGAACCAAGGCAGACACAGCCGATCTTTCACCAGATAGATTAACAAACTCAAAGACAATTCTTAATGGTGATCATTGCAGAGAGGAACAAGGCAGACACAGCCGATCCTTCACCAGATAGATCAACATATTCAAAGACAATTCTCAGAGATGATCACTGAAGACACAACTGATCCTTCATCCGATAGATCAACAAACTCAAAGACAACTCTAGAAGATGATCATTGCAGAGAGAACCAAGGCAGACACAGCCGATCCCTCACGAGATAGATCAATAAAATCAAAGACAATCCTTAAAAATGATGATTGCTTCTGTTGGCTTGTATTATTCTGCAAGATTAGTGAGCAAGATATACATGATTATTAGGCAATGTCAGTAATTCGGAAACCCCCTATGAATGAGGAAAGTCTTGAAGGAGATGTGGCTATGATATACACTATGCTTTGAAAAGTACACATGTTTTTAAAAACTTGGAAATAGCCCATACCATTCATCCACCATGAATAACTTTCAAACTTGTTGTGAGTCCTGCTTTGTCACGAGATGTCTACCTCCCGTGTTTGTAGTATAAAATATGTCAAATCAATGGTTTTTAATCTTCTGAATTTAAGAGTAGGCCTCTCTACACTGTTGCCTATACCTTGGTCAAGTGGTTAACATAGACATATGCTTGAATCATGAGTGTGAATGATGCTAGTCATTAAATTAATGTCCATCCCATACACTGCAATTAAAATATCATAACTAAATTGTTTGTCCCAAAGTGGCAAATCCAAGTTATTTGGTCATTTGCTGTCACACACGGTACCAACAATTAATGAAAAGAAAACGCAAGCAGATATCGCAAATGTCAGTTTCCGTGTTATTTAGTCTGATCAATGCTCTAATATGGCTATCAATTATTGGGTATACTAAAGACTCTGATGATATTGGTAGTATGTGGGAAGAAATGCCCAGGATTTGCGCACATGTACATAGGATTGACAGGAATGTCAAAATGATGGAAAAATGGAAAAACGCCATCAGGCTCATATATTGAATTGAATTGAATTATTTGATTCATTTGCTAATTATTACAGAAAATCTTTTCTCCATTGGTTTAACATAGTAAAGGTCAGAGCAAAGATCATCCTTAACATTTCCATCTGCATTCTTCACTCATGATAATAATTTCACTCTGAAAATTTAAATAATGTAAACTCTAAATTTGTATTCTGACATCCTTTTATAGTGCCACAGTTGGCAGTGTCTCATATTCACCCCCATCGCTCCCCTTACATGTTTAACAGAGTTTCTCAAAGAGAAAGGACCAGTAGATTCAATTGTTTGTTATGCAATTCTGGTGCATGCATCTGACTATTTTTTGTGTTTGAAATCCTTTATTTTTAACACACATACGCCCAAAAACCTTGCATTGGTGATGTGATGTAGCTATCTCAATCTCATGATTTTGTTTGAGTTTATTTCATTTCGTTAAGCAAAGATAGCTGCTCCATGTGTACAAAACTTGCTTCAGGAGCTCTTTATAATGTTGGTACTTTAATTGTGATTATTTTGTAAATAATCTTGATGATGAATTAAATCTACAATTTTTTTCATGTAACCTAAAAAGATTACAGTATTTTGTTCAAAGTGTGGTAGTTGTGGTTTTGTGGGAAACATGGAATTCAAAGCTCTGGTCTACATGAGACGATACTTAATTTCACTGGGCAAAGACTATTAGTAATATTTTTATCTTCCAAATTTAGTTTCTTCTTGATACTTAGATGTTACTCCTGCTTCTTGATTAAGTTATTTTCTTGTTTAGTTTGAATCATTTTTAATTTTCTTTTATCTTTTCTCTCTGTATTTTATTCCGTCATATATCTATATCTGATTCATACTCTCTCTATCTCTCCACCTCTCATCATTCTCCCATTTCACTTTGTGTCTGTACACCCCCCTTGTGCACTATAACATTTTAAAACCTTCTCTGTTGTTCTTTCTCTATCTTTTTTTTTCTTCTCTCCATCATCACGTTACTTTGATCCATTTATAAGACTTCAGACCTTCACTTTTATTGTCTTTCCTTCATTTTCTTGCTTGCCCTGTTACATTTTATCAATAGATATGAAGAGAGAGAGAGAGAGAGAGAGGGGGAGGGGGGGGGGGGGGAAACAAGAGGAAAAGAGAAACGGAAAGAGAGTGGAAGAGAAATAGAAATGGACAATGTCTGATTGAGAAAGAGAAAGACAGGGATTAATCAGAGTGATAATACGAAAGGAGTTGGGGAAAGAGAGAGAGAGATAAAGAGAGAGAGAGAGAGAATGCGAGAGAGAAAATGAGCAAGAAAGAGAAAAAAGATTGAGATAAAGAAAGAAATTGTGGGAGAGAGAAAGAGAGAGATAGAAAGGAAGGGAGAGAAAGAGAAAAAATGAGCAAGAAAGAGAAAAAAGAGCGAGATGAAGAAAGAAATTGTGAGAGAGAGAGAGATAGAAAGGGAACGAGAGAAAATGAGCAAGAAAGAGCGAGATAAAGAAAGAAATTGTGAGAAAGAGAGATATGAGAGGGGGGGGGGGGTGGAAGAAAGGAGAAGAGGAAGGGATAGGCACGTTCATTTCCTGAGCAAGCAAGTTGCATATCCGTCATATCAAGCACGTACACTATTGCGCAATGCCCAGGGTAATGTCACGTGACCTGGATGATATTTCACCAGAACTTCAAGATCAAGGCGAAAGCCAGACGATATCTATTTTTAAAGGAAAAAATGAATTGAAGGAGGACGGAGCCAAACAAACTTTTTAGGGTGGCTAGGGCAAAAATCATGTTACAGTTTTGAGAAAAAATATATAGCAATAAACGCATTATGGAAATATTAATTTTGAATAAGGGAAGAGGGGGAAGGGGGGGGGGGGACTTATCTAGGGTGTTATGCGGTATCACAGAAATAAAGTAAATAAGAAAAAGGGAGAAGAGAAATTACACTGACAGTAAAATACAGCACCTTAAATATTCACATGATAGACGCATACGAAATGTAATCAATAGGTTTCCCATTTTATATATTTTATTATTCAAATAAACAAAACGATAAATACATGACTGATTAAGCACTGTATTGAATTAACTGAATATATATATAGTAAACGACATCAAACTTAGTATAATTCACACATGTTAAAGTATTTCCATAAATAAATAGTAATGATGAATACAAATATTAACGACAAACTATTGATCGAACTATGCCAAGTATTGTCCTATATTTTTTTTTCTCATGCTCTATAGACTGCTCTTCTCTATGAAAGGGAATCTACAATGTATAAGCTTAGCCTTTTACTGTATTCCCCCACAAATATATTTGTCTAATATCAGTTAAATACTATGCAATTGTAATTATATCTGCGTATGTTAATTCGACTTTTATTCCCCCATATGTCACCACAAATATATTTGTCTAATATCAGTTAAATACTATGCAAGTATATTAATATCTCCGTATGTTAATTCGACTTTAAAAAAACGTTCATTGCCTGATATTATGTATGTACTTTTGTTTACACCTATTAAAAGAATTGTTATTACTCTTATTTATTGCTTTTGAAAGATGTAATGAATGTGAATATAAAATAAAAAGTAGACGGAAACAGATTATTCGAACATTTCTTTCTAAAGCTCTGCTTGCATCATTTGACATTCTGCTTCAACTGTTGTTTCCGTCGCGCCCTAGATACAGTCCGTGGTCCTCAAAAATACCCTTGGCTAAGGAAATTTCCTTAGGGAAAGAATCATTCACCATGATATTTGAAACATTTCCGAAAAGGGCGTTTGCTTGATGATGTTTTTTTTAATGTTGGTCTTGATTTTATAGGCCTGTTTAATGATTGAGGTTGGAGGTTTGGCTATACATTATTTGAACATTTTTAAAGACAAGTGACATAGTATTACGGTTAGAGAGAGAGAAAGGGAGAGAGAGAGAGAGAGAGGGAGAGAGAGAGAGGGAGAGAGAGAGAGAGACTATTTGACAGATCACCATTTATGATAATAACGACGATAATAAATAAAGTTTAGGCAGCCCTGACTGTACACCAACAAACCATTAGACCAAGGAAATATCGCCTCTCTGTGCGACTTTTTAAAATTCAGGTTCCTGGGACAAAATCATTACCTCTTGTCCACTCCGTGGCTTTAAAAGACTATAACTTTATACAACTGCACCCCTATGCTATCTCTTAAAATGTTTAAGAGTACTAAATGTGAATCCCTCTATTCTTTTCGTTTTAAAATCCCTTTAAAGCAGTTCCCGAAACGTATGATTCACTATTCATTGAGGATAGCAAGAAGAAAGAAATATAAAATCTAATAATTCGCCACAATCCATCAATTCGTCCTTGTCTTCACGAAGTGACGGTAGTGACGAAAATCGTAACGCAAAGTGAATACAATTTTTTTTCACTACCATCACTTCGTGAAAACTATTATTGCGTTAGCTATAATTAAATGATACATATTAGTGTGTATGATTAAATATATCTATTAAATGTTAGTAATATAATCTTTACTTGTATGTGCATGACGTGAGAGACCTGACCAGAGCTAGCAACAATGCATCCATTGTAACCATGGTAACTACTATGTAATACGAACTGGGTAACAATATTTGCTGAGCAGTTGGTTTGATCATCTATAGTTTCTATGTCTGAAAGTTTGCTAAAAATGAATCGTGATAAACCGCATCCGCTTTGGGCTTTCCCATTTCCCTGAGGCCTACTTGTAAGATGATGTATGGCATAAGAGGTATAACATAAGATACATATTAATGAGGTATCAGGAAGGAGGAATGGCAGCTACATCTTTAGTATTGAGTAATGGCAATTCTTGTGGCCTCAATGACTTCGTGGTGTAGACCTGTATGCAAAGAGAGGATTGTAAGACAACAAAAATGATTTAATTGTAAATGGAGATCATTATCAATGAAGTGAAACATAATGCATTCTTTCTTTCTCTCTCTCTCTCTCTCTCTCTCTGTCTCACTCAGCTCTCTGTCTCTCTCCTTCTCATCCCCCTATTGATCCCACGGTCTCTCTCTCTCTCTCTCTCTCTCTCTCAGACCTCGATCTCCCCATGTATTTTCTTGAGGCTATACAAATATATAGATTGTGTTTTTAAATGCCATTTCATTCACATTTTAGAATTTTCGTTCAAACTTTCATCACTTGTTTTCAGTTTCTGTTATATTTTTACTTCACTCACACCAGCCCTTTTTAATAAGACTTCCCTGTAAAACAGTTAAAGCACCAGCCACCCCGGCCACTTCCCCTTTAGATTCAAAGATGAATGAATCACTTACAAAAATACCGTGAAACAGAGGTAAGTACCAAGAGGGGGGAAAAAGATCTCACATCTCACACCTGCGTAAATTCAATCCATTTAGATATTCTTGACGCGTTGCTCCCATACGATGAACATTACCCCCGCACGACGACAACATCTATTCTATATTTCATAACATTTTGATGGCAATACCAATGACAGAAAACCTAAATCTTAAACAGAGAGTACATTGTTTCCACAGCTAGATTAAATACTTAAAAAAACACCATTACATGTAACGAAAAAAAAAACAATAATAAAAACAAACAAACACGTCTTGAGTGGCGAGCGACCCTTGTCATGACAACCTTTATGAGAGATAGGACAGTCACCCTATTCAATGCCTCAATGCAGATTACAGTGCAGAATATCATAGACATTGGCTGACAATCAAGTACGGTGAAAAGGGGATATTTTTTTTAAGAAATTGCAGTTTTGACAAAGCGTTAAGCTTCAGGGGTTGGTTACTGCAAAACAATGTGAATGTGTTTAGTTAGTAACGTAAAGACACATACCGCGGCAAAGAAGATGAGAGAAAGTGAGAGAGAGAGGGAGAGAGAAAGAGAGAAAGAGAGGGAGAAGAGAGTGAGTGAGAAAGAGAGAGAAAGAAACAAATAAGAGAGAGGGAAGGGGTTGGGGTTCAAAGCCGAAGGTGATAGGCCTACTGTAAGCCTATAAGCCTTTTTAACTGCGCTCACATTTCATTTTGCAGTTGGGCCAAGTTGGGTCAAACGATTTAATAACTCTCTGTCATTTTCTTCAAAATGAGAACCTGGGCTATTCGTTCTTGTGTGGAATAATTACAGTTCAAATTTTGAAGAGAAAACAGGTTCATCGGCTGAAGCTAAAGACTAGACTGACGCGAGCTGAGTATTGGGTGTCATGTAATTCTATCTTTGTGTAGTCTTCTTTCCAAAAGAAGCTCGATCTCATCAGTTTTGTTAATATTTTGTTACAAGTTCTCGTTAGTCGAATCACATTTATTCACACATGGGTGTAATATTTACAGAAAGGTGTGACAGCTATGCAGGTTGTTGTTTAGGCTGTTAGGCAATATCATCTAATTTTAGAAATTTAGTCGCGAGTATTAAGGACCTATATCGAATATCTAGGATTTTCTTTCAACGCCTGTAGATACGCATTAATTGAGTCAAAATTTCTTTAATATCGAAGTGAATCTTGTTTATGTAGGCCTACAGGAATTTGACAACACGTTAGAGGCGGGTCCAAGATTATTTAGGAGGGGCTTGGAACTTGGGAAAACATTAGAGGCGACTATTGTTCTTTAGGTTTGAAAAATGATTTGAACCTGCATGAATGAGGTATAGTTACCAGGGTCTAACCAATGAAGCATGTCTTTGGTTATAATAAATAATTTTATCAATTTCTAGAATTTACACAATTTCAAGAGGCAAATTTCTTGGCCTATGTTATTTGATTATTGTCAATATGTAATTGGCCCAGATCAACTGCTTGTTTAGACTTCTGTATTTTTTTCGGTCGACAGTCATGCCATTCAGCTGTATTACTATGAGTGAAAAAAAGGAAAGGAAAATCAATATTACTTTCTTTCGATGTTGGCCCTCAACCAATTAATTCGCAGCCCCCCCCCCCCCAACAAAAAAAAAAGAAACAGCTCAGCAAAAAGATTAGTGATAAAATATTATTCTTTAATCCATTGAATCCGACTTAGCTGAGCGGGCATCGACTGTTTTTCAGGGGTCTTGGACAAGACTAACATATTTTAGATAGCTTTTATAAGTAGAAAAAATATTCAGTGATTTGCTATCAGAATTCCAGAGCTCACCCCAATGCGTGCCCTCTTTAGATATGACCTGTGCTGAAATGGGGTTACACGGTAGCCATAGCAACCATATACATAAACAGGCCTGAAGTACATTTCGCGGTTCAATTATAATACGAATGAAATGTTTACATTTTCTCAAAGTTGGGGTAGCTGTATAGACTTGAAGATAGAAGTATTCTTTTATAATTTTCCCTTCAAAACATATTCGTCGGACATAACACATTGCAATCCCAGAAACAAAACGCTGTATTTGTCTTGCTCTTTTCTACCTCGACCTTTACCCAAATAGTAAGTTATGTCAAATATTTAATGGAATGGGATTAAAAATATGGTATTCTTTGTTGTGGAAATAATACCGAATAGAAGAAAGTGGAATAGAATATAGAATGGAGTGAAATAGAGAGGAATAGAGTGGAAAATAAATTGAATGGTGAATGTAATTATATTGAGTGGGGATGCATAAAGCGGAGCTGATTGAATAAAATAGAGTGAAATGAATTAGAAAGGAATTATACAAATCGAAAGAAATTAAACGATATGGAATTAATTTAAATGAAACAGAATGGAATGGAGCCTGTAATAAAATAAAATAAAATAAACTATTTGAAGTAGGCCTACGCAGCATCACTCAAAATGAGAGTATGCCTACACGGCATGGCCTATACACGCATTAAACCAGATGAAATATGACATATATCACTACAGAGTTAACGAATTACGTGTTATTCTCTTTTATTCATGAGTATATACCATTCACGGCGCATCAACAATGCATTGATAAATAACCATCAAAACACTGGCTTCGAACCATAGCCGATCAAGCCTAAAGTGATTTCAGTCTGTAAAATTACAGGTGGAAATGTTATGCTTTATTTTCAGAAAAACAGAGGAAGAAATAACATAAACTCGCTCAGGAACTCAATGTCTCATCAAAATGTATCAATCTTTTTCACGATGCTTTATTTATGTGTACTTTTTGAAAAGGTTACAGGGACAGTTTTCCCTTGCGTAATATTTTATCATAACAATTCATGTTTTTCAACCTAAGGTAACCTAAATTTGAATGGCATAATAAATTAAATCCAATCGAATAAAATTCGGTTAATATCTTACCATGTGTTATAGAGCTGTGATCATCTCCGTTCTCTTACACACCCTGCATGTATTACGGGCCGTCTCCCCCTCCTTGATAGACTTGAGAAGCTCCATCAGCTCCTTACGCTCCAGCTCCAGTGCCTCCATGTGCTGCCCCCGCTGAGTCTCCAGGGCGTTCATCACACGGAGCTCGTGCTGGAGACTTGTGATGTCTCCTTCAACATAAAGAAAAACGATCCAGAACATGCAATTACACCCTGGACAATCACAATTCCGGACAATTAACCCTAAGGACAATTACCATCCGCGGACGATTATACACACCGCGGACGATTACACACCGAGGACAATGTCCCCTTAGATTACTCCCGAGGACAAATACGCCCGGCGCCCCATTAAAAAAACCCAATGATTACCACCCCCGAGGACAAATACATCCCCCCGAAGATTACCCCCTGTTCAATAAATGGGAAGTCCACCCTGATAATAAGTTGATTTTAGGAAAAGCAGATTTTTTTCCGGGGGGTGGTTGTCCCCCGTGGGGGGGGGGGGGGTAACTGTCCCGCTGGAAATTCGGACGGGGAGGGGGGGGGGGGTGATTGCCCAGGGGGTAATTGTCATAGAACCAAAGAAAGAACCCCGGTTAATTGTTTTGACTTTATATGTTGAAAATGTTGATATTTGGTATTTGACCTCTTTTTTTTATGAAGGAAGCTCAATCAATGTATTAATGAACAAGACGACAATGCCCTATCCGATTTTCGAGTATTGTTCAAAACGTTCTTTAAAAGTAAAAGAAATAACGAATTATTATCAATATTATTTTGAAGCTGGCTGAATTCTTTCATAGGTCTGCAGCCTACTAACGTATTCTTTTAAAATGAACTCCAAGCGTTAACTTATAATTATGGTAAGTGGCATAGCTAAAGGGGGCACGGGAGCATGTGCCCCTCCTAAACGAGTGATGGAAAAAAAATAGAGTGAAGAAAAAAAAGAGCGCAACAAGAGAGGAAGGAAAGGGAGAGGGGGAAATGGCAACAGAAGACGCCAGGACCAAATCCTGCACCCTTCCTAATCAGAAGCCGCGTAACTTTGTATTTAATTTTCCGAGTAAGGTCGGTGCCCCCCCCCCCCCTCCCGAACCGTTCTAGTATTCCCTCAATAGGTAACCTACGCTATGCTTCTATTCTTGGTAATGGTACAGGTAAATGTAGTGATCTAGGATAAAATCATCAACTAAATTTGTATTAGAGGGAGCTGGAAGGAGGAGGAGGGGTGTAGGGGGTGTAGGGGTTCCGGACTAAGATTTTGCTTATATACCTCTGAGTTGATTCATGGTCTGATGCATGGTGCCTACTCTTTCAACCATATGGGCCCTCTGTGAGTCTAGCCTCAACTGCATCTCATGTCTTAGTTCTTCTTGCTTACAAATCATCTCCGATCTCAACAGCTCAAGCTCGGTTCTAAGTTCAGCCACACAGTTATGGGATTCAAGTTCAGAGCTAAGAATAGTTAGCCCACAACCGTTCGGGCAATTTGAGCTACGGTAGCTACAAGTGGCCAAATGAGAATCCAAGAGGCGACGCTCCAGAACTTCATCGCAACCTCGCCTCCTGTTTGGACATTCCGCGGTACCATAGGAACATTCTTGTTCGTGTCGGCTAATGACCTCGAGACTGCAAACTTCAGAGCAGCCGTTGTCTGCATTCACACATCGAAGTCGAAGTTGGTTCAGGTCATTGCGCATATATCGGAACAAAGGTCGAAGGTCACATTCCTCTAGACTCTGTAGAAATTAATGATATAAAAACTATTTTTACCAACAGCTATTTACAAAGATGAAAATAACACCCAAATATCGTTTAACAACAACTATAGGAATTAGGGTCTACGGAGTGAGGTGTAGTGTAAAATAAAATTAGCTTGTTTGCCATAAAATAGCGATGGAGCTTTTTTCAAAAGCAATATATCAAACGCTTCCTTTCATTTATCACAGCATGGGTCAGTCAATATTAAAAATGCAACTGATCTATAAATTGAAAACATCCCATGAATTCCCAAAGCAAATTCAATGGGGAATTTGTCACTTCGTAATTAAATTGAAATGATTGAATTGCTTGAAAGAAGTACAGTTCGCAGATTCGATACGAGGAGAAATCATGGTAGACGGAAATAATTGAAACTTGAAAACAAATCAAGTAGACTGTACAAAAAGAAAAGAAGGACAAAATAACTTGAACAGGAAAACGAATTGAAACTAATATCCGAAAGAGCTTTATAGAATTAGAAATAAATTTAGATAATGTAAGTGGTACGTATGAACACGTATTTAAGTTGAATACCTGTCTATCCTCTGGGCATGTCCTCTCGTGTACTAACCAGCCGTGGATACATGTTGCACAGAAGGCGTGTTCACACGGAGCTTGTAGTGGTTCTTCCAGCACATCCTTACAGATGCCGCACATGAGACCATCCTTGATTGGTTCTACAAACCGATCCTGATCGTAACCCATCCCTCGAATAGGTTCAGTGAAAACGGGGCTGGTAAGAGGTATATCCCAAAACGTTGGTGGAATGCTACCAGTTTCCACAAGTGATTCCTGAGAGGATAACTCCGACTGACTTGACAATGAAGAGTGTGCAGTGAGGTACTGCGTTGATATATCATCGGTGCTGAAAGAGGGCAAGTCAACAAGACAGTCTAAGTCGTCTAAATCACATACAGACCAGGCCCTGCAATGTGAATAAGGAGGGAAGAAACACACCAAATGGCAAAATATAATTACAATGTATATATATATATGATCCCGGTAGCAGTAGTACATAACGATACGAATTATCTACACGCTATTGAACAACTTTGAACGATTTAACGATTTTCTCCTTTATTTGATAAATATTCAGTATGAAGACAGATTTACTCTTTCGATTCACACATAATTTTGGAGAGACATAAAAACACACCCACACAAAAATAAAATTAGCGCATTAAATTTCCACGAAACAAAAAAAGTGATAACAGCAGAAAAAACGTAAAACGTATATAAGCCGAATAGATAATCAACAGTCCGGTGCTTGTGGATCGACAGAAAGATCCTCAATTCCCCATGGTTAGTCCGTAGCAACGAGATCGAGGAGAATATTTGGCAACCAGTTGAATAAAATATCAGCCTAAAATATTTATATCTTCAAAATACTAACATAATATTCCACATTCGTCTGCATACTGATGACTGCAAATGAAATCCGCTCTAAAATGTACGATGCAAAACCGAAGACACGCAACCCAGTTATACTGAGGATAGCCCTACTTATCCAGATATTAAGTACACATCGAGCCTAAAACCTCAAAGCAAACCGTCAATGTTGACCAAAGCAAGCAATTAAAATGATACGAGTTTGATATCTTGTAAGAGTGATAAATTTACCATCAATCATCTGTTAATTGCTTGTTAGAAATATGTCTCGGGTCATTTTTGTTCTTCCTTATAGCGATATATTGCTACTGCTGCTCACCAAAAGCGTTAAAGATATCCTTTGAAGACATATAGGTCAGGTTACGTGTATCATTAATGCATTGTGTAGATCGTTATCTTATTTAGAGTGCATTAGTTTGTAATTCAATACTTTGGACTAATCAGGATGGGCATAATTGTGGTAAGATTGTAAGCAACGAAGGTGCACCATCTCAAGTTCACCAACAATCTATAATTAGACAAACCATTATTTATTCCTGTTTCCCCCCAAAAAAATCGAATCGTTTTGAATTGTTAAATCATCAAAAATATTCATCGAGCGCTATTAATGATCTTTATTCGTCATTGAACAATACATAAGACATAACACCAATTCTATCTACTTTTAAAATCTTATATCAGTGTCCACTTTAAAATATCTAAATTTATATAGACTGAACGTATAAGTATTGTTGTACAGCTTTCTCATAACAGTATACATGTTTAAAATTCCTACCTTTTTCTTCATGTAAAAACACTGTAATAATAATAATAACAAATATATCATTAACAATACTACTACTATTACTACTACAACTACTACTACTACTACTACTACTTCTACTACTTGTATTACTACTAATACTACTGCTACTACTAATCCTACTATTAATAATAATAATGATAATACAAATAATAATGATGACGATAATGCAGAATATAAGGAAGATATTCTGAACAATCCGTAAATATCATCGGTTGTCCATTTTCCGTTGATTGTTTGGTCATTCTGACCTTTGTGATAATAATCATGTAGGCATACAATTTACATAACACTCAGTACTTCGGTCAGTTTATACATCTGTATACAAGTAAGTGCAAAAGTCATGTTTATTTTTCAGATGAAGCAGTGAATAGCAACGATATTGTATTCGCTAGCACTGGGGTAAGTAGACAGAACTCTTCAAACATGTCAAATGCCTACAGAGACTGTTATTTAAAGTTCGTTAAAAATTTAGGACAAACATTCTAAAACGGCATTCAGAAAATGAAAACTCAATCAACTTTGGATATGATGTGACTTAAGTTCTTCATTACATTTATATAAATATCTCTCATAGATAACAATATGTCTTATTTCCACATTTCTGGCATCTTGACGATTGTCTTTAGTTTAAAGAACGATGGAGGCCTTGTAAAGTAATTAGGATGAGATAATATGCATCTTTTAATATTAATTGGAATAGCGACTGACTTGCAAGAAATTTCTGAAAGTTTGCACTGGTGTAAGTAGACCAACACGACATTTTGATGATTGCGGACACTTTAACCTATCGAAATCTCTGTCAAATATATTTTCACCACAACCAATCTTAATTAAGTACGGGGTAAAGTGTATAAAATCATTTCAAACGTTTTAATACAGAATTTAGACAATTACGTCAAATACAAAACCATAGAATGAAGAGCATGTTTTTGCAGGCCTGAATATTAGTGTGTGTCTTTTTTATCTGCGGAAACACAGAGCGAAGAACACAATAATACCAATATTTATTTCAAAAAAGGAGAGCCTAAAAGAAATGATATCGATAAGGATAAGAAAAACAATAAGCATTGTTCATCATGCTTAGTTAAAGCTCACCTGGTAACCACATGAAACACAGATGATCGAGGTTTAATTGATAAAATAAAGGATACATGGCCGACGGATCTGATCCAACCTTGAGCAACGACCGAACCACCAACCAGACTAGATATCATTCAGCATCTCCATCCCTGACAAATTTTTTTTTTCTGTTTTCCACCCTGCATAGTAACAACATCCCTCCCCATTCAATATTAAAAGTAGAATGCCGGGTAGAGCAGCATCTAGCCCAGTCCCAGTTATATAGTTAGAATCCTGAGAGGTATGGTTGCAGGAAAGTACGAAGAGGAATGTGTTTTTGAGAATGTATGATGTGAATGAGCTCTGACCTGGGTTGCTCTCGAGAGCAACACTCTTGGGAGACATGACCCTATCCTAACTTGACCTTAAGCGAGACCTAAAGCGAGTGTGCGATGGAAACAGGATCGGATGCTAGTCTTGAGTCTCAAGAAAACATTATAGACGACATGGAATAACATGTCTCTGCCCTATTCTTATTCCTTGCTTTTTTTGGCTCATACTTGTCATTTTCTTCTTCACTAGCGAAAATCTCTATCAATTTTCTTCCTTTCGACGGTAAGTTTGTCATTATCATCATTAATATTAACAGTATCATAATGATTTCATGGAAAACGTCACTATATCACCACGATGGTCAACATCATCACCGAAATTACCACCACCATCACCATCACAATCTTCACCACCAACACCCCCTTTCGCCACCACCAACACCACCATCAACAATAGCATCACCATTACCACCACCATCACCATCACCATCATCACCACCAACATCACTTTCGCCACCACCAACACCACTACCACCACCACCAGTCCACCACAAAAATCTCCCTAAAATCATCATCCTAAATGTTGATGTAACTGCATGTTGTTGTCGTCTTTTCTGATAACCATACTATCAATCGTCGCCTATCGTAGTAGTTCATGGCGTGCGGCAGTATTGGGGGGGGGGGGGGTGGATGTGAGCACTTGTACCCCCATCTAATGAAACGTTGTCCAATGAACAGAGCTGCTCAAGGAATATCGTAATTGGAAAGGTAAGGTCAATGTAATCCAGTCCGGACGTGAGCCAATTCATTTCAACTTCAAAGACGTCAACTTCAAGTAGGTTACGTATATGAATGACCGTGAAGAATTGATACAAATTATTGTTATGACTGAATCCGCCAATACAATTGATATTCAGAACTATATTCGTAAGGGTACAACATTATTGTTTTGTTTACCTCGAAAGTGAATGGTAGAAACGAAGGAGGCGCTTGACTCTTATCTGCCAGAGATTGCATTCCGGGCTCCCAGTCCCTACCTCTTTACTATATCAGGCGCTGATATACAGATTGGCAGAGTCTGAGAAATACCTATTAGCATAATCCATAGGCCATTAATCATGATAAACAAAATGATGGTCCTTGTTCCCGTTCCATAATGGCGGCTGCTCACTGCTCAATTTCCTAGACGCGCTCAAAAGACATGTTTTTACGTTCACCACCCGTCTATAATTTCACAAAAGGCAACGGATATGATGGACCCCCCTATACATCAATTTTGATGGTGTGTGGAGAGCTATGGATGGGTGGGTTAGCTACTGTTCGTGGTCAATTGTTACACCTCTATGACGTAAGGCGTTTCGGCGCCATTCATTCCGTGGGCGTTTTGTTATGCTGTTTTGTTATTCATTTTGTTATGCTGATTGCCATCTCGAGAAGGTGCTTCAAAAGATGGTTGCCGTTTTGCAAAAGGAAAACAAGTCAATTTGATTTCAGACAAGTAAAGCTTTGTCAATTAACGTTTCTGAATGGCATGTAATAGCGCTGAGGAGGGGCACGAACCTGAATCAAATACATAAGAAAGAGAGAGAGAGAGAGTTGTCAGCGCATAAAGCACTAATTTGCATGAACTATATTATTATCTTTATTTTTATCATCAACCCTGTAACTGAGAAGGGGGATATTTGGACTCGGTCGATCCAAGGCACCGTTTCGCATCACATTATCATTATCCTGCGAGGTTCTCAAACCAAAGGTATAACTTTCTGGGAAATTAAGGCTCATGCATATCTAACATAATAAATGGATACAACTGTAGGTCCCTGGAGCTTCCATGTTTTACGAGCACATCCTTGATGTATTACCGGATAGGCCAACAAACAAGCATACAAACACAAAAACATAAATTTGTTTAGAAACAAACAGACAACGTAAATCATTCAATGCTGCAAATCTATAGATTGCCATGTATGTGCATACTTAACACGAATCGTTTCAAAATCACAATTTTATGAGCCTTTACATATTTACAAAAAAAAAATCAAATTTTAAAAAGAAAACTAAAAAAAACTAGCTAATCGAATGACTAGACGGGAATGCATTGCGGAAACTGATCAGTCCAAATATGTTACCACTTTTATGAATGTGTTATAAACGGATACAAACCACAATGTTGGCTCGTCATTTTTCATTACATTAATACATGTATAATTTGCTGCTGAATATAACTATCACATTTTGGGGGTTTCCATGTCTATTAAAAGTCTGTTAACCTAAAATATATAATATATATAAACCAGTGAACTTGGCATGTAGAAGCGGCTCGAAACAAATTAAAGGGGAAACAATTATGTCACAGCTTAGGTGATTACCCGATTTATTGTTCATTCTTAAAAAAATAATATCTGCCTAATCTAGTTTTGGGGAATTTGTACCTAAAAGGTTTGAAAGATTTAAAATGCTTGTTTTATTTCTTAAACGGCCCCACCTGGGGCATAGACAAAATACAGATAAATGGTACAAACATATTTTAGAACTAGAACAATAAAAATGAATATCTTACCTAACAAAGGCAGCAAACAACACACAATGAATTGAAGGCAAAATTACAAAAATTACTTAAGCAGAAATATGTCCTTTATATAAGACATTTCAAGGCTAAAATTACGTATACCATGATATAAAAAGAACATACAGTGTACTATATATATATATATATCTAACCGCCCACACCACGCCGTCTTCTATTATAATGAAATAATAGAATCAAGCTTCGAGTGAAATCAGGTTTTTGTATTGGTCCGCTAGCTATGACTTCCACTCGGGGGAGGGGTTAGTTCAAATAGACCACCGATTTAAAATAAAGTCAAAGAATAAGAGCGCTGGGACACGATATAGTATTTAAGGTGTCATATATGTTTGTTTACCAATCACTGACCTGTATCAACTATACTTCTAACAGTATTGATTATCAAACAATATCATGAAAATAGTATCAATAATCCATAAGACCTCTGTCTTCTCTTCAACATATATTTATATCAAAATACACCTTAAGCTAAAATATACTTTAAAAGCCTTAACTTATTGATCTAAATAAATGGGACATTAAGGGTTGGGAAGAGGGAGGTTAGTTAGAAAGTGTTAGTACCGTGGCCACTTACATACAGCACGGTAGACTATTCGCGATTCGAGTGGATGTACCGATTCGGCGGTTTACAGACGAGATGATTTACAGATGGACAACGATGCTACGGGTATCGGAACAGGAAAGATGACGACATCGGAGACGGGAAAGGAATCGGGAACACAGTTGCGGGATCAGGACGACAGGATATACAGCAGGAACACAGGATCAAATTCAGGAACTCAGGATCAAAATCAGGAACACAGCATCAAATTGGCATAGGGTTAATGGTACCTATTTGCCGACGTAATAATCTGCAATCAATGTTCCTCCTATCAATGTTCCTCCTTATCAATCAGTTCCTGACACTTTCAAATCAAGTTCCCTCGAAGTATGTTGTATAATTTGAGTTGAATATTCCCGACTTGGTGATTAAAGTGACTTGGCTTTCTTGAACGATTCTGGAACAACGCTGTACTTCGATAACTTCCAAAACTTGTTGATTTTCACATCCAACAATAATATTAGTTGTTAGTTCAGGGACAACTTGATGGAGAATGGGAGGACAGGGGTACAGGTAGAGGAGACCAAGTCGGGGTGGAGTCAAGTGAGCAAAACATTCATGCAAACTACTTTTACACCTCATTAAACATTCATACTCGGCTTTTACTCCGATCGTCTTATTGGTCATTACTTTAAAAGGGGGAAGGGGTCTAATCTAAAACTCTACTCTTATTGGTTCAAGGTCACCACTCGTGGCCAAAGACACAGTCCTTTGAAGCGATCTTCAAAGAGCGTATTTCAAAGAATAGTCACAAAGCATGAATGACCACAGCGAGCCCGTCTGATATCTAAATCCCCTTTCATAGAGCTTAATCTCTACCATTACAGATTTATGAATGGCATTACAGTCTAGTACACTAGTAATCAGTATTGTATCGAACAAGATGGATTTATACTGTGAATTGTAATAGGGTCATAAAGGCTATACCCCAGTGTGGGAGCAGGATAGCTTCAATAGATAGCTTCAACTAGACATGCCAGCACACTTTTTAAATACATCTATAACCAATTAAGACAAAGAAAGATACATCAGAAAGAGACAAAGATAAAAAGAGAGAGAGAGAGAGAGAGAGAGAGAGAGAATACAAGAAGAAGAGAGAAGGACTACATGACCAATATACCACCATGTTACATATATAAACATGTACATACAAATACCAAGAGCCTAATGCTTCACAATAATCTTACATATCCTAACGTAATTTAAATTTTAATTAAATAACTTATACAAAATGATAATGTTAGGATTATTGTAATAATATTTCTTAACTGCTTAAAAATGTTATAAAGACCGGGTATACGAGAGCATAATAAAATTCATCACCCTGTATAACATAAGGGAAACAATCCTAGAGGCATAGTAGCCTACTATTACCTCATATCGATATATTTACGCAGCGAATAAGGAGATATAATGGCGCCCTCTATAAATTCGCCCGGATAATTCGGGACTTCCCCGTTACAACGCTCGAAAAAGGTATTTTCACCGCGTAGGGGAAGCCCCTACTTACAAGGTGGCGTATACGTAATGTCTACTACATTTTGCTGATTTAGAAAACGTGTCCTTAGGATAAGTATTTGATGTTCTAGAAATTCTGTTGACAAAAACAAAACATAACAGGAACTACGTAACCTGCGACGATGTCGCTTTCGTGCATTTTATCAGAATATATAGCCCAACTGTTTCAAGGAGATGGTATATATTTGGAAGCTACGCCAGAAGAAGCACTTGAATTCTCCACAAGAAAAAACGACACAGCCCATCAGTTAAAGTGTAATTTTCTGCTGATACCACGCTGGAAAGAGCTCGAAGTGACTCAAGATAGAAAATTCCTCTCAGTACATTGCAATTATTTTCTTCAGGTGACTCAGACGCGAGTGGTGAGTTGATGAAACATTATTTTGTTTCATTCCACTTCGGACTCGTCTTAGCTAATGCGATTGACCTCACGTCCAGGTGACCCGTGGGTGGAGAGTGTCAGCTATTAATCTGATTGAATCATCACTATTATCTATTTTAGAGGTAAGTTTCGATTGTCTGGTTTTGGACGTGACTCAGGCCATTTGTAACAAACATGTGTTTCCTCCTTTGCTTAAAATCAACAATTTATTACTAGTATTCATTTTCAATTCCACACTTGATCCATTCAAAAAAGAATAGTTTTATTTAAAACATCCAAGTAGATTTTTTTTTAAATCGACCTTTGAATTTGAGAGAGAGAGAAAAGAGAGAACGAATGGCAAATAGACCAGGGAGATGATGTTGAATAACTAACAAGCGACAGATACATTGATATATCATTAAAAGAGGCAGAAAGAGAGACAGAGACACTGAGACAGAGAGAGAGAGAGAGAGAGAGAGAGAGAGATAGAGAGAGAGAGAGAGAGAGAGAGGGAGGGAGAGCGAAACAAAATGAGAGAATGAATGGCAGATAGACAGGGGAGAGATATTAATATATCATGAGGAGGGAAATCAAGCTTAATAAGAATTAATCTATAGATTTCCGACTGTGTTTGATATTCATCCCATTTACATCATGGGGGGGGGGGGGGGGGGGTTAACAATTTGTCAAATTGTTCTTGTTTTTACTAATTCTTGTTGACATAAGTAAAGATTAGTTTTGAACTTATACTTCCTATATTGTTTGATGAATCAACCAAGTAGGTTTGAATATAATAGTAATGAACTACGAAGTTGTGTGATATAATACAGATCAATACGGTGCATGGAATGATGAGTGTTTTACTCGTAGGCCGTGCTGTATTGCCTAGGTTAATAACACCTTGGTATAACCATCGACCTACTCAGAAAGGTTAATTGCACCTGTATCAATTCGAACTAATAAAAATATTTACTGTCATCGACCTTTGTACCCATATTATCCTTCCCGTTTATTTTTAAACTGTATGTAGTCTAGTGCGAATAGAGCGATGAGACCTGTAGTGTAAATTGTAATCATAGGAGGGAACAAAAAGAGGTGGAAATATAATTTTAAAGTCAGCTTGCTAGAATATAAAATTTCAAATACAGATTAGGCCAGTTTATAGTTATGACACAATAGCTCTATTACTGTAAATTTTAAAGTTGTGTCCTTTTATCTGGAATAGCTTTATCCAGTAGGCATGTTCAGTAATTCATTCTGAAAATACATTATGTGGAAGCATTGTGACAAGAAAAACAAGGCATTGTTGGGTAACTTGTAATTATAGGCCTATATGATAACTTTTATGATGCTAGCACATGGATAACCATTACAAAAAGATGTAATTCCTCTCACATATTGATATTGTAGATCTCAAAGAAATGGCCTGAAATTTTTAAGACTAAAGATTACTCTTTTTCATGACCTCATTCGTAAGCATTATGTATGTCAATAAATATTACATATCATCGCAATTTCTCTCGGGTATTTCCGTTGAAAGCAATTTTGCTATTAATATCAAAATCTTGATATTCGATTTAAAAAAAGGTTAATACTGAAGCCAGACATGTACAAAGTCATTGCTATTGCAAAACGACAACAAAGATACTTGTAACATGAGAGAAAGGGAAAAAAGCAGTGGGTATAATTAAATATCAAGGCAATTTAGCCAACAGGGCTAAACCGAACGATTTGAGAAATATATCCTAGCAGATGTCAACATTGGTTATGTTCAGGATTCAGGCCACACGAAATATCATTCCGGTTCTTACCATTCGCTGATGTAGAGTGATCATTGCTCGTCGAAAGCGACTACGACATCGAAACTGCCTCTTACAGTTCACCATTCTACATTCTTGCTTGTCCGCCCCCCCCCCCCCACTCCGGAAACGGAGGAACCGAATTCATGTTCCCAAAATCCGGCTCGTAACACATACACAAAAATCGGCCCGTATTGACTTTACACACCGGACTTAGGGGGGGGGGGGGGGTGCCAAGGAGGGAGCCATGCATACGCATACCCTAAATAACAGTGAGTGGGGGGGGGGGGGGGCTTGCTTGGTAATATGACAATAGATAAGTTGGGTAAAACCCGAAAACCGGTTTTCCCAAAAACCAAAATAGGCCTATCGTGCCACATAGCCCTATTAGGGTGTGTGAAATGACGTGTCTGTACAGGCCTGACGATTGATTGGTTTCTAATTATTACTGATTTACTGTCTACTGTTATCAGATTACCATTGATTTGATTTGGGATTATTGGAAAATGATGGTAGAGCAATGGACACTGTACTGTAGAAGGGTATCGTTTGCGAAAAAAAGTATGTAAATTAAGAAGGAAGTTTGCATGATTTTGTACTAAGTCGATGTAACAGAAAACCCCAAAGTCGATTTGAGAACCCCCTCCCCTCCACAGTAATGGTCATATACAGGGGCGTACGCAGGATTTTTTCAAGGGGGGGGTTTTAAAATATTTTGCTCCCGAAAATTTGCAACGACTCAGCCGGCCGAAAAGTCGCTCAGTGGGGGGGGGGGGGGGGGGGGGGGGGGAGGGGGGGGGGGGGGGGGGGGGGGGGGGGTAAGCGGACACTTTTTTTTTTTTTTTTTTGGTCTCAAAATTTCAAAATTTGACATTTTTTGCGTTGGGGAGGGGGGGGGGGTAAGGTCACCTTATTTAGGTTAGCCGTGGGTATAATTTTTTTTTTTTTTTTTTTTTTTTTTTTATAATAAAAAAAAAAAAAAAAAAAAAAAAGCCGAAGGGGGGGGGGGGGGGGGGGTTTTAGCTTTTTTTAGGGGGGGTTTACATACATTAAAATACCAAAGGGGGGGGGGGGGGTTTGAACCCCCAACCCCCCCCCCCCCTGCGTACGCCCCTGGTCATATATATGTACATTTATGAAGATTGCCCAACATAGAAAACAACATAACGAAATGATAATTATTTTGCTTGCGACTTTTAACAGAAATAAAACGCAACAAAAACATCCAAACAAGGACAAATTACAAAAAACAAAACACAAGTATAAACAACAACAACAACAACGTCACCATCAACACCAAAGCCAACGACAGACAAACAATCAAACAAAACAGAAGATGGTTTTTTGCACGAAAGGTTTCAGAACTCTCAAACATTACCTTTGTAAGAAATACGATAGCTGTACAAGAATTTGTTATTAATACGAACAAAATAGAGATTGTATCTAGAGAGGTAGAAGGAGGGAGAGAGAAAGAGAGAGAGAGAGAGAGGGGGGGGGGAGAGACAAAGAGTGATGAGGGGAGGGGGGGGGGAGTAAAGATTAAAATACACTAATCCGAAAGTCAGCATCTAGATATTGACTGCAATGTTGTCGTAATATCGTTCTTTAGAAAGACCTTATACAGGCGCGGATCCATGAATTTCTTGCCGGGGGGGGGGGGGGGGCACACAGGGGGGGGGGGGGGGGGGCACCGTGTGGGAAAGAGAACATATATATATATATTTTTTTTAGTCCCCAAAAAATCGCAATGACTCAGCGGCCGCTGAATAAGCGGGGGGGGGGGGGGGGGAAGAGGACACTTTTTTTTTTTTTTTGGTCACAAAATTTTTTGATTTGACATTTTGCCTTGAGGGGGGGGGGGTAAGGTCACCTTTTTAGGTCAGCCATTGTTTTTCAGTATATTTTGGGCGAATTTAGGGCTGATTTTAACATATTTTTTTTGGCCGGGGGGGCACGTGCCCCCTGTGCCCCCCCCCCCTGGATCCGCCACTGTTATAAGTTCGAATTTCAATCAACAACAAAAAATGCATTCATGTTTTGTTATATTTTCGCGTCAGATTTTCCAGCCACATAATGTATAACGGAGTTGATCAGTCGTCAAATGCAGAGCCCATGGATCTAGATGACAGCTTTTACTCGATATTTTTGAATGGGCTTCAGCAAAATAATGGTAGGTTTTTTTAAAAAAATCACATGAATTTTAGCCATAATTGAATTATTTTTATCATTATCTAAGAACATCCTGATAGGGGCATCAACATTGTCTTTTATTATGATAATTATAATAAGCATAATCATGAAAAAGTAACTTTCTTTATTCTTGAATCAAGTCTGTACTTTAGAAGATGCGCTAGCCCGTGTAGTATAACCACATCAACATTAAATCAAAATATTAGTGGATTTTCATTTACCGGCTCTTGAAGGTATGGGACATGGGTGGTGGGGAGGGGCGGGGAAAGTTAGAGGCTGAAGGCCTACGATAATATTGACATTTCTTATATGCAGGCATGCAAATTGTGCAGTTGTAATTTTTTTTCTTGCTAGGGATTGGAGGCCTACGATGATATTGAAATTTCTAATATGCAGGCATGAACATTGTACAGTTGTCATCTTTTTTTAAAATGACGAATTCGCATTTCAGTACGTAAAGTATCAATTTCATTATCGTTTGCTTTGCTCGCTCCCAATATTTGGCAATTTTCCCTATGGCGAATATTGAATGGGAAAGGGAGGGAGATATTGTGGACCGTGAATGATATTTGAGAACCTCATTTTCTGTAAATAAGATGAGGAACGTTATGGGATAATCTATGTGATTAATATCAATACGATGAGTTAAACAAAAATAAGAAAACGAATCAATTAATTGAAATCCGTCGTGAAATGTCACGTAGTCCGAAGTGTTCACTTATATTCATTTCAACATTGAGATTTCGTGGCGCCGATTTAAGAGTGTTCGATTCTGGTGAATCATGTCCAAATGACATGTTCGTGAACCAATGGTTAACACTCATGTTGAGCAACGCCTCAATTTGACCTCGAAGTGCATACAATTATTGCGCAATATCAGAGAACCGTCCAATCCAAATATCGCAATACTCTGGGAATCCCCTGATGTATACACACGCATTTCGCATTCTCTTTCGTTAGCGATTAGTCTCTGATCGAGGAACGCGGGGCGATTACGTTTTGTTTATTACCACCATTCAAGCTGGCTGTTCAGCAAAACATGGCAAGAATTTGCGATAACCGTAGCCTTATTCGAAATCAGGGATTGCCGTCATCAGTTTATTGATTCAGGTTTGCCTATATAACCTGGGAGGAATATAATAAAGTACATTCTTGCTCTGTTTTTAGTTGAAGTGCCTTATATCGTTGTAGGTCCATGCTTATATGAAACTCTTTGTCGGTGGAAATGTTTGTAGACCAGCGCTTTTAGACTACAATATTATTACCTGATCAGTTTCAACTTTCGGTTTCGTTCGTTGTGATTTTGCATTTATCTCGCCGCTATTTCAGTATACCGGAAACATTTCTTAAAAATATTTGATTGGTAAGTTGAATGATTACGCTTTAGGTATAACACGTATAGCATACCTATGTTCTTCTGTTCCATGATCTCCTTTTTTCTTTTATTGTCTATTTTACCTTCGTGTATCAAGTTCTTGTTCTTCTTCAGAATAAAATTGTCAATTTAATGTCATATTCACATTGTTACTATATTTATAACAATATAATAAATCGATTGTTTCTTGTTTAATTGTTGCCGCCATTATGTTAAGCCTAAATATATATTAGATTTCGATCATGAACTTTAGTACATTATTTTCTAGCTTATTCATTTACAATTTATTGATATTAATCTTAAACTACTTAAACAATTTTTAAAATATTTGCTTTTATTCCACCGCTGTTATATGGTCTAATGTAAGCCAAAATAACTTGTATTAATAATTTGAAAAATTAAAATAGTGACTATTAAAGATAGATTCAAATAAGAAAATATCCTGTTATTCATAAACAGAATGATAATTAAATTTGTTATAGCAACTTGACTGTTGAATTTTCGCTTCATCCAAAGGAGAAACACCCTGAAAAGATTTATTCAATAAATTATAGAGTAATTTTGGAGTATCATATCGACTTTCATCGGCAAGATTTTGTTAAAAATCTCTGGTCCTGTTAGTTACCAGCAAGATTGCACAAATTGATCAACTATCGAATTCGTCTAAATGAGATTGATTTAACGTTGCCAGATTAAAGAGACCGATTTAAGCGTTAAATAAGCTTCATAAAGGAAATAGTTAGGATCTAATGCAAGCAGTCTGAAATAAAGTAAAAAGTAACAAACAAACAAAATCTCTTCTGTCTTCGATTTTAATAATATTTAACAAATCGTGGTAATATTGAATGGTTGTCATCTTGTTCTAAATGCAAAAGATGAAAAAACCATAGCAAGACGGACCGGTACAACGGAACATATCGCTGCATCGTAAAAAAAAGAGTTATGACATTAATGACCTCTATAAATTTAACTTTATTTTGTTGAAATTGGCAGCATAAATTTCATCGTGTTTTGCGTTATTTTATATGTTCTTACAGCCGCAGACTCTGCTGCGCTTGACGACTTGGACCTTGACTTTTCGGTGAGTAATATTATTCATTTATGTAGCTATTAGTTGTTTGCAAAGATTTCAGGAAAACTTGCTTGAAATATCATTTTCTAAACCCGAAATGTTAGTTCTTATAGTTTTCAATATTTTGATAAATGTAGGAATGTAGGTGTAGGAATACAACGGGGGGGGGGGGGGGGATACATCCTCCTATAATGTCGAGTTTAAGAGTGGTAGGCTTAACATACAACCCTCTCCCCTCGGGGCCCTCCCCACCATCTAATCAAATAGAACTCCACTCCAATTACACATATCAATCTGCCCTCAGTTAGTATATTGTTGGGAATTTTTATACACGAACGTTGATTTCAAGAAAGAATAAGCCTATCAATATTATTATTTTATTTTAATTATGTTTTGTGGCGATTGAAAAAATACTGATAGCAGTTTACATTTTGGATAATTATGCAGCTGTAAATTCGACAAAACAGTATATCCACCAAATAATATACATAATTATGTTAAAATCGTATTAAATCAATTACGACGATTTTTTTTCTAGTTCTTGGATTCCTCGCCACAGGACTCTCTTACTAGCCCAAGTCCAAACAACGGATTTACAAACGTAGACGGTACGTATTTATTGTATTACAGTAGCTCACAGCAGTGAGTGTGCCATGTATAAACAAAGTAAAAGCTTACATTCAGGTACCTCTCTATATCCAAGGATAGCTTTACAACGCACACGCTCGCATACACGCACGCACTCACGCACCCACACGCACACACGAATATCACACACACGCATTTATGCTTTGATAGAAATATAAAATTGAATACTTGCATCTACATACTATTACCAAAACTATTTAAATTATGTACAAAGTATACCTACATAATTATGTTCTGTGTCATCTCTCTATTTGATCTATACATGTCACCATAACTCTACTTTACTTCGTTGATAAACGTGACAAATACAATATCGTTTTGCGTGCACAGCAATGGACGCTATGGAAGCAGATTCCGCGATAGGAGCCGCTTTCCAGTTAAATCCGGAATACTTGGCTCTTCGGAGTCCCTCCAGCGACCCAATGCTTAGCGTCATGTCACCGATGGCTCCACAGGCCCACCCTGTCCACGTCGTCAGTCCCGATGATGATGAGAGGATTGATAGCAGTCTAGCAGACATTGATCCAATGCGGATAGACTCAGAGGATGTCAGAGTAACGGTTACGGCGGACCCTAATGCCCTTAGAGAGAGCCTTGGATCCGTTGAATTGGATGGAACCAGAAATGCCTCAAGTGAGTTTGATCAGCCATATTGACTTGGTAATAGGTCTTATAATAGATGTATGTTTTTTTTATTGTTGGTTGAAAGTTTGACTAAAAAGTATATCCCTGTCAGCAGTAAAGCAAAAATATAGCAATTCTCCACTTATTAGAGTATTAGTATTAAAAATTAGATCACTTGATTATCAAATAGGCCCTATCAGCATAGGAAAGTGAGAAACGTGATACCATGAAACTTGAAATGGTAATCCCTTACAGAAGCTCTTAGAAGCTTCCCTTGATGATGATCTTGTGCGTCAGTATGAGGTGCCATGGTGGATTAAATAATTGCAAGTTCACATAATTGTATTACAATAACTTGTGACCGTTGATCGTGATCAATGTAAGACCTTGCCATTTGTCTTTGGAATGCAGTGCAGTCAAATGACCCCTCGCAGGGACATGCGGCTAGTAGAATGGCTACACAAAGACAGGCTCTACCGGACAGCAGTCAAACCCCAACCTCATCCGGTACATCAGCAAACGGCACAACCGCAAAAGGTGAAGAGTACTTCAAAAATTACGAGTTGCCGGAAAGTAAGTTTTTTTTCTTCTTTTAATTATTCTTCATAATATCCCATCTCTTGGTCTATATAGTGATGTTCTGATTTCACAACCCCCCTCCCCGCAATATGATTTTAGTAATCCTGATAGCCTTTCTCTTTTAAGGCCGAAGGGGAGGGGACACTGGTTTACTCTGAAAATGAAATGCGAATTAACAAGGCTACTGATGAGAGAGGATGTCCAGGCGTCCTGCCCCCTTTTTCTTTTCTCTTCTCACCTTTTCTGTAGCTACGCCACTGAGACAGAAGTGTATAAGACTCAGTTTACGATAATATATATAACAATACAGTCATTACAAATGGAATGCTACACAGTCTGCGTCGGTCATAGTCGATGAAAGCCCATGCCTATCCAATAGTAAGGAACGCAACAGACGACTGAACAGTGAATATTAGATATAAAGATGTTACAAAAACCAATTCATCTGAGAAATTTAATCGTTTCGTCCCCATGTTTCCCGTTGTTTTAGATCACCACTTTAAGGTAAGCTTCAAGTTCCTGTCCAAACCTTTCCTAGAGAAAGTCGTCACCAAGAAGGGAGGATGCTTACTCCATTATCAGCCATCACACCAACCTCCTATCCCTGTACCAGCTGAGGTAGATAGGATACAGATTGCGGAACAGGGCGGCACCCTGGAAAAGTTCCCTTGGGTCAACGAGAAGCAGAAGCTATTGACCGAGAAGGTCTTGAAGGGCTTCCATCGAGGGTAAGAAATAAATAACTCTTAAATCCTCAATTATTTGCCCGTGAGAATGATGTTGTGTTGAAAAGAGAATTGTTTTATATTCATACTTGTTGTTCTACAGTTGAGCGTATGTCATTGGTTAAAGTGGTCACATCGGATTATTCACAATGCTACAAATTTACCCTACCATGAGCAATTTGATTTGGTGGAAAAAAGAAATACATCTCTGTAACGTAAAATGTTCACCCCTTAACAAGATTTTCAGACCGCTTTGCCGGATCATTCCGAGGCCCCTTCCCCTTGATATTCGTTGTGGTTTACCTTTGTATCTCACCAGATTTTGTTTTTGATGGTGATTTTGTTACAGAGTTGAGTTTTACTCGCGAGAAGGGAACATCTACGCGAGAAGAAGATCGGATACCAAGCTCTTTTGGCATAGCACTCAGCAAGAACCCGGTATAGCGAAAGAGCTGAATAGGAATGAGGAGACTGAGGTCTTCAACTTGGAAAACTTCCGGGAAACCCTGACAGCTAGCGTGGCCTTGGGGGATTACGAGAAATTAAGACTGCCTGCAATCTGGTTCAGCTTTGCTCAGAAATGGGACAGGGAGTCGTCGCCTATAACGACCAAGTTAGTATGGGCCAGGGTTGATCCTACACTAGCTTGTGTGATGGTGGAGAACGTCAAACCTGATGTCAGGTCAACTGAGAGTCTGGAATCACTACACTCCAGCCTATTTCTCATTTCTAAGTAAGGCAGTCATAGTGTTCCACAATGATAATTCAATTTCAAATTCTTCATTTTCGTTGGGAAAAACATAGGAATTTATACCTTTATTTACACGTTAAACCAAACAGTCAATCTATGTATACGTACAACACACACACATTTATATGATTTTAAGTAGACTGTGAGAATGTAAAGAAGGCCGGGAAAATTATAGATGGCTTTTGATTTTTGACCTAGCAGAAACCAGGAGTCCAAAATAAACAAAATATTTCATATATTTTGACAAAGTAACAATTGGTGCTAAGTTGCAAATGTGCATTATATTATGGTTATAATTCTGGTTGAGAGTATAACAAGTCAGATTAAGATTTAGATTCAAGTTTTATATTCCAAATATAACTAAGAAATAATACACAAACACACCAAAGTTTGTCACTGCAGTGTATCACCCTCTCTGTATGCTTGGAGATGTAGTGGTGTGTGACAAATTTCATATTTCTAGTAAGGTTGGTACCCCGTCCCCGTAATGAGACTAGTGACCTTTCAATAAATGGTGGGACCTGCCCTTCGACACTACGTTCAGTCTGAGGTGAACATTTACACCAAAAATACAAGCGTTTCTCATTACGTCACACCATGCCCATTTACTTCCAGCATTTGCTATATTTCTCGATTTGCCTTTTTAATAATTTTTGTTACAAATTTCGTTTTCCTTCCGTATATTGTATAATTCATTTAGATACATGCCTTAAACATGAATATATTATGGAAATAAATGTAATTGTTGTTATTGTGCATGTTCGAATTTGTATATGGCAATACTTTTCTTTGAATAAAGAAGTTATTACAACAGGACGTTCAAACCTTTAAACAATTATTACCACAAAAAAAAACGAGGACTATCATTTTCTATCGTCGTCGATAGGACTTTTTGTTTAATTAACTTCATATTTATTTCTTACCTTGATTTCAAATCCACTTTATTGGTTTCGTATTAAAATGAGAAATACACTCGCCATATGCATTACACTGTCTAAAAGAGTATGTATGAATACTGTGTTGTATGTGTAAATACTACTTTATTTTACCAAAACCTACGTTTTGCAATGTTATATTAATGTTTTTTGTCCTGTGTTGTTGTTTATTCTTTCCTCTTTTGTTCTTAGCTATAGAAATAAATACATGATATAATCTAGTCTGCCATGAGCATGTTTAATTGATAGTCTTTGTCTTTTAAAAGCACTCCCTTAACATTTAGAATCTTATATTTTTAATTATAATCTTTTTACTCGATTACCCGAACATTTTAATTACCTGATTTCATTTTATTGAGAAGAATTAAATGTAGAGGAAATTCTAACTTAAAAACTATTTAATACATCTTGGGTCACCTATATTGAGTTTGATTGTTAGTTATAATTTATAGTAACACAATATATTGATAGAATGATGTACTATGGATGTATATTACATATACACGTATAATGAAAATTGGCTTCTTACAAGATGCGCAACTTTCAAGGTACAATATAAATAATCTTTTCATGTATCCTTGCCAGTATTTGCTGAGTTCACAAGTATATCTTGTGTAACATATTCTATTCCTGTTTTGTTGAAAAATTGCAGATAAATACTTTCTTTTTGGTCACTGTATTGTATAATTCATTTTGATACATGCTTTAAACATGAATATATCATGGAAATAAATATAATTGAAGTTATTGTATATGAGCTTATTTATATATTGCAATATTTTTCTTTGAATTAAGAAGTTATTACAACAGGACATTAAAACCTTAAACAAATTATTACCACTAACAAACAAAAACGAGGGTTATCATTTTCTACTTGATACCCGAACCTCTTCATTTACTTTATTTCTTTTTATTGAGAAGAAATGAATGTAGAGGAAACTATAACTTAAACTATTTAATACAGATGGGGTCACCTAATATATTTATATTGTTAAAGATGTAATGTAGAAGTATAGTACATATACATGCATAATTGCAGTTATTGTGTATGAGCTAATTTATATATTGCAATACTTTTCTTTGAATGAAGAAGTTATTAAAACAGGTCATTTAAACCTTTAAATAATCATTACCACCAAAAGAAAAACGATGATTATCATTTTCTATCGTCGATAGGACTTTTTGTTCAATTAACTTCATATTTATATTTCTAACCTTGATTTCAAATCCACGTTATTGGTTCCACATCAAAATCAGAGATACTCGCCGTCTGCATTATACTGCCTAAATAATTATTTATGAATACCTTGTTGTATGTAAATTATTACTTTATTATACCAAAACTTACGCTTTGCAATGTAATATTAATGTTTTGTCCTGTATTATTGTTAATTCTTTCCTGTTTTGTTCATAGCCATAGGAACAAATAAATGATATAATCTAGTCTGCTATGACCGTGTTTAATAATTTATTTATAGCCTTGCCTTTTCATACATTTTTAATTATAATCATTTTATATACTCGATTACAAGAACCTGTTCATTTAGTAAGAAGAAGTGAATGTAGAGGAAACTATAACTTAAACCTTTTTAATACAGATGGGATCACTTATATTGAGTCTCATTGTTATTTCTAATTTATAGTGACAAAAGATACTGATGTAAAGATGTACTGTTGAAGTATAATACATATACATGTACAATGAAAGTTGGCTTCTTAAAATATGCGCAACTTTCAAGGTACAAGATAAATAATCTTTCCATGTGTCCTTGCCAGTATTTGCTGAGTTCACAAGTATGTACTGTGTAACATATTCTATCCCCGCTTTGTTGAGAAATTTGCCGATTACTTCTTTCTTTTTTTGCTCACTTTATAGATAACTTATTATAAAATTGGATGAATAAAGAGCTCAAAACGCATTAAAAGAGTTGTGTAGCCACTTCGAATTATTATGTTTGAGAGGACAGGTTCTATCCGTATTGAATAATTCTACGTTTGATATTTGTTTCTGTTTGTGCCTGGAGATATTTGGTGTCAAAAATGTCTAAGGTAATATATTTTCTGGTTATTTAAAATGTCTTATTGTGTTGCTCATGTGTTCCGGAATATCTAGTTAGGCGAATAAATTGATGATCATGCAGAATAAAATTGGAAATAATGGGGTTCTTGGCGAATCTACAGAAAGGGGGGGGGGGGGGTGAAAGACGAGAAATGAGTGAACATTTACTATGAGTTCAAGTTCAAGTTCTAGTTTTATTTCCATTTGCAAAAAAACAAAAACAAAATTATGTACAATAAATGAAAATACATAAATTGCAAACAATTAATGATGGTAGATAATATATCGGCCGTAATCGAGAGGGAAAGAGGAGGGAGAGAGATAAACATGATAAATGATAGAGAGAGAGAGAGACAAACAGAAAGGGGAAGAGAGTGAAGGAGAGAGTGAACAAAAATTTAAATAAAAATAAAATGAAGAGGAAGAGACAGAGAGAGAGTAGAGGAAGACGAGAGAAACATGATAATAGAAGAGGGGGAGAGGGGGTGTGGACGGCCCCACCTGAGCATAGATATAGTATAGTTTAATGACTGCTATGAGAAAAAATTGTTGTTTTATAGGCTCAAGGGGGCCAACTATTCCTCGAATATTAAAGCAGTCATATCTTTTATATACCCGTACTGTAAAAAAAAGGTCACAGTATACATGTGCGATTTATCAATCACGCATGGGGTCCTCACGTGCAGAACCATGCTACAGTAGAACAGGGAAAGCAGAATTGTGCTCTAGTAGAAGAGAAAAAACAGAAGTAATGAATAGTTAACCCAGACAGTAACTTTTATCATAAAACTCAACATTTCAAGGGGGGGGGGGGGTTTAACATTTTTAAATCGGGCCGAAAATTTCGCAACGACTCAGCCGGTCGCCGAATAATTTTATGCCGTCATTCCCCACGGGAATCGCTTAAATCACGACTCCAATTTCGACCAATCAGATGGCTAGATTTCTAAAGAGAGGTATATGAATATAGATATAGATATAACCAGGAAATATAAACTGATTATTCCCGCTTAAGTTGATGACAGATACCGAGATATCATGATTATTTATCCAACGTCTTCTTGTTCGGGGTCCTTATTTTCCCTGGATGATTAAACCAACGTACAGTATTCGTTATATGTAAAATTGTATCATGGATCAATTTATTCTGTCATATCCTTATGTTCTTTGTTTTCTTATATTTCTGATATAGGAACAAGGAGTGCAGGTACCAGATATTATACCGCTTTTTTTTAAAGGAAAAATTGTACCTGATTACCGGATAGGGGACATTTTCGTGTGTCGATTGCCTGCTCATGAATTGTGTCAGTAAAACAAAAATACCCTCCACGCGCCATCTCCGTCAAGGGACAATTTACAAAATTTGAAACTTCAAGCGACGAGCGTCCAATAGAAATGATGTCAAGCTATACCTCGACATTCCAACCATATTGACCAGAGTCATTAAGTTGTCCTCTATTCAGCAGTGATTCACAATGATATCGTATTCTGCATTTACTTCCGATATGCGTAGATTTTATGGCGTCATTTTGTAAAATAAAACAAATCTTGTTGAAAAAATAACCATAAGCATTATTTTCAGGAATAATATTTGAAGAAATGTGATGCTACAACTTTAATATTTCAAATTAATTTTAAGACTCTCCAACTTCATAGTTTGCAAATGTTATTCTGATTAAAGTTTCTAACTTTGAATGATTATCAATCAAACAAATGTGAGATGTATTAACACCAATTACTTAAAAGTTTTCAACCGAGGCAGTTTTTTTAAATAGATCTTCGACAGATATTTTACCTATCGAAAATTTATCAGTGAATTACAGTTTGCTGGCAAACATCTGGAGAAGATAAAACGACCTTAGCTTATTCTAAACAGTTATATGTTTCGGGTGTGTTGTAGAACCCAAAGCATCAATACATCCATTGTTTTCATCTTTTATACATGCACTAAGAAAAGGAAAATTGACACACAGTTTAATCGATTTATGTATCCCCAGTAATTTGGACCATGATTTGTATGATTATATTTCATCTGTAAATCTACGTGTTAAAGTATTAATGAGTAAAAACGTCAGTGTCATAACGATAGCATCCGAGGAGACGCAATGGCTCAGTGGTAAGGAGGTGGTCTCATAACCGAGAGGTACCGGGTTTGAAACCGAGTGCTAGTATCCTTTGGTATTAAGGCATTAGTCCTTATTACCAAGTCCCACGGAGCGGAATTAAGACCGTCGGTTCCCTGGTTGCTTACTTACAAGCAGACGGACGCTTTGCAGTCATGTCAAAACTACACCATCAACGACCAAACTATCTGCATGCATCAGAGTGCGGCTATTATCTTGAGATGAGGATCCGCTTCCGCAAGAATTTTGTTTGTTTGATTGTTTGATTTTATTTCAGCATTTTCGACATAATACAAAATGATAAACAGACTAGGTTTTATATATATATATATATATTATTAACAAAAGTTAAAAGCCTTATATATAATAATTTTAATGAAAATTGAGTAAAAAATTATGCATTAAAAAAAAAACATAGTTGACAAGTAATTTCAAAATTGGAAAATGCAGAAAAGAACATTATTATTTAGTTCAGTTCAGTTCAGTTTATAAATTTTTCTCAAGCATAAAAACAATATTATAATATATACAAAAAATGGCAAATATACATAGTAAGAGAAAAAAACGGAAACTACAAAAAGTTTATACAGTAGGTTTGCGGTTGCACCATGTGTGTGAGAGAGAGAGAGAGGTTTGAGGAGTCCTGAACAGGACTCTGACTCGGTAATCTTTCTTGGAGGAGTGTAGTCCTGAAAAGGACTGTTTGTTATCTTTCTTGGCATATAGTTCTCAGGAGAACTATAGCGCTTGGAGAGGATGAGTGGCTCGACGTTTCGAACAGGTTGACTATCCGTCGTCAGTACAAAAAGTTTATAAAAACTTGTAAGGCGTAGTTCCCAGTAAAGGGAAAAAATACATGGTATTTATTTATTTATTTATTTATTTCTAATCTTTTGACAGGGTAGCCCATTCACCAACAAGTAGTGGTCTTCCATGGGGCCCTGAATGAACATATTTACATCGTTTATAACATTTATACAGAACAGTTACAAAAATAATACTCGTTTGCAAAATAAACATATATCATTAACCTAGTAAACAGTAATGTCAATAGGAAAATATTAATTAAGTCGCAATTATGTGAATAAGTCATGTAAATATTACAGAACATGCACGTATTGTATGTACGGCTGAGCCAATCACAAATTACAACTATGTTTAAACAATCTCTTAAATGAATTGACAGAGGAAGCCGTTCTCAATGAATTATCTAGCTTATTCCATTCAAATATGGAAGAAACAATTGGGCTACACTTATAACAATCAGTGTGAAATCTAGGCACACGTAAACATCCACTGTCTATTTGCCTTGTATGATGCTCATGTACATCATTAGGATTGATTAAGCCTACCTGAAGGTAAGAAGGTGCTAAGTTATGAACGCATTTATATATCATCATAACGCGACTTAACTCAAACCGCTTATCTAGTGTCATCCATTTAAGACTTGTGAACAAATCAGCCGACGGTGTGTCATATGTCTTGTTCAATATTATTCTTGCGGCCCTCTTTTGAATTTTTTGCAGCTTAGTTGTATGAGAATGAAATCGGTTCGACCATACAACAGAGCAGTAATCTAATCGTGGCAACACTAGACTGTTATAAAGTAACTTTAAGGATTTTTGAGGCAAAAAACTCTTTGCTCTCTTTATCATGCTAATGTTTTTCTGGGTAAGTTTACTTACGTTTTCGATTTGTTTAGACCATTTCAATTCTTCATCTATCAAAAGTCCTAAGCATTTGGTGAATTGAACTCTTTTGATCAAATTGCCGTTTAATGAAATGGTGAAAGATTCAATTTTCTTGAGATTAGCAGGAGAGCCAATTAACATGACACAAGTTTTTTCAGTGTTAAGAACAAGACGATTTTCCTTAATCCATGCCATGACTCTGTTTAACGCAACAGTTAATTTTTCTTCCACAACAGTTGCATCATTTGCACTGACGGTAAGTGTCGTATCGTCAGCATACATATCTATTGGTATAAACAATTGCAATAACAAAATACAAAATTATGCAGATTTATAAGTAACACACTACATCAACAGACACCACCAACCATACAGGGAGGGTGGGGGGGGGGGGGGTAATGGTAATTGTAAATTTAATGAAAAAAGTTTAACAATTTAATTTTTTTGGGTCGCTGGTTACACCTCTATGACGCATGGCGTGTCGGCACTATTCATACTATGTGAGTGAGCTGTGTTATACCGAGTACCACCTCGAGAAGGCCTGTTGGAGTGCGTCTAAAGATGGTTGCTGTTTTGCGGATAAGCTAACAAATAAGCTTATAAAGACACAAACAAAATAGACAAACAGACAAACAAACAGCATAGATCAATCACGGCTGCAAATCTATAATTCAGCATATGCATACTTAACACGATTTGTTTCAAGATCACAGTTTTAGTAGCCTTAACTTTTAAAAAAGAAATGTGAAGAGGTCGCTTTTTGAATTGAGGGGAATGCACTGCGGATATTGATCGGTCCAAATATATAACCACATTAATGAATGTGTAATAAACGTGCCCGACCACATGTCAATACGTCATTTTGCATTAAATAACATTTTAAACATTTGCTGCTGAAGATAACTATCACATTTTGGGGGTTTCCATGTCTATTAAAAGTCTGTTAACCTAATATATAAGCCAGTGAACTTGGCATGTCGAAGCGGCCCGAAACAAATGAATGTGATTACCCGATTTATTGCTCATTCTTAACAAATAACATCTGCTGAATACACTAGTGTTAGAGCAAATTTTTATTTGTAGGAAATTCTGTGCTCTATACCTTAAAGGTTTGAAAGGTTTGAAATATTTGTTTTATTTCTTAAACGGCCCCAGCTGGGGCATGAAAGAAATACAGATAAATGGTTCAATGATAATTTACACTTAAGACAATAAAAAAGAATATCTTACGAAAGAAAGCAAACAATACACAATACATTGAAGGAAATATTTAAAAAATATCCTAAGTAAAATTATAAACTCTTTTATAAGATATTTTTAGTGTTAAAAGTAAGTATACTATGCTAAAAAAAGAAAACACTAATATACAGTGTCTTGTATATATCTTTTTACATGTACATGTACCAAGGGTCTAATGCTTTGGAGAAAGAAAAAAAATAAACAAAACTTCGACATAATGATTTACGAAGTTTAGAAAGGTTCGTACACTCTTTAACAAAATGTATATAATAACAAATACAATTTGATGTTCGGTCAATTATATTAATATTTCTTAAGATACTGCTTACGAATGTTATCGAAACCTGGCATTCGAGAGCAGAATAAAATTCATCACCCTATACTTAATGATCACATAAAGAACAAAGTCTAAGAGGCTGACTAGGCTTAGTGACGGGCAGCCTATTATTTACCACATCGATATTAATTTTACAAAAAGATGCGCACATGCATAGGAGATATATTATAATGGCGCCCTCTATATAAATTCGTTCGCAAAATTCGGGACTTCCCCGTTACAAATGCTGGAAAAGGGAATCTTCACCGGGTATGGGAAGCCCCTACATAGTTATGCACGGTAGCTAACGTAATGTCTACTGCATTGTGCTGATTTAGAATACGTGTCCTAGGAACAACTGTTTGATGTACTAGAAAGTCTGTTGACAATATTAAACAGAACATAACAGGAACTACGTAGCCTCCGACGTCGTCTCATTCGTGCATTCAAACAGAATATATAGCACAACTGTTTCACGGAGAAGATATATATTTGGAAGCTACGCCAGACGAAGCACTTGAATTCTCCACAGGAACAGACGACACATCCCACCATTTAAGGTGTAATTTTCAGCTGATATCGCGTTGGATAGACCTCGAAGTGACTCAAGACAGACAATTCCTCTCTGTATATTGCAGAAATTTTCTTGTAGTGACTCAGACGCGATTGGTGAGTTGATGAAACATAATTTTGTTTCATTCCAATTCGGACTTGTCTTAAGTCATTCGATTGACCTCACGTCCAGGTGACCCTTGGGTGGAGAGTCTCAGCTACAGTGTATTAACCTGATTGAATCATCACTATTTTATTTAAGGGTAAGTTTAGATTGCATTGTCTGGATTTGGAAGTGAGTCGGCCATTTCCTCCTTTGCTTATAATCAACAATTATTCATTTTCAATTTCAAACTTGATCCATTCAAGATAAAGAACATTTTTATAAAAAATACTCACATAGATTTTTTTTGTTCCGACCTCTGAACTCCCAATTCCATAGTGTTATATAGGATTCGTTGTGATCTCCTTTTTATTTTTTCACCAATAGCTCGATTTCTAATCACTATCAGTATCATTTTTACTTACTCGAATTCACCACGTACTGTATGGTATGTGAATAGCCTCACTGTCCATGTTCAACACATGCAGTATGGAGGAAAAAAGACAATAACAAATCAATGACTCATCAACTTTTGTGTGAAGGATGGATTACTTAAAGGGCAAATCCGGCGTATTTGCAAGTTGATTTGAATAAATGGTTTCTTTTTAGGTGTATCATTGTGAATGAAAGTCGTTACCATTATATTCTATCAGACTCTGCAGGAGAATCAATATATTATTGTTTAGTCCTTCAATCTTGAATTCTAAGCTGACAGTCTTAAATGCCAATGTTATGGAGTTGACCACATACTCATAACTAATAGGCCTTACGTTAATCCGCTTTAATTCTATTAAAAATGTTTTCTGAAATTCATTGATAAAAAAAGGAATTAAAAAGTTAATGAAGTAAATATCATGGGGTGGGAAACAAGCTCAGTAAGAATTATTTTATTTATTTCCGACTTTTTAAAAATATTCCTCCTAAAAGCAGGCAGCTTTCTTTTTTCTTTTTTTTTCGGGGGGGGGGGGGGGGTAGATTCTTTGTAGTACGCAGACTGTCGAATGGTTCTTATTTTGACAAATTTTTGTGGACATAAGTGAAGATTGTTAGTTGTGGACTTCCTATATTAAATGATGAATTAACCAGGAGTACAAATGTATGTTTGAATATAAGAGTAACGGTGCTACGAAGTTGTGTGAAATGATACAGATCAATAAGGTGCGTATACTACTGCGTAGAATAATAAGTGTTTTTTTGTGTAGGTCTACTATTGCTTCCCCTACGTATTACCAACCACGGAAATGTTGTCCAGTATCAATTTCAAACAATAAAATTATTCATTTTCATCGACCTTTGTACCAATAGTGCCCTCCCCAATTATTTTAGACCGCAGTCTAGCGCTAATAGAACGATGAGACCTGTATCAGAATTTTTATTGTATTTGAATTGATTTTATTTTATTTCTGATTTTCCAGATATAATAACTGAATAACAAAGAACATATAAACGTAAGGTATAATACAAAATATACAAACGATAATGTAATAATAACAAAGTAAACCAAATTTCTTTGTAACATTCATGTTTGCAAAGACCAAATAGAATATTTTGTATCTTGTTAAAAGATTTTTTTCAAACATACATACAATAACAAAACTTACTTTCTACAACATATTATTATGTTTTAAAATCATCATCCGAACTATTTGTAGAACAAGTGTAAGAGACCGCAATCATAAGCGATGCTTGACTAGAATGGCGGCCTAAACAAAAAAAATCAAAACAATCTGAAAGTGAAATTTAAAATGAAAATACGATCTTTGTGAATGAGTTTGTGAGTGTGTTGTGTGAGTGTTTATTGTGTGTGAGGGTGTGTGTGTGTGTGTGTTTGCGTGTGTGTGAGTGTTGTGTGCGCGTGTGTGAATGTTCGCGCGAGTGTGCGTGTGTGTTTGTGTCGAATAGTGGAAACAAATGTTGCCTTTACAACAAAGGAAACAACGAATACGAAATAGAATATGAACTATGCAAAAATGAGTTGCAATGTGACCAAAATTTGAGATATCAATATCGTAGGAGGAATCAAAAATAACGAGTTTCTCGTCCGGACTGTTTCACAAAAAGAGGAGGCTGGGCATTACTATTTTCAGTAATACTAACAAAAAATGTTCATGTTCGAAGTTTAATTTCCATTGAATTGCAACATATCTCATCAGCTACCAAATGTGACTTTTAGTCTAAAATTATAAGCTTTTGAAGAATCTGTAAATTACAAATTAGAAAGAAATATCCTTATTAATGTCATGACATAATTTATGTGTGCAGAAGCGGGTATATCCATAGGGTACATGCGCGTACGCAGGGGGGAGGGGGGGGGGGGGGGGGGGTAGGGGGTTGAACCCCCCTTTAATTTTTTTTTTTGTGTGTGTGTTTAGGACGTAACCCCCCTTTATTTTGTTTTTGAATTTAAAAAAAAATTGTGGTAATGAGTGACCCCCAAAAACTCACCTTACCCCCCAATGATACGAAATCGGTCTACTTTTCAAATTTTGGGACACACACAAAACAAATGTCCTCTTTACCCCCCCCCCCCCCCCGCTTATTCAGCGGTTGGCTGAGTCATTGCGAAATTTTCGGTGTGATTTTCAAATTTTAACCCCCACCCCCCCTCCCCCCCCCCCCTCGAAAAAATCCTGCGTACGCGCCTGAGTGGGTATAATACATTATCAAAGCAATTTTAGCTTACAGAGCTAAAGCGAACGATTTAGAAAATAGATCTTAGGAGATGTCAACATTGGTTATTTATGTTCAGAATTCAGGCTAAATAAAATATCATTCAAGTTCTTACCATTCGCCGATGTCGATTGAATCATTACTCGTCGACTGCGATGACGACGTCGAAACTGCCTCATTCAGTTCACCTTTCTACAGTCTTGCTTGGTTAAATGGCAATACATGATTTGGGTAAAACCCGAACAGCGGTTTTCCCGAAAAACAAAATATCGTTCCACATAGCCCTATTAGGGTATACTGCTCTTGAGTATGATATGACGTGTCTCTACATGCCTAACGATTGGTTGATTTTTAATTAATATCTACTGCTATCTAATGCGCATGCCCCTTTGACACCGACAGACAGAATCATTGACTTTATAAGGAATCATTGGAAAATAATGGCACAGCATTTAACAATGTAGGTATAAGCAGGCACGTAGCCACGGGGGGCACGGGGGGGGGGGGGGAGGAGGCGTGCCCCCCTAAAATTTCCAAGATCGGTTGAACTTTTTTAGACCCCCTTTTTTTTAACTCGATCGATTATATGTATGTGCCCCCCCCCCCCAAACATCGAACTCTGGCTACGTGCCTGGGTATAAGGGTATCATTTGCGAAAAAAGTATGTAAATTAAATAGGAAGATTACATGATTTTAAACTAAGTCAATGTAAAAGAACCCCCCCCCCCGACAGTAATGGTTTTACATGTAAATATATTTAAAAATTAAAATTAAAATTAACGATAACAAAATTAAATCCGAAAGTCAATATCTAGATATGGACTGCGATGTTGTCGTACTATAGATCTTTAGAAAGGATTTTATAAGTTCAATTTCTTTTCTTTCTTTCTAGAAAATGCCTTCATGTATAATCATATTTTTTTTCTTTTTCATCTAGCCACATAATGTCCATCATGAATGACGGAGATGATCAGTCGTCAATCCAAGAGTCCATGGATGTTTTTGACCATTTTTTCCCGAATGGGCTTCAGCAATATCCTGGTATGTTAAAACACAAATCACAAGAATTTTGCCATAATCGAAGGAAAATACTGGTATTTCTATAATTATCTAAGAACATCATGATAGGGGCATGGATATTGTCTCTTATATAATGTATATAATAATAATGATGATAATAATCCTATACGTGTATTATGATTAAAGTGAACGCTGTTATCATGAAAAAGTACTTTTCTTTATACTAGAAACGGCAAGTCTGTACTTCAGAGTGATCTGATTTTTGGATAATCTATACGTATTCCCATAATCCATGGGATTATAGAGATATTGAATTTAAAATGTAAGAAAAAGAAATCGATTGATATAGAAGTCCGTTGTGAACGTGCCAAGTTCGAAGTGTATATTTATTTTCATTCAGCATAGTGATTTTGTTGTGCTCGATCTGGTGAATCATGTAAAAATGACATGCTCGTGAAGTTGAACTAAATGTAAACACTCATGTTGCGCAATGTCCTCAATTTAACCTGTACATCCATACAGTCATTGCGCAATACCAGAGAACCGTTCAATCCAAATATCGCAATACTCTGGAAATCCCCCAATGTATGCGCGCGCATCTCGCATTCTCTTTCGTTTGCGATTAGTCTCTGATCGAGGAACGCGAGGGCGATTACGTTTTGTTTACTACCACCATTCAAGCTAGCTGTTTAGCAAAATATGGCAAGAACGAAATCGGGGATTGCCTTCATCACTTTATGGATTTAGGTTTGCCTATATAACCTGTGAAGAATATACCAAACTACATTATTGCTCTGCGATCAATTAAAGTGCCGTATATTCAACTCTTTGTCTATGGAAATATTTGTAGACCAGCGCTTCCAGACGACAGTATTATTACCAGATCAGTTCAACAACTTTCGGTTTCGTTCGTTGTAATTTTGCTTTTATCTCGCCGCTATTTCAGTATACCGGAAACGAAAAAATAAATATTTGATTGGTAAGTTTAATGATTATGCCAGGTATAACATTTATAGCATACTCATGTTTTATCAGTTCCTCGATTTCCTTTTTTCTTTTATTCTTTATTCTACCTGCTTGTATTCAATTCTTTTTTCTTCTTCAGAATTGACAGCTTAATGTCATATTCACATTGTACTATATTTATAACAATGTAATAAATAGATGGTTTCTTGTTTAATTGTTGGAGCCATGTAAAGCCTAAATATAGGCTATATTAGATTATTAATATTTATATAAAACCACTTTAAAAACATTAAAATATTTATTAATTCACGGTTTTTTATGCTCTATTGTGAGCCAAATTAAGTTTTATTTATAACTTGACACTTATTTTTAAAATTACAGATGGTACAGATCGATTTAAATCAGAAAATATCCTGAAATTTATAAACGGGAATGATTATTGATAATTTGACTGCTGTATTTTAATAGCGTCTTCTGTAAACAAAAACATATTTTACCTTTTATTCCAAGGGGGAACATCCTGAAAAGATTTAAACAACTATTGCACTATCGAGTAATTTTGTATAAAGTATCGTATCGAATTTCATTGGCAAGATTTTAAAAATCTCTGGTCTCGTTAGTTACTAGCAAGATTGCACAAATCGATGAATGAATTCATCTAAATAAGATTGATGAAACTTTGACATATTAGAGAAACCGATTTCAGCGTTAAACATTAAAGCTTCATAAAATTAAGTTCGGATATAAGGCAAGCCGTCTAAAATGAGGTAAAAAGTAACAAACAAACAAACAAAATCTCCTCTGTCTTCCATTCTGATAATAATAATTGTACAAAATTGATAATATTTAATGATTTTTATCTCGTTCTAAACGCAAAAGACCATTGCAAGTCGGAGTGGTACAACGGAAAATATAGCTGTATCGTAAAAAAAGAGTTATGATATTAATGACGTCTATAAATTTATCTTTATTTTGTTGAAATTAGCAGTATAAATTTCATCGAGTTTTGCGCTCTTGTTATAATTATCTTCTTACAGACGACGATGCGCTGCTTGACGGAATTGACTTTTCGGTGGGTAATATTTTGTATTTAAGTAGTTATTAATTGTTTGAAAAGATTTTAGGAAAATTTGTTTGAAATATCATTTTCTAAGCCCGAAATTTTAATTCCTAAAAAGTTCGACATTTTGATAAATCTAGGTATTTTCCACAGACTTTCCTATTAAAGGTGAGGATTAAATCTTGCTAATTCATGGTAACAGTTTGTCAAAGTTCCTTAATATTTTTGTTAAGGACGTATTGAGATATAGATGAGCGGGGGTAGGAATATTACGAGGGAATATTTCTCCCTATATAGTGTCGAATTTGAGAGTTGTATGCCTGACATACAAAACTCACCATCTCCCCACCATCAAAGCAAATAACACAGTGGATGATGATAAGCAGTTTTATATAGACCTAATCCACATCAATTAAACATATCAATCTGTTCTCAGTTGATTATTTTGTTGGGAGTTTCTACACACGAACGTTGCATTTCAAGAAAGATTTTGCCTATCATTATTTTCATTTGTTTAAATTTAAATTTAGTTTTCTGGCGATTGAAAAATTCTGATGGCAGTTTACATGTATTATAATTATGCAAATGTGATTTTTACACAGCAGTATATCAACCAAATAATATACACATTTATGTATACATCGTATGAAATCAAATCATGCCGACTTTTCTTGGATTCCTTTCAACAGGATATTCTTACCAGCCCAAGTTCAAACAACGGATTAACAAACTACGACGGTACGTACTCATTGTATTGGAGGTATCAGAACAATTACCTCCTTGGCAATCACCCCCGGAAAACTACCCCTAAGGACATAATAACCGACAGAAATAGATTTACCACCATATAGTCTTAATAAATTCTCAAAGGGAATAGTCCAGCTGTGATCTGATTTGTAAAAATATCGTTGAACCCATTTTACCAGCTGAGTATATATCATACATTGATTATTTGGGAACTTCAGTCCCCCTTCTGAGTAATCAGCAACCATAGTTGCCCTTGAGATGTTGTCTGGGCCGTTGTTTATTATTTATATAAAAAAAGTGAAAACATACATTCAGGGAGCCTCTCCATATCCAAGGATGTCTATTTCGAGGGATGGGAAATAAACACCCTAAACAAACAAAACACACACACACACACACACGAAACAACACATGCACATTAAATATATAATACTTTTAATTTGATATTAATATAAAATGTCGAGCAACAGGGTATGAAACACTGAAACGGATGGCTCAAGACCAAGGAACATGGAGAGGCACTTGATATAAAATGTTGGTAGGGTCAATGAACCTGTCATAAACTGACAGATCACTATTGATGATAAAATTGAATACTTGCATGTACTTATTATTACCATCCGTATTTAAATTAGTTACAAATTAAAGTATACCTACATAATTGTGTTTTGACGTAATTGGTTAAAACGGGCATAATCATGTTTGATTTTAAATTTTGTGTCGTCTCTCTATTTTGATCTATACAGGTCTCAATAATTCTTGTTAAGTTGATTGATAATATAGATATATTGACTGCTGTCTATGAGAGGCATAGTTGTTTCTATACGCTCAAAGGGACGTTACCAGGACGTTACATTCTGCTACCACCCCTAGGCGCGCAGCACCCAGGGGTCATAGCAGGATGTAACGTCCCCGAGGGCATGTCGAAAAATCTATGCCTCGAATATTAAAGCAGTCGATATACATTTTATATACCATAAGAAGAGTCAAAGATTTACATGTGCGACTAACTTACCAATCGTCCTCACATTTAAAAATTATCATCAAACTGTCCGTGAGTAGAACAGGGAAAGCAAAACTGTGCTCCAGGCAGTGGAACAGGTAAATTTAGCGATCGAATCGTACTGCGATTATGGTATCGAGCTCGCACAGAGTTATAATTTACACGTAAACCAATGGGGATCGCAGCAAAATTCAACTATGCCCGCTTTTTTACGGGCAGAGTTAAAAACACGACTTCACTTTCAACCAACCATATTACAAGAGTAGGACAGATTCTTAAAGTAAGGTATATAAAACATGAAAAATAAAATATTGTTATGCGTGCACAGAAATGAACGATATGGAGGAAAATTCCACGGAAGTAGCCGCTATCCAGATATATCCAGAACATTCCCAGAACTTGGCTCTTTGGAGTCCCTCCAGCGAGCCCATGTTCAGCGCCGTGCCACCGATGCCCCAACAGGCACACGCTGTCCATGTCGTCAGTCCCGATTGTGGCTTGCACCAATCAGAGAGGATTTATTACAGTCTAGCAGAGAATGAACCAATGCGGGTGGACTCGGAGGATGTCAGAGGAACGCCGATGGCAGAACCTAATGCCCTTGGAGAGAGCCTTGGATCCGTTGAATTGAACGCAACCACAACTGCCTCAAGTGAGTTAGAGTAGGCCTTGTAATAGAATATGATTTTTTTTTGTTTTTGCTTGACAGTTTTGCTTGAAAGAAGGGTACGTCTCTGTCAAGCAGAAGTAGAAAAGAAATAGCAATTCTCCACTTATTTACGAAATATTAGATATTTAGATCACTTGATTATGACATTTTATGAAATCATAATCTCTTACAGTAGCTCCTAGAAGCTATCGCGTGATGATGATGCTGTGTGTCAGTGTGAGCTAGGTGCCATGGTGAAGTAAATAACTGCATGTTCACATAATGTTATTCCAATAACATGTAAGCGCGGATCGTGATCAACGTAAGACCTTGCTATTTGTCTTTGGAATGCAGTACAGTCGAATGACCACTCCCATGGACCTTCGGCTAGTAGAATGGCTACACAGAGACAGGCTCTACCGGACAGCGGTCGAACCCAATCTACATCCGGTACAACAGCAAACGGCACAACTGCAGAAGCTGGAGGGTACTTCTCAGGTTACGAGTTGCCGGAATGTAAGTTTTCTTTTTAAATATTTTGAATTGTATCACTTCTCTAGTTCTAAATTAATGTTCGGATGTCACAATCCCCCCTGGAATATGATTTCGGGAATCCTGATGGTCTTTCCCTTTCAAGGCCGAAGGGGAGGGAACACTGGTTTTACTCGGAAACTGAAATGCGAATTAACAAGGTTACTGATGAGAAGGAGGGGGAATAGAGGTTATCCTTGGTGCAGGCATCCTGCTCCTTCTTCTTTTTCCCTTTCTGTCCTTTCCCACCTTTTCTGTAGCTACACCACTGAGACAGAAGTGTATAAAACTCAGTTTAAAACAATATAACAATACGGTCATAGTCGCTGAAATATCGTGCCTTCCCAATAGCAATGAACGCAAATGACGAACAGTAAATATGAGATATAATTTATTTTATAAAAACCAAATTCATCTGAGAAATTTCAACACATTTCGTCCCCATTTGTCATGTTATTTTAGTTCACCATTTCAAGGTAAGCGTCAAGTTCATGTCGAAGACCGTGCTAACGAAAGACGTCACCGAGAGGGGTGGATGCTTACTCTATCATCAGCCATCAGACCAATCTCCTGTCACTGTACCAGCTGAGGTAGATAGGATACCGATTCCACTAAAGGAAGAGTTCAATTGGGTCAAAGATAAACAGAAGCGATTCACCGAGTTGATCATGAAGGGCTTCCATCGAGGGTAAGAAATAAATAACTCTCAAATCCATAATTCTTTGCTCGCGAGAATGATGTTCTGTTGAAAAGAGAATCGTTTCATAGTTATACATGTTGTCCTACAGTTGACCATATTTCATTGGTTATACCGTGTGAGTCAAAAAAAGTTTACACCTAGAAAATTGCTAATTAATATAAAATCATCTATGAACAGTAAATTATTATACATCTGGTGAAAGAGTGTTTTATCCCAAATTATTTGGTACCATTTTTGTGTGGTATGTGTTCACGCTTGGTTGAACAGGTGGCATTGTTTGCGAGAGTGCAAAAATCGACTTGCGCCAAAGTGATGCCTTCAGTATGTATTATGTTGGGATTAGTGGAGTGAGAGAATGGATTGAATGTATCAAATGAAATGCATTGCATATGTTTTTTGCAAAGGGCAAAGTCACACACACGCGCTCAAATGTTCCTTGATATTCGATATTTGATATGTGTGGCATGATTAATTTTGTTAGGGGTGTTATTTGGATCTGCAAAGACCGAATTAATACCCAAATCCCAATTGTTTTATTAAAACACCACAAAGGCAACTTTGGCTCAAGTCGATTTTTGCACACTCGCAACGATGCCTCCTGTTCACCCAAGCGTGAACACATACCACACAAAAATGATACTGAATGATTCGGGATAAAACACTCTTTCATAAGATGTATAATAATTTACTGTTCATAGATGATTTATGAAATAATTACCAATTTTCTAGTTGTAAACTTTTTTTTGACTCACTATGTAGTGGTCACATCGGATTATTCATAATGCTATAAATTTACCCTACCATGGGCAATTTCAAATGAACAGAAAAAAGAAAAATATCTCTGTCATGCAAAATGTTCACCCCTTAATAAGATTGTAACACCGCTTTGTCAGATCATTCCGAGACCCCTTCCCCCATTGATATTCTTAGTGGTTTACCTTTGTATCTCACCAGTTATGTTTCTTATGGTGTTTTTGTTACAGAGTTGAGTTTTACTCCCGAGAAAAGAATATCTACGCGAGAAGAAGATCGGATACAAAGCTATTTTGGCATAGCAATGAGCAAAAACCCGGACTAGCGAAAGAGATGAAAAGGAACGAGGAGACTGAGGTCTTCAACTGGGAAAAATTTCGAGAAACATTTGAGGCTAGCTTGGGCTTGGAGAATCGCACCAAATTAAGACTGCCATCAATCTGGTTCAGCTTTGCCCAGAAGTGGGACAGGGAGTCGTCGCCTATAACAACCAAGTTAGTATGGGCCAGGGTTGATCCTACACGAGCTTGTGAGATGGTGGAGAACGTCAAACCTGATGGCAGGTCCACTCAGAGTCTGGAATCGGTACACACCAGCCATTTTCTCTTTTCCAATGAAGCCAGTCATAGTGTTCCACAGTGATAATTCCGTTTCAAATTCTCTATTTCCGTTGGACAAACATACGAATTTATACATTTGACGTAACTACAAACAGTTCATTCATGACATAACAGCACACAAATGTATATGTTTTAAGTAGACTGTGAGTATGCAAATTTTTGACCTAGCAGATAACAGATATCTAAAAGAAACAATATATTTCATATATTTTGACAAAGTTACAGTTGATGCTACGTGATGCTATTAATGCCGCTGTCGGCATAAAGCATGGACAGAAAATAAAAGATTTTCAACGATTTTCTAGTGCAAAAGTGTTGCATTGTAATATAATGCAGAACGGATGTTGGAACTTAAAAAATTAAGTTTCCGTTTACTTCTGCCATAGGACGTTGACCAATTAAGAGAAAAGCGGTTGCTGTCATTGCGATATGCTAAAATCATGTATCTAGATGTAGATGTGTTGTCTTTATAAGAACCTGCGTCTGAAGAGTCGTTAAATACTTTTTAGAAGCTAACTGGTCACCGATTTCTACATGACAACGAGGGAATAAGAAAACATAATGAAAACAATGTTGATTATTGGTTATTGTCTTCAGTTACCATTTATTTTCTTTTTTGATTTTGTAAGTTGACTTGTATGAAGGCTTTGAAATTTACACAGTGTCATACAATGTAACTGCAAGGGGGCACGGGGCGCATTCCCTTTTAGTTGGCTGAATTCCCTTTTAGTTGGGAAGGGTGAGAGAGAATGATAGGGAGATGGGGAAGACACGTTTCTATTTTCCTTACACATATACACGAGGGCCCTGCTTTCTCGTATTTCATCAATCTATTAAGGTCGGTACCCCACCCCTCACCCAGTCCCCTTGAGACTAGTGGCCTTTCGATGGTGGACCTACGCTTCGCCACTACGTTCAGGTGAACATTTACACAAGGATTACAAAAGTTTCTCATCACGTCACAACATACCCATTTACTTCACGCCCTTGCTTTTTCTCGATTTCCCTTCTTATATAATTTGTTTAGGTGAACAGTTTCGCTTTCTTTCCGTATTGTATAATTCATTTAGGTACCTGCCTTTAAAATGAATGGAAATGAATATAATTGTTGTTATATCCTGCATAAAAAATGTATTGGTGTTTGATTAGTTGAGAGCTCGTCACGTGACCAGAAATATTTCAACTATTTTTAGGTTGTTCTGAAAAAGTACTATTTGGGAGTAGAAGTAATATTTGGGATTACTATTTTAGGAGTTGAATTTTTGTTTTTGATTCTTTTTAATTCAATTTTTTTTCTTCAAATCTCAATTTTATAATTTGTTTTTAATTTTAATTACTTTTTATTAAAAATTGTAATTCTTTAAATTTTGATCCAGGATATCAAACAAATAAAGCATGCCTTCTTTTCGAGGTACTGGTTAAAATTATATTGGCCTCGGTGACTCCAAAAGTGCCATTTGCTTCGGGGCAAATAGTACTATTGGAGTCCCCTCTTGTGCATAGTTTTAACCAGAACCTCTCAAGACAGTGTATATTTGTATATTATTGTGCATGTGCTAATTTATATATTGCAATACTTTGCTTTGAATAAAGAAGTCATTACAACAGGACATTAAAACCTTTAAGTGATTTGAGGGTTCTGTTTACAAATTGTTGTCTTCGTACCTTTTGGACAGATCGCATGTAGTAAAGATTGGAAATGACTATTCTCATAACGTAATAGATGGATCAGGCGTCCCTCAGGATTCTGTTATGGGGCCCATTCTGTTCACCTTGTATAGTGCTCCAATTTATGACATCGTCAAGGCTCATGGTCTTAAATGCATGATAAATGCATATGATATTCAGGTTCATCTCTCTTTCCCTTCAAGAAGTAGTAACTTAGCTGTTTGTCGTATCGATACCTACATTAAAGACATAATATTGTGGTCAACTAAGAACATGTTACTTTTCAATGGTTCTAAAGACTGAGGTGATACATTTTACGGTTAGATATGTTCCTAATACACAAAATTATCTAATTGTCAATGTTAAAGGAGTAAACATCCCTGCAGTCTAAAAAGCCCGTAACATTGGTGTTATCAATGTCAGATCACATCACCAAGACTTATTAACCAGCTGTCACGGCCATTCGCAAAATTGGATAGACTAGGCATTATTTTAATCGTAAAAACCTAATTTTCTATAATTGCTATGTCATAATGAAGGCCTTATATATAATTTGTATGTGATAATGTAAGTTGTGTGAATGTAATAGTGTTGTCATCGATGATTTTTATGCGCTATAAAAAATCACAATTATAATAATTATTATTATTAAACAATTATAACGACCAAGAAAAAAAAAGAGGATTATCATTTTCTATCGTCGATAGGACTTGTTGTTTAATTAACTTCATATTTTATTTCTTACCTTGATTTCAAATCCACTGTATTAGTTCCGTATTAAAATGAGAAATACTCGCCATCTGCATTATATTGCCCAAACAGTTATGTATGAATACCTCGTTGTATGTAAATAATTACTTTGTTATACCAAAACTTACGCTCTGCAATGTAATATTAATGTTTTGTCCTGTGTTATTATTAATTATTTTCTGTTTTGTTCATAGCTTTATGAAGAAATAAATGATATAATGTAGTCTGCTATGACCGTGTTTAATAATTTATTGATAGCCTTGTCTTTTCAAAGCGCTACCTTTTGTATTTAGAATCCTAAATTTGTAATTATAATCATTTTATAAACTCGATTAGACGAGCTGAATTGAATGTAGAGGAAACTATATATAATTTAAACCTTTTTAATACAGATGGGATCACTTATATTGAGTCTCATGTTACTTCTAATTTATAGTGACAAAAGATACTGATAGTGTTAATGATGTACTGTTGAAGTATAATACATATACATGTATAATGAAAATTGGCTTCTTTAACAGATGTGCAACTTTTAAGGTACAAGATAAATAAAATGTTCATGTATCCTTGCCACTTGCCAGTATTTGCCGAGTTCACAAGTTTATCCTACGTTACATATTCTATTCCTTTTTTGGTTTAGAAATTTGCCGATAAGTTATTTCCTTTTTGCTCACTGTTGTAAAATTGGATGAATAAAGAGCTCAAAATGAAATTTATGTAGCCACATCGAATTATTATGTTCAACAAGACATGTTTTATCCTTTTTGAATAGTTCTACCGATGCTTGATGTCTTCTTCTTGATATGTGCCTGGAGATATTTGGTTGCAAACATTTCTAAGGAAATTATTTTCTGGGTAATTTAAACATGTTATTTTGCTCAAAATGGTCAACATGATAGGAAAAAAAAATCATCAAAATGTTTTTCCCGGAATATGCTGGTAGGTGAATAACTCAATGATCATGCAGAATAAAATCTAAACTAATAAGGTTCTTTACGAACCTCCCGATAGGATGGGGGCGGGGGGGGGGGGGGGGGGTGAAAGACTTGAAATGAGTGTACATGTCATATGGTGATATATATATATCCGTCGCAATCGAGAGAGAATGAGAGAGAATGAGGAGGAAGAGAGATCAACAGGATAAATGGTAGAGAGCGAGAGAGAGAGAGAGAGAGAGAGGGTAAAGGAGAGAGTGAAAATTAATTACAAAAAAAAACCAACGAAGAGGAAGAGACTGAGAGAGTAGAGTGAGAGGGAAAAGGAGGAAGAGAGAAACATTATAAAGGAGAGAGAGAGAGGGGGGGGGGGGGGTGGACTAGTCTGCAAACACAGACCCAAATTTGACACTTTATCAACAAGTCATTGTGCCTTGAGAGAAGCCTAACCCAGCTACCTACTGGTTGTGTCAATATAGGTCAGGAGCAGCTACAGTACATGTCCTATGGTAGTCTTATAGTGCAGACTCACTTTTACGACTGACCAGGGTTTGCGCTTGCAGACTAGAGGTGGACGGCCCCAGCTGGGTAAAGATGTAGATATAAACAGAAACAATAAACTGATTATTCCCGTTTAACTACGCCTTTTGGAGGTATTCTTTATGACAGATACCAAGATATCATAATTTTTTCTCCCAAGGCTTGTTGTTCGGGGATCTTATTTTCCGTGGATGCTTAAACCAGCGTGCAGTATTCGTTATATGTAAAATTGTATCATGGAACAATTTATTCTGTCATATCCTTATATTCTTTGTTTTATTTTATTTCTTATATAGGACCAAGGAGTGTACCCAATATTATACAGCTTTTTTTGCAAACGAAAAATTATACCTGATTCCCGGAAAGGGGACTTTTTATTGTATCGATTGCCTCCTCATGAATTGTGTCAGTAAAATAAAAAATACCTTTGACACGCCATCTGCGTCGAGCAAGGTGCATACCTCGCTTACAATTAAAGAAGCACCAAACTAGTCCAGGGATAGTTGACATAATGTTTGAAACTCCAAGCGACGAGCGTTCAATTGAAATTATGTCAAACTATACCTCGACATTCTAACCATATCTTACTAACCAGAGTCATTAAGATTTCCTCTATTCAGCTGTGATTCACAATGATATCGTGTTTTGCATTGAATTCTGATATGCGTAGATTTTATGGTGTCATTTTGTAGAAAAATTAAAATCTTTTTGAAAAAATAACCATAAGCATTATTTTCAAAAATAATATTTGAAGAAATGTGATGCTACAACTTTAATATTTCAAATTAATTTTGAGACTCTCCAACTTAATAGTTTGCAAATGTTATTCTGATTATATTCTTAACTTTGAGTGATTATCAATCAAACAAACGTGAGATGTATTAACACAAATTACTTAAAAGTTTTCAACCGAGGCAGTTTTTTTAAATAGATCTTCGACAGATATTTTACCTATCGAAAATGTATCAGTGAATTACAGTTTGCTGGCAAACATCTGGAGAAGATAACGACCTTAGCTTATTCTAAACAGTAATATATGTTTCGGGTGTGTTGTAGAATCCAAAGCATCAATGCATTCATTGTTTTCATCTTTTATACATGCACTAAGAAAAGGAAAATTGACATACAGTTTAATCGATGTATGTATCCCCAGTAATTTGGACCATGATTTGTATAATTATGTTTCATCTGTAAATCTACGTGTTAAAGTATTAGTGAGTAAAAACGTCAGTGTCATAACGATAACATCCGAGGGGACGCAATGGCTCAGTGGTAAAGAGGTGGTCTCATGACCGAGAGGTACCGGGTTTGAAACCGAGTGCTAGTATCCTTTGGTATCAAGGCATTAGTCCTTATTACCAAGTTCCAGTGGCGGATCCAGGGGGGGGGGGGGCCCGGGCCCCCCCCCCCCTTGAGAAAAAAATCATGTAAAATCACGTGATTTTTTACCTTTTTGGCGGGTTGGGCCCCCCCCCCCCCCTGGCGCTCAAGGGGGGGGGGGGGGGGTGCAAATTTAAATTTTTTTGAGGATCAAAAAAAAAAAAATGTGCTCACTACCCCCCCCCCCCCCCCCCACCCCCACCCCCCCCCCCCCCCCCCCCCCCCCACTGAGCGAATTTTTGGCCGGCGCGTTTTTCAAATTTTCGGGAGCAAAAAAAAAAAAAGGTTGGGGACCATCCCCTAAGAAATCCTGGATCCGCGCCTGCCAAGTTCCACGGAGCGGAATTAAGACCGTCGGTTCCCTGGTTGCTTACTTACAAGCAGACGGACGTTTTGCAGTCATGTCAAAATTACACCATCAACGACCAAACTATCTGCATGCATCAGAGTGCGGCTATTATCTTGAGATGAGGATCCGCTTCCGCAAGAATTGTGTTTGTTTGATTGTTTGATTTTATTTCAGCATTTTCAACATAATACAAAATGATATACAAACTAGGTTTTATATATATATATATTATTAACAAAAGTTAAAAGCCTTATATATTATATAATCATATTTTAATGTAAATTGAGTAAATAATTATACCTTTAAAAAAAAACATAGTTGACAAGTAATTTCAAAATTGGAAAATGCAGAAAAGAACATTATTATTTAGTTTAACAATTTAACATTTTGGGTCGATGGTTACACCTCTATGACGCATGGCGTGTCGGCACTATTCATAACGTGTGAGTGAGCTGTGTTATGCCGAGTACCACCTCGAGAAGGCCTGTTGGAGTGCGTCTAAAGATGGTCGCTGTTTTGCGGATAAGCTAACAAATAAGCTTATAAAGACACAAACAAAATAGACAAACAAACAAACAAACAAACGGCTGCAAATCTATAATTTGGCACATGCATACTTAACACGATTTGTTTCAAGATCACAATTTTAGTAGCCTTAACATTTTTTGAATTTATAAAAAGAAATCTAAAGAAGTAGCTTTTCGAATGAGGGGAATGCACTCCGGAAATTGAACTGTCCAAATATATTACCACTTTTATGAATGTGTAATACACGTGTCCGACCACAAGTTCGCACGTCATTTTATTACATAAAATTAATACATGTTGAACATTTGCTGCTGAAGCTAACTATCACATTTTGGGGGTTTCCATGTCTATAATAAGTCTATTAACCTAGTATATAAGCCAGTGAACTTGGCATGTAGAAACGGCCCGAAACAAATGAATGTGATTACCCGATTTATTGCTCATTCTTAACAAATAACATCTGCTGAATACACTAGTGTTAGAGCAAATTTGTATTTGTAGGAAATTCTGTGCTCTAGACTATACCTTAAAGGTTTGAAAGGTTTGAAATATTTGTTTTATTTCTTAAACGGCCCCAGCTGGGGCATGAAAGAAATACAGATAAATGGTTCAATGATAATTTACACTTAAGACAATAAAAAAGAATATCTTACGAAAGAAAGCAAACAATACACAATACATTGAAGGAAATATTTAAAAAATATCCTAAGTAAAATTATAAACTCTTTTATAAAATATTTTTAGTGTTAAAAGTAAGTATCCAAGCTAAAAAAAGAAAACACTAATATACAGTGTCTTGTATATATCTTTTTACATGTACATGTACCAAGGGTCTGATGCTTTGGAGAAAGGAAAAAATAAACAAAACTTCGACATAACGATTTACCAAGTTTAGAAAGGTTCGTACACTTTTTAACAAATTTATATAATATCTAATACAATAATAAATATTTGATGTTCGGTCAATTATATCAATATTTCTTAAGATACTGCTTACGAATGTTATCGAAACCTGGCATTCGAGAGCAGAATAAAATGCATCACCCTATAATTAATGATCACATAAAGAACAAAGTCTAAGAGACTGACTAGGCTTAGTGACGGGCAGCCTATTATTTACCACATCGATATTAATTTTACAAAAAGATGCGCACATGCATAGGAGATATATAATTGCGCCCTCTATATAAATTCGTTCGCAAAATTCGGGACTTCCCCGTTACAAATGCTGGAAAAGGGAATCTTCACCGGGTATGGGAAGCCCCTACATAGTTATGCACGGTAGCTAACGTAACGTCTACTACATTGTGCTGATTTAGAATACGTGTCCTAGGAACAACTGTTTGATGTACTAGAAAGTCTGTTGACAATATTAAACAGAACATAACAGGAAGTACGTAGCATCCGACGTCGTCTCATTCGTGCATTCAAACAGAATATATAGCACAACTGTTTCACGGAGAAGATATATATTTGGAAGCTACGCCAGACGAAGCACTTGAATTCTCCACAGGAACAGACGACACATCCCACCATTTAAGGTGTAATTTTCAGCTGATATCGCGTTGGATAGACCTCGAATTGACTCAAGACAGACAATCCCTCTCTGTATATTGCAGAAATTTTCTTGTAGTGACTCAGACGCGATTGGTGAGTTGATGAAACATAAGTTTGTTTCATTCCAGTTCGGACTTGTCTTAGGTCATTCGATTGACCTCACGTCCAGGTGACCCGTGGGCGGACAGTGTGAGTCATTAACCTGATTGAATCATCACTATTATTCATTTAAGGGTAAGTTTAGATTGCATTGTCTGGATTTGGAAGTGAGTCGGCCATTTCCTCCTTTGCTTATAATCAACAACTATTCATTTTCAATTTCAAACTTGAACCATTCAAGATAAAGAATATTTTTATTAAAAATACTCACATAGATTTTTTTTGTTCCGACCTCTGAACTCCCAATTCCGTAGTGTTATATAGAATTCGTTGTGATCTCCTTTTTATTTTTTCACCAATAGCTCGATTTCTAATCACTATCAGTATCATTTCAATTTACTCAAATTCACCACGTACTGTATGGTATGTGAATAGTCTCACTGTCCATGTTCAACACATCCAGTTTGGAGAAGAAAAGACAATAAAAAATCAATGACTCATCAACTTTTGTGTGAAGGATGGATTACTTAAAGGGCAAGTCCGGCGTATTTGCAAGTTGATTTGAAGGAATGATTTCTTTTTAAATCTCGGTCACAAATGCCATTACGAACTGATACGAACGCCGTACGAACGATTTTCAGACAATGGATATTCGGGAAGACAATGGAAAAACAGGGAGAACCTTTGTGACCGTAGCATAAGGTGTATTAATATTGTTTGTCAATGAAAGTCGTTACCATTATAATCCATCAGACTCTGCAGGAGAATCAATATATAATTGTTTAGTCCTTCAATCTTGAATTCTAAGCTGGCGGTCTTAAATGCCAATGTTATGGAGTCGACCACATACTCATATTTAATAGGCTTTACGTAAATCGGTTTTATTTCTATTTAAAAGGTTTTTCTTGAAATTCATTGCTTAAAAAAAGGGATGAAAAAATAAATGAACTAAATATCATGGGATACAAAGCTCAGTAAGAATTATTTTATTTATTTCCAACTTCTTTTTATACTCCTCCTATCCGCAGGCAGCCTTGGGGGGGGGGGGGGGGGTAGATTTTTCGTAGTACGCAGACTGTCGAATTGTTCTTATTTTGACAAATTCTTGTGGACATAAGTGAAGATTGTTAGTTGTGGACTTTCTATATTAAATGATGAAATAACCAGGAGTACAAACGTATGTTTGAATATAAAAGTAACGGTGCTACGAAGTTGTGTGAAATAATACAGATCAATACGGTTCGTCCTACTGCGTAGAATGGTGAGTGTTTTGTTGTGTAGGTCTACTATTGCTTCCACTACGTATAATCAACCACGGAAATGTTGTCCTGTATCAATTCCAAACAATAAAATTATTCATTTTCATCGACCTGTGTACCAATAGTGCAAATAGAACGATGAGACCTGCATCGGAAATTGTATTTTATTTTATTTTATTTTATTTCTGCATTTTCCAGATATAATAAATCAATAACAAAGAACATATTAACGTAAGGTTTAATACAAAATATACAAACAATAATGGAATAATAACAATGGAAACCAAATTTATTTGTAACTATCATGTTTGCAAAGACCAAATCTTGTATCTTGTTTAAAGATTTTTTTTCAAATAAACATTTCTATAACATATTATTATGTATTAAAATTATTATCCGAACTATCTGTGGAAAAAGTGCAAGGAACGCAATCATAAGCGATGCTTGACTAGGATGGCGGCCTAAACAAAATATTCAAAAAATCTGAAGGTGAAATTTAAAATGAAAATACGATCTTTGTGAATGAGTTTGTGAGTGTGTTGTGTGAGTGTATATTGAGTGTAAATTGTGTGTGTTGTTGTGTGCGTGTTTGTGTGTGAATGTGCGCGCGAGTGTGCGTGTGTGTTTGTGTATCGAATAGTGGATGTGCATGTAGCTATGTGTTTTGTGGTGGAGTGGAAACAAATGTTGCCTTTACAACAAAGGAAACAAAGAATACGAAATATCCAAAAATGAGTTGCAATGTGACCAAAATTTGAGATATCAATATATCGTAGAAGGAAAACAAATACGAGGTGGAAGATATTATTGTAAAGTCGGCTTGAAAGAATATAACATTAAAATACAGAAATAAAGATTAGGCAAATAACAATTTATAAGCTAGTAGCGCAAACTTGCTTCAACAAAAATTAATGTTATTATTATTTATTTTTTACTGGTTGTCTCGTTGCATTTCAATGAATGAACTGCAACACAAGAAATATAAACAAATATAAATGTAAAATGTAATAAATACATAGTTGTTTGTATTGCTACTAACATTTGAACAAAATTTCCTGTTCGAATTACCTTCATTTAGAAGTTTGATTTCTATTGAATTGCAACAAGTTGATATCTCATCAGCTACTAAACGTGACTTTTAGTCTAAAATTATAAGCTCTTGAAGAATCTGTAAATTACAAATTAGAAAGAAATATTCTTATTAATGACATGTCATGACATAATTCATGTGTGCAGAAGCGGGTATAAATTTAATTAATTATCAAAGCAATTTTAGCTTACAGAGCTAAAGCGAACGATTTTTGAAAATATATCTTAGGAGATGTCAACATTGATTATTTATGATCAGAATTCAGGCCACATGAAATATCATTCAAGTTCTTACCATTTGCTGATGTCGATTGAATCATTGCTCGTCGACTGCGATGACGAAGTCGGCGTCGAAACTGCCTCATTCAGTTCACTATTCTACAGTCTTGCTTGGTAATATAACAATGCATGCGTTGGGTAAAACCCGAGCAGCGGTTTTCCCCCAAAACAAAAATATCGTGCCACCTAGTCCTATTAGGGTATAATGCTCTTGAGTATGAAATGACGCATATTTACATGCCTAACGATTGGTTGATTTTTAATTAAATGTCTGATGTTATCTCATGCGCATGCCCTTTGACACTGAAAGACAGAACTATTGATTTTATTTGGGATTATTGGAAAATTATGGTATAGCAATGAACACTGTACTGTAGAAGAGTATCATTTGCGAAAAAAGTATGTAAATTAAATAGGAAGATTACATGATTTTGAACTAAGTCGATGTAAAAGAACCCCCCCCCCCCCCGACAGTAATGGTTATACATGTAAATGTATTTAAACCTAAAAATAAAAATTAACGATAACAATATCTAAATATGCCTTCATATATAATCTTTTTTTTCTTTCTTTTTCATCCAGCCACATAATGTCCATCATGAATGACGGAGATGATCAGTTGTCAATCCCAGAGTCCATGGATGTATTTGACGAATTTTTCCCGAATGGGCTTCAGCAATATACTGGTAGGTTAAAACAAAAATCACAAGAATTTTGTCATAATTGAAGGAAAATACTGGTATTTCTATAATTATCTAAGAACATCATGATAGGAGCATGGATATTGTCTCTTATATAATGTATATAATAATAATGATGATAATAATCCTATACGTGTATAATGATTAAAGTGAACGCTATTATCATGAAAAAGTACTTTTCTTTATTCTCAAAGCAAGTCTGTACTTAGCCAATGTAGTGATCTGATTTTTGGATAATCTATACGTATTCCCATAACTTGGGATAGATATAATTGAATTTAAAACGTAAGAAAACGAAATCGATTGATATAGAAGTCCGTTGTGAAACGTGCCAAGTTCGAAGTGTATATTTATTTTCATTCAACATAGTGATTTTGTTGATGTGCTCGATCTGGTGAATCATGTCAGAATGACATGCTCGTGAAGTTGAACTAAATGTAAACACTCATGTTGCGCAATGTCCTCAATTTAACCTGTAAGTGCATACAGTCATTGCGCAATACAAGAGAACCGTTTAATCCAAATATCGCAATACTCTGGGAATCCCCTAATGTATGCGCGCGCATCTCGCGTTCTCTTTCGTTTGCGATTAGTCTCTGATCGAGGAACGCGGGGGCGATTGCGTTTTGCTTATTACCATCATTCAAGCTAGCTGTTCAGCAAAACATGGCAAGAACGAAATCGGGGATTGCCTTCATCGGTTTATGGCTTCAGGTTTGCCTATATAACCTGTGAAGAATATACCAAACTGCACCCTTGCTCTGCGATCAATTAAAGTGCCGTATATTCAACTCTTTGTCTATGGAAATATTTGTAGACCAGCGCTTCCAGACGACTGTATTATTATTAGATCAGTTCAACAACTTTCGGTTTCGTTCGTTGTAATTTTGCTTTTATCTCGCCGCTATTTCAGTATACCGGAAATGAAAAAATAAATATTTGATTGGTAAGTTGAATGATTAAGCTAGGAATAACACGTACAGCATACTTATGTTCTTCATTTCCTTGATCTCCTTTTTTCTTTTATTGTTTATTCTACCTGCTTGTATTAAATTACTTAATAAAAAATAAATAAAATTATTTATTGTTTTAATTCACGGCTGTTTTATGCTCTATTGTAAGCCAAATTAACTTTTATTTATAACTTGACACTTATTTAAAAAATAAAATAGTGGCTATCAAAGATGGATTCAAATCAGAAAATATCCTGATATTTATAAACGGGTTGCCAAGATAATTTGACTGTTGTATTTTAATAGGGTCTTCTGTAAACAAAATAATATTTTTCGCTTCATTCCAAGGAGGATCATCTTGAAAAGATTAAAATAACTATTGTCAGAAAAATGATTTACATTTATTTAAAGTTCGTACGACAAATGCACAAAATTCTTTCTATTTAAATGGCATTAAGGAATGGAATACTTTGAGTAATGATATTAAGGAAAGTACAACTCTATCTCGATTTAAAGTACGATGTACACAGTTATTATTTAAGGATTTATGTAAACAAGTTTGAGCAGAGGAGGATATTTTGAATGTATGTGTGTGTGTATATTGTGTGAGCGTGCATGTGTGTTTGTATCATGTTATTTTAAAGTTTTTAAACTGTATAATTTATGTGTAGTTTGTTTTTTCTTTTTAAGGCCCCACCACAAGCAATTTGCTTCTAAGGGTGTCCTTTACCGTATTATGTTTACTATGTTACTCATTTGTATGTACATGTTTCATTTTATGGTTAAATAAATAAACTTTACATAAACTTTACATAACATCGAAAAATTTTGTATATAGTATTGTATCGAATTTTCATCGACAACTGATCTTTGTCTAATCTCTGATCTCGTTAGTTAACAGCAAGATTACTCAAATCGATGAACGAATTCGTAAAAATGAGATTGATGAATTTTTGACAGATTTAATAATAATAGAGAAACCGATTTCAGCGTTAAATATTGAAGCTTTATTAAATTAATTTCGGATATAAGGCAAGCCGTCTGAAATAAAGTAAAAAAGTAACAAACAAACAAAATCTCCTCTGTCTTCCATTCTAATGGTAATATTGAATGGTTGTCATCTTGCTCTGAATGCTAAAAACCATTGCAAGTCGGAGTGGTACAACGGAAAATATAACTGTATCGTTAAAAAAAAAATGACGTCTATAAATTTAAATTTATTTTGTTAAAATAGGCAGTATAAATTCGATCGTTCTTTGCATTCTTGTATATCTTCTTACAGCCGCCGAAATTGCGCTCCTTAATGGACTTGAATCTTCGGTAAATATTATTTATTTAAGTTGGTATTAATTGTTTTCAAAGATTTTGGAAAAAATTGTTTGTAATATCATTTTCTAAACCCGAAATTTTAGTTCCTAAAAAGTTCGAGATTTGTTAAATCAAGGTATTTTTCACGGGCTTTTCTATTAGAGGAAAAGATTAATTCTTGCTAATTTAAGGTATCAGTTTGTCAAAGTTCCTTAATATTCTTTTAAAGGACGTAATGTGATATAGATGGGGCGGGGGTAGGGTAGGAACACTTCAAGGGAATACTTCTCCCTATACAGTGTCGAGTTTGAGAGTTATAGGCCTCACCTACAAAACTCACCCCCTCCCGATATCAAAGCAAATAACACAGTGGATGATGATAAGCAATATGATATAGGCCTACTCCACTTCAATTGCACATATCAATCTGTTCTCAGTTGATATATTTTGGGAAGTTTTAATACGAACGTTGCATTTCGAGAAAGATTATGCCTATCATTATTTTAATTTTGTTTTAAATTTTAATTTCGTTTTGTGGCGATTGAAAATTCTGATGGCAGTTTACATGTATTATAATTATGCAAATGTGATTTTTTACACAGCAGTATATCCACTTAATAATATACACATTTATGTAAACATCGTATGAAATCAAATCATGCCGACCTTTTCTATTTCTTGGATTCCTTTCAACAGGACATTCTTACCAGCCCAAGTTCAAACAACGGATTTTTCGACGGTACGTATTCACTGTTTATAGTAGCTCACACCAGTGAGTGTGCCATTTTTTCCCTCCCTCCACACATCTGAACAGCACCAACGTTCAACACGTTCAAAGTCGCCCTCAAGACATATTTGTTTACGTTATAATCAAGATAATTTCTTTTCCCCTTTTAACCATGATTTTAATCAGGCAACGTAAAATGGGTGGATATCCTCGATTTTTGGTAGTTTCTCAATTGTATAATAATCGACAAAAATAGATTTACTACCATATAGTCTTAAGAAATTCTCAAAGGGAATAGTCCAGCTGTGATCTGATTGTTAATAATATCGTTGAACCCATTGTTGTTTATTATTAATATAAAGAAAGTGAAACATACATTCAGGGAACCTCTCCATATCTCTTTCGAGCGATGGGAAACGATCACCCTAAAAAAAAACATACACACAAGAAACTACACACGCACATTAAATATTTTATACTTTACTTTTGATATCAATATAAAATTGAATACTTGCATCTACATATTATTACCATCTGTATTTAAATTAAGTACAAATTAAAGTATAGGCCTACCTACATAATTGTGTTTTGACGTAATTGGTTAAAACGGGCATAATTATGTTTGATTTTAAATTCTGTGTCATCTTTCTATTTTGATCTATACAGGTCACGATAATTCTTGTTAATTTGATTGATAATATAGATACACTGTTGCTCATAAAATTGGAATATTTTGTTTACCCCAATGTATGGAATTATTTGGACAATGATTTGTTCCTAATAGATCTCGATAATAGTATACATTCTCAGATTTTATTGAATAATAATTTGCCAGTGTTTGTTTTGCGTGAATGCTAAAGCATGACTGTGTATGCTACTATGCTTATGAAATAGGGGGCCTACTCCCTTCAGTCATAAATGACAGTAATGAGGATTAATGCCCCACAAAGGGCACTAATATGACACATCGCCACGGTTTCGATCCTGGGGCCTCACAGGTACGAGGCCATTGCTTTGCCACTGAACCCTGACTGTACGCAGCGGGGGCTAGGGTAGGGGGCAGTTCCAAAAATAAAAAATAAAAAATAAAATGCAATAAATTATCAATAATTCATTGCATTTTACCCCGGTCCCCAACATAACAAAATCCTCTGTACGGCCATGCAGTATGGCTCAAGGCATGGGCACACAGAATATTTTTTTCAACCAATCAGATGACAAGATTAGGAAAGATTCTTAAAGTATTAAGGTATATAAAACATTATGAAAAATAAAATCTTGTTTTGCGTGCACAGAACTGGACGATATGGAGGCAAATTCCGCGGAACATTCCCAGAACTTGGCTCTTTGGAGTCCCTCCAGCGAGCCCATGTTCAACGCTATGCCACCGATCGCCCCACATCAGGCCCACGCTGTCCCTGTCCTCAGTCCCGATGATGGATTTTACCAATCAGAGAGGATTGATAGCAGTCTAGCAGACATTGATCCAATGCGGGTAGACTCGGAGGATGTCAGAGTAACGGTGATGGCGGACCCTAATGCCCTTGGAGAGAGCCTTGGATCCGTTGAATTGAACGCAACCAGAAATGCCTCAAGTGAGTATGACCAGCGAAAGAACTTTTCATTCTGCCACCCACATTGACTTGGTAACATGTCTTGTAAGAAATGTATGTTTTTTGTTGTTGTTGGTTGACAGTTTGACTTGAAAAAAGTACATCTCTGTCAAAGCAGAAGTAGCAAAGAAATAGCAATCCTCCACTTATTTACAAAATATTAGATATTTAGGTCACTTGATTATGACATTTCATGAAATCATAATCCCTTACAGTAGCTTATTGAAGCTATCCCGTGATGATGATGCTGTGCGTCAGTGTGAGGTGCCTTTGTGAAGTAAATAACTGCATGTTCACATAATGTTATTACATAACATGTAGGCGTGAATCGTGATCAACGTAAGACCTTGCCATTTTGTCTTTGGAATGCAGTGCAGTCGAATGGCCACTACCAGGGACCTTCGGCTAGTAGAATGGCTACACAGAGACAGGCTCTACCGGACAGCGGTCAAACCCAAGCTACATCCGGTAAAACAGCAAGCGGCACAACTGCAGAAGCTGGAGGGTACTTCTCAGATTACGAGTTGCCGGAATGTACGTGTTTTTTTAATTGTTTTTTTTTAAAATAATATTTCTTCATAATTTCCCTTCTTTTGTAGTGATATAGTGATGTTCTGATGTCACAATTCCCCCTCCCCGGAATACGATTTCAGGAATCCCGATGGCCTTTCCTTTTAAAGCCGAAGGGGAGGGGACACTATAGTTTTACTCTGAAAATGAAATGCGAATTACCAAGCCTACTGATGAGAGGGATGGTGAGATTAGTTATCCAAGCGCCCTGCTACGCCACTGAGAGTACAGAAGTGTATATAGGACTCAGTTTGCAATCATATAATCATATAACTATACATGATTATTATATAATTGTTATTATGCATGATTGATTATATTTGTAACTGCAATGCATTATTGTTTGTATATGTTTTATATGTAGTGCGACCTGCCACGGTTTCGGAAAGGGAACATGGACCTGGTCTTGAATGTACACATGTATTCCTTTTATAAGAAATAAAGGCATGATTTAACAACATACAGTCATTAAAATGAAATACTACACAGTCTGCGTCGGTCATAATCACCGAAAGCTCATGTCTCTCCGATAGTAATGAACGGAACAGTCGACCGATCAGTTAATATGAGGTAGTCTATACCAATGTTTTAAATACCAATTCATCTAAGAAATTTCAACATATTTCGTCCCCATTTTTCCTGTTATTTTAGTTCACCATTTCAAGGTAAGCGTCAAGTTCATGTCGACGCCCATGTTAGAGAAAAACGTCACCAAGGAGGGAGGATGCTTACTTCATTATCAGGCTTCAGACCAACCTCCTATCACTGCACCAGCTGAGGTAGATAGGATATCGATTCCAGTCAAGATCAAGAACGAACGGGACGGCTCCCTGCAAGAGTTCCCGTGGGAAAATGATAAACAGAAGCGATTCACCGAGTTGATTTTGAAGAACTTCTATCGAGGGTAAGGAATAAATAACTCTTAAATCCATAATTCCTAGCTTCTGAGAATGATGTTGTGTTGACAAGGGAATCGTTTCATAGTAATACTTGATGTCCTACATCGGATTGTTCATAATGCCATACAAAAAGCATCTCTGTAACGCAAAATGTTCAGCCGTTACCAAGATTGTCAGACCGTGTTGCCGGATCATACCGAGACCCCTTCCCCTTGACAGTTCTAGTGGTTTATCTTTGTATCTAACCAGTTTTGTTTCTGATGTTGATTTTGTTACAGAGTTGAGTTTTACTCGCGAGAAGGGAACATCTACGCAAGAAGAAGATCATATACCAAGCTCTATTGGCACCACACTGAAGAACAAACTGGTTCTTCTCTAGCCAAAATGCTGAATAGGAACGAGGAGACTGAGGTATTCAACTGGGAAAAATTCAAGCAAACCTTTAAGACTAGCGCGACGTATGGCACCAAATTAAGACTGCCTGCAATTTGGTTCAGCTTTGCCCAGAATTGGGACACGAAGTCGTCGCCTTTAACAACCAAGTTAGTATGGGCCAGGGTTGATCCTACACGAGCTTGTGTGATGGTGAAGGATTTAAAACTTAATGTCAAGTCAACTGGGAGTCCTGAATCACTACATTCCAGCCTTTTCGGCATTTCCAATGAAGCCAGTCAGAGTGTTCCACAGTGATAATTTATTTCAAATCCTTTCTTCTTCTTCTTCTTCCTTTTGAGTACAGACCTCTTTACAGAGTATTATCGTACTATATACTGTGGGTGTGTGCAGGTGGACCACTACACCGGGGTTTCCCCCTACTCTTATACGAATAGTGCAGTGGGTTCTTAACGTGCAAAGGTAGTGACTCTTCTCTACACGGGGCCTCCATTTAACGTCCTATCCGTCCTATTCCTATTTTGTTGTTTACTTAAATACAAACAGTCTATTCATGTATATATATATATTTTTTTTAATTGTATGATTTTTAGCAAACTGTTATAATGTAAAGAAGGGGAAAAGGGGGTAATTATAGATGGCTTTTAATGTTTGTCCTAGCAGATACCAGGTATCCAAAAGAAAGAGATATTTCATATATTTTGACAAAGTTACAATTAGCGCTAAGTTGCAAATGTCCATTAGATAAGGGTTAAAATTCTGGTTGAGAGTAACAAATCAATTCAGATTTAGATTCAAGTTTTATATTTCAAATATGATACAGAAATTTGTTTCCATTGATGTTAACATAAGACAAAAACACACACAAGTTTGTCACTGCATTGCAGCATCCTCTCTGCATGCAGGGAGATGTAGTGGTGTAAGCATCATAATTATGGCAAAGACCGTGTACGCCTCCCCTGTATTTAGAGGTGCCGTGAAATATAAGTTTAAGGACAGAGTGAATTCACCTCTTTTTTTTTCCGTTTTGTTTTTGTCAGAATCTCTCCTCATGCATATTGATAGCAAACATGTATTACTTCTACCGAAGGTTAATACTGTGAAGGGCCCAAAGTGTCGTCGCGCTGTCGGCATAAAAAATAGAAAAACCTTTTCTAGTGCAGAAATGTTGTAATTGTAATAGAATACAGAACGGATGTTGGAACTTAAAAAATAAGTTTCCGTTTACTTCTGCCATAGGACGTTGACCAATTAAGAGATTAACGATCGATATCATTCCAATATGCTAAAATCATGTATCTAGATGTGGAAGTATTGTCTTTATAAGAACCGGCCTCTGAAGAATCGTTACATACTCTTTAGATTTACAGGAAACTAAGTGGTCAATGATAACTATATGACAATAAGGGAATAAGATATGAAAACATTATTGGTTATTGTCTTCAGTTACCATTTATTTCCTTTTTTGATTTGTAAGTTTACATGTATGGATGCTTAGAAATTTACACAGGGCCATAACTACAGGGGACACATTTCCCTTAGTCGGTTGAATAAAAAAAAGCAGGGGGATGAGAAAGAATGATAGGGAGATGGGTAAGACAGATGAAAGACGATATCTTTCTATTTTCCTTACACCTATATACACGAGGGCCCTGCTTTCTCGCATTTCAACAACCTATTAAGGTCGGTACCACGTCCCCCACCCCTCCCCTTGAGACTAGTGATCTTTCAATGCTGGCACCTGCGTTTCGCCACTACGCATAGGTGAACATTTACACAAGGAATACAACAGTTTCTCATCGTGTCACATCATGCCCATTTATCTATTACTGTATTGCCCTCTTTATACTTTATACTTGTTACAAGTTTCGCTTTCTTTCCGTATTGTATAATTCATTTAGGTTCTTCATGAATATATCATGGAAATGAATATAATTGTTGTTATTGTGCATGTGCTAAGTTGTACATTGTAATACTTTTCTTTGAAAAAAGAAGTTATTACAACAGGACATTAAAACCTTTAAACAATTATTACCACCAAGAAAAAACCCCGAGTGGTATCATTTTCTATCGTCGATAACTATAAGACTTTTTGATTAATTAAGTTCTTTTTAATTAATTTCTAACTTTGATTTTAAATCCACTTTTTGATTTTGTATTAAAGTGAGAGATCGCCATCTGCATTATACTGCCTTAACAACGGTGTCCAACTGTCCATACATTATTGAATAATGTATGGACACAGTGTATGTAAATAATTACTTTATTATACCAAACTTACGCTTTTCAATGTTATATTAATGTTTTGTCCTGTGTTATTGTTTATTCTTTCCTGTTTTGTCCATAGCTATAAGACAAATAAATGATATAACTTAGTCTGCTATGGCCATGTTAAGTAATAGCCTTGTCTTTTAAAAGCACCTTCTTTACATTTAGAATCCTACATTTGTTTTAATTCTAATCATTTTATATACTCGATTATTCGAACCTTTTCATTTACTTTATTTCTTTTTATTAAGAATAAATGAATGTAGAGGAAACTCTAACTCAAACCTTTTTAATACAGATGGGATCACCTATATTGAGTTTCATTGTTATTTCTAATGTATAGTTACAAAAGATATTAATGGTGTATTGTTGAAGTATAATACATATACTCGTATAATGAAAATTGGCCTATTACAAGATCCGCAACTTTCAAGGTATAAGATAAATAATCTTTCCATGTATCCATGCCAGTATTTGCTGAGTTCACAAGTTTATCCTGTGTAACATATTCTATTCCTTTTTTGTTTAGAAATTTGCCGGTAAATACTTTCCTTTTTGCTCACTGTACAGATAACTTATTGTAAAATTGGATGAATAAAGAGCTCAAAATGCATTAAAAGAGTTATAATAACTGAGGTTATTGCAAACCTCCCGATAAGGTGAGGGGGGGGGGGATGAAAGACGAGAAAAAGGGACTTTTAGATTTGCGTGGACTGATATGTGTGACGTCCATTCAAGGCAGTGCATTAAAAGGACGTCGACCGTAGCAATCCACGTTGTCGTTGTGCAAATCTAAAAGTCCCTATTGAGTGTACATGTACTATGATGGTTTATATATCCGTCGCAATCGAGTGAGAATGAGAGAGAAAGAGGAGGAAGAGAGATAAACAGGATAAATGGTAGAGAGTGAGAGGGAAAGAGGAGGAAGAGAGAAACATAAAGGAGAGAGAGAGAGAGAGAGCGGGGATGGGAAAGAAAGGGTGAAGCAGTGAGCGATTTTTTTGTTAAAGCAACGAAGAGGAAGAGACAGAGAGAGTAGAGGGAGAATGAGAGGGAAAGAGGAGGAAGAGAGATACATATAACGGAGATAGAGAGATAGAGAGAGAGAGAGAGAGCGGGGATGGGAAAGAAAGGGTGAAGCAGTGAGCGATTTTTTTTTTAAAGCAACGAAGAGGAAGAGACAGAGAGAGTAGAGGGAGAATGAGAGGGAAAGAGGAGGAGGAGAGAAACATATAACGGAGAGAGAGAGAGATAGAGAGAGAGAGAAAGAGAGAGAGAGAGAGAGAGAGAGAGAGAGAGCGGGGATGGGAAAGAAAGGGTGAAGCAGTGAGCGATTTTTTTTTAAAGCAACGAAGAGGAAGAGACAGAGAGAGTAGAGGGAGAATGAGAGGGAAAGAGGAGGAAGTGAGAAACATATAACGGAGAGAGAGAGAGAGAGAGAGAAAGGGAGAGGGAGAGAGCGGGGATGGGAAAGAAAGGGTGAAGCAGTGAGCGATTTTTTTTTTAAAGCAACGAAGAGGAAGAGACAGAGAGAGTAGAGGGAGAGTGAGAGTGAGAGGGAAAGAGGAGGAAGAGAAAAACATTATAACGGAGAGAGAGAAATAGAGAGAGAGAGAGAGCGGGGATGGGAAAGAAAGGGTGAAGCAGTGAGCGACTTTTTTTTTTAAAGCCACGAAGAGGAAGAGACAGAGAGAGTAGAGGGAGAGTGAGAGGGAAAGGGGAGGAAGAGAGAAACATTATAAAAGAAAGAGAGAGAGAAAGAGAGAGAGAGAGGGGGGGGGGGGAGAAGGGTGGGGGGGGGGGATGTGGACCGTCCCAACTGAGTATAGATATAGTTAATAAACAGGAAAAATAAACTGATTATTCCCGTTTAACTACGCCTTTTGGACGTATCCTTTATGACAGATACCAAGATATCATAATTATTTCTCCCAAAGCTTGTTGTTCGGGATCCTTATTTTCCGTGGATGATTAAACCAACGTGCGGTATTCCTTACATAATGTAAAATTGTATCATGAAACAATTTATTCTGTCATAACTGTATGTTCTTTGTTTTCTTATATTTTGTATAAAGGACCAAGGAGTGTACTAGATATTATACAGCTTTTTTGTGAAGGAATTTTTTACCTGATTCCGGGACAGGGGACTTTTTATTGTGTCGACTGCCTGCTCATGAATTGTGTCAGTAAAACAAAAATACCGTCCACACGCCATCTTTGTCGAGCAAGGTACATACCTCGCTTACAAAGAAGCGCTAAACTAGTCGAGGGACAGTTGACATAATTTGAAACTGCAAGCGACAAGCATTCAATTGAAATGATGTCAAGCTATACCTCGACATTCTAACCATATTTTACTAACCAGAGTCATTAAAATTTCCTCTATTAAGCTGTGATTCACAATGATATCGTGTTTTGCATTAAATTCTGATATGCGTAGATTTTATGGTGTCATTTTGTAAAAAATTAAAAATCTTTTTGAATTTTTTTATCATAAGCATTATTTTTAAGAATAGTATTTGAAGTAATGCGACGCTACAACTTATTTTAAACGAATTGTGACACTTTCCAATTAAATAGTTTGAAATGTGAGTCTGATTAATGTTTTATAACTTTGAATGATTATCAATCAAACAAAATAAATGTGAGATTTATTAACACCAATTACTTAAAAGTTTTCAACCGAGGCATTTAAAAAAAATAGATCTTTGACAGATATCCTACCTATCGTAAAAGCAGTGAACTACAGTTTGCTGAGAAGATAGCATGACCTTTGCGATTCTTAACAGATGTACGTTTCGCGTGTGTCGTAGAACCCAAAGCATCAATGCATTCATTGTTTTTGTTATTGCCCATAGTGGGAGAGATTCATCTTTTATACTTGCACTAAGAAAAGGGAAATATACATCCATAGTCGATATAAAAAAAATCCCCGGTTAATTTAAGATGCAACTAGGTATACCGCAGAAATTGTCTTTCTCTTTGTAATACTACTGGCGGTATACATATTGATATGATTATGTTTCATCTGTTTAGCACCTAAACAGATGAAACATGATCATATCAATATGTATACCAGTAAAAAATTCAGTGTCATAACGATAATAACCGAGGAGACGCAATGGCTCAGTGCTAGAGCAGAGGTCTTGTAACCGGGAGATACCGGGTTTGAAACCGAGCGCTAGTGCCTTTGGAAAGGCATTGATCCTTATTACCAAGTCCCACGGAGAGGATTAACGACCGTCAGTCCTATAGGTGCTTACCTACAAGCAGCAGGCATGTAGCCACGGGGGGGGGGGGGGGGGGGAGCACGTGGGACACGTGCCCCCAATTTTTTTCTCCAAGATCGGTTAAACTTTTTTAGACCCCTTTTTTGACCTCGATCGATTATATGTATGTGCCCCCCAAAAAAAACATCAAACTCTGGTTACGTGCCTGACAAGCAGACGCACGCTTTCTTTAGCAGTCATGTAAAAATCATACCATTAACGACCAAACCATCTGCATGCATCAGATTGTGGCTATTTTATTGAGATGAGGATCCGCTTCCGTAAGAAATTTGTTTGTTTGTTTGTTTTTATTTCTGCATTTTCAACATAATACAAAATAATATTCAAACTAGTTTACCTATATATCATTAACAAAAGATAAAATTCATACATGATCATATCATAATATAAATCGAGTGAATAATTTTACTTAAAAAAAAACTAGTTGACAAATCATTTCAAGATTGAAAAATGGAGAAAACAAAACTATTATTTTTGAATTTTTGAATTTTTGAATTGAACTTTATTTCATTCATCATAAAAACATCATAACAAACATATAAATACAAAACATAGCGTACAAGTTGAAGAGAAACAATAACAAATACAATACAACAACAAAAATATATGTGAATGTGGAGACAGCTAGGAAAGCCAAAGGCTTTATTGGTGCTGCCACCAAAACAGTAATAAATTATAATACAATATTATTTTGTTGTTTGAGAAAGAAAAAAAAAAAAAACTTAAATAGAGGAGAGGAGGGGGGGGGGGCCTAAAATAAAACAAACACCAGACCGTGTACATAATCAATCTTTATTTTGTTGGATTAAAAATGATTTGTATCTCCTTTTAAACACGTTAATTGATGGACTAGATTTTATATCTTGAGGTATATTATTCCACAATTGTGGCCCTTTAAAAAATATTGATTTCTTAGTTATATTTAATCTTATTTTATTTAAATGAAAATTAGAAGAACTTCGAGTATTATATAAATGTAATGCAGAATTAAGACAAAATTTGCTGAAAAGACTAATTGGTATGAAATTATTAAAACATAAGTACATAAATATTGCAAAACTATAATTACAAAGATCTAGGACATTCAAAAGTTTTAATTTTAGAAATAAAGGTTTAGTATGAGAAAAATAATCGGCATGTAAGACTAAACGAATAGCTCTTTTTTGTAAGCATAATAATCTTCTCATTGCATGATCAGTTGAGGATCCCCAGGCAAGGTTACAATAATTAAAATAAGGAGATATAATGGCATTAAAAAATCATAATCAAAATATTTGAAGGAAAATGTTTAATTTTATTTAAAATACCTATACCTTTAGAAATATTCGTGCAGATAATATCAATGTGCTCCTTCCAAGATAATTGACTGTCAATTGTTACACCTAAAAATTTCAGGGAGCTACAACGATTAATTACATTATCATTTAAGGAAACAACCAACGTGTCACGATCGATAAACATATTAGAAAAGATCATATAGTGAGTTTTTTTAGTATTTACAATTAATTTATTAGAGATCAACCATGAATTTATTTTCAATAATTCATCATTAAAATCAAGAATCAAATTGTCAATATTGTTATCGGATAAAAAGACACTGGTATCATCGGCATATAAAATATATTCCAACTTTTGAGATGATGCACAAATATCGTTCATATAAATGAGAAATAAAAGTGGACCAAGAATGGATCCCTGGGGCACTCCACATCCTACAGCACTCAAATAAGATTCATTACCATTGACAACTACAAATTGTTTACGATTAGTTAAATAATTTTGAAATAAATCTAAAAGAATTCCACGAATACCATAATTTTCTAATTTATGAAAAAGAATTGAATGGTCTAGAGTATCAAAAGCCTTACTCAAATCAAGAAACAAACCAATTAAAATTTTCTTTTTATCAAGAGCATTAGTAACTTTATAAATCAAATCAACTATAGCAGAGGATGTAGAGTACCCTGGACGAAATCCATACTGGCTTTCTGTTAATATATTACACTGATCAACAAATTTTAGAAGTCGATTAAAAAGACATTTTTCAAAAATTTTAGAAAATATAGGCAGTACAGAAATAGGTCGATAATTATTTAAACAATCAGATAATCCATTTTTAAAAACTGGTATCACTTTTGCTATTTTTAACCCGTCTGGGAAAATACCCATACTCATTGAAAAATTAAAAATATCACATAGTGGATAACAAATTAAATGAATCACTCTTTTCGTAATCGATACATCAATTTCATCAAAACCAGTACTTGATCGATTCTTTAAATTACTTAGTTAGAAAATTAAAAATTTGTGATTGATTGTTACACCTCCATGACGAAAGGCGCTATTCATACCGTTGGAGCATGGACTTACTACAAATGGACACTGATTGGTATTACATACCTCACTTAAGAAATCCAGCCATCTGATTGGTCGAAATTGCATTCATAAACTTTAACTATTCCTGTAAAATTCCCGGTAAAATTCCAAACCCATGTAATAGTTCAAAAAATAGTTCTAAAATCCCAGTTACCATGGTTACCGGGAAAATAGTTCCAAAAAATAGTTCTAAAATCCCAGTAACCATGGTTACCCATAGGTTTACATGTTAAAAAATGGTTTGAGCGATTGCGGATACCGTACGTGTGCGAAGAATTGGTCGGCATTTTTAGTACGGCAATATATCTCGATTCAAACAAGGCAAAAATGGCTGTAGAAACTCTCCCAAGATTTCAACTTCTGGATGAGGATCAAATGCGAGACATGCTGACAGCAAGAACACCAAAAAGGGTACGTGAAATCTTCCATAATTTGTTTTCAGTAGGCCTAGATCTAGATTCTAGTACGCGACAACCAGATGCTGGTGATTGTAGTGATTTGTACGTCACGGACAGATGCAGATCCTTCCCGTAGAGATTACACACATCCCTATGCATTTCCATTGGCCATTGCGCACTCGATCATGCTAGATTGGTCGATGTTTTAATTACCAAAGATTCAAACTAATATTGCTCGTGATCCTGAAGGTGATACTCAATAAGTGAGGTGTCATATGGAAGCGCAGGTTTTTCTCCATATTCCCCACAGGGCCGGCCCACCCCTAAAATTGTAAAAATATCTTGCTTAGACTAGAATCTAGATCTAGAGTCTACTCTCAAAGAAACACTCATAAAAAACAACCGTGCAGATAAACTAGAGAAAGGCCAAGGTGGTGTCATAATTTTTTCGGCATATAAAAGTATTAATGACTGCTTTAATATTCGAGAAATAGTTGTTTTTATACGCTCTCGGGAAGGTTACAATTGGGCTATTGCCCTCGGCACGCTTCGGGCAATAGCACAATTCTAACCTTCCCTTGAGCGTATAAAACAACTATTTCTCTCAAAGCAGTCATTAATACTATACTATAATACATTTATGCTTCTCTAATATGTTTTAGGTTTTATATGTATTCAAATTATATTATTTTATGTTGTATTATGTGTTGTATAATAACTGTTGATATCTTAATTACTGAACCCCATGGAAGAACAGTTTTGTTATACTAACAAAGCTTAATGGGTTATCCAGCCATTCACTATACTATTGATTTTACTAAGTACATGCATTTTCTTTGTATTTTTTTTAAATATTGTGATATGGAAAATAAATACCAATGTATTGACTCTGTCAAAATTATCATAATGACAATGACATCCAAGCTTTGATCTCAGCATGACCGCCGCCAATCAGCCATAACAAAACCAAAACTGTACCTTGAAGAATCTACAAAATGCCTGCGCAAAAGAAACAGAATCGCTTAAAATCACGAAAATACATGTGCAGTTGTGGCGTACATAATTATGAACATTGAGTTTATTGACGTATATGAAGTATTCAATAGGAAATTGGAAGTAGTTTACAAGAGAAACCTGTAAATTTGGCTGTAACACAATGATTTTAAACTTCATTTTAAAACTTATCTTATCCATTTCCAAGGAATAGAAGGTAACGGAACAGTAAAGAATATGTATTTTTCAAAGTTTGGCAAGTTCTGATGTATGTCCACCAGCAGTGTCCACTTATTTAATAATCAATCTAATATCAAACAAATTGTCATAATTTGGGGTTCACTGCTCCTCTATCTGGTCTTAAATCACGATATTTTTCCTGAAACTACACTCTGGGCCCTGGCCCAGCGAAAAGAATCTGAAGAAATGTAAAAGATTCTTTTATCTGTGATGATGCGTGATTACATAATCAACATAGTCGCCTCAAATGAATGTCCTCATCAACATACACATTAGGGACTTTTAGATTTGCACGACGAGAACGTGGACTGCTATATACACTGTCGCTCATAAAGGTGGAATATTTTAGTTTTACCCCAATTTATGGAATTATTTTAAAAATTATTTAAAAATAATAGATCTAGATAATAGTATACATTCTCAGATTTTATTGAGTAATAATTTGCCAATGTGTGTTTTGCGGGACTGCGAAAGCATGTGTAAGCTACTATGCTCATTAACTAGGGGACCTACGCCCTCAAGTCATAACTGACAGTAATGAGGATTAATGCCCCACAAAAGGGCACTAATATAGCACATCGACACGGTTTTGATCCTGGGGCCTCACAGTTACGAGGCCATTGTTTTGTCACTGAACCATGACTGTACGCAGCGGGGGCTAGGGTAGGGGGCAGTTTCCATAAAAAAAAAAAATGCGTAATCACTTACTTAAACAATGATATAATTTTTTTTATTTGTTTAAATAATTTTTTTATAAAAAAGCCAGGGGGATTCGAGCCCGTCGCCCCCTCCCCACCCCACCCCCCCCCCCCCCCGTGGATCCGCGCCTGCTGCTAACGATCTGTTATCAAAGACTGGGCATACGAAAGCTTAAAGATAAACTTTAGTACTGGCAATGCGATTGCATTGTGAAAGAAAAGGTGTGGAAATGATCAGAAACAGTTGATCATGTAGCATGTAAGTATTGGTGTGCACTGCAAGGTTCTGGAGTCATCAAAATAATAATAATATCGACCGAGTCTTGGTAAAGTAACAAGCACTGTACACATAAAGCTATATATGGGACAACACACATGGTGTCGGGGCTAGTACTACTTTGATTTTCTTGTCTTTCTATGCTCATTACTCAGCCAGTATACATTTTCTTCCAAAATTGTTTGGCACATGTCATTTATTTGTAATCTTAAACATTCCCTGTAAGTTTCGTTTGATTCTGTGAGAATTAATTTTCTTTTTTTTACCAGAACTGGAGTTTATCTTTAATGAAATTCATCGCCCTGTCCATTGAGATCACATAAAGAACACAATCTATATGCTACCAAATCGATATTTACAAAGAGAGCGCACATGCACAGTGAATAAGGAGATATAATGGCGCCCTCTATACATTCGTCCGCAAAATTCGGGACTTCCCCGTTATTGTTCTGATTTAGTATACGTGTCCTAGGAGTAAGAATTCTATGTACTAGAACGTCTGTTGACAAAACAGAACATAACAGGAGCTACGTAATCTCCGACGTTGTCTCATTCGTGCATTTTACCAGAATATATAGCCCATCTGTTTAATAATAATAATATTTAATTTTTATATAGCGCTTAATACACTTTGTAATATGGAAGCTACACCAAGAGAAACACTTGAATTCACCACCTGAGCAAACACATCCCCCGCCACAGCCCTGTGAGTCCACCAGTTAGGGTATAGTTTTCTGCTGATATCAATCGCGCTGGAAAGAGCTCGAAGTGACTCAGGACAGAAATCCCTCTCTGCAGATATCTTCTTTAAGTGCATGACTCAGACGCAATTGGTGAGTTGATGCAACATAAATTTGTTACATTCCAGTTCGGACTTGTCTTAGCCTTAGGTCAGTTCGATTAATCTCACGTCCAGGTGACCCGTAGCTGGACAGTGTCAGCTATTGACCTGAATGAATCATCTGCATCGCAATTAATAACTCATATCGTGTTATGTGCATGCGCTGGCGTGCCACGCTCACATAATCGGGTTTCTGGTCGCTTGCCATGCACACATAAACTCTAATTCGCTTATATTATAACAAAAAAAAACTATGATTTTAGAAGAGTACGAATTTACAAATAGTTAAAAAAAAAAAGTGCAGGGGGAAAATATTATAAAAAAGAATGAAAAGCCGATAATACCAAACAACAACAACAACAACGTGCCACGTACACATTTACGTGCATAAGTACACACGCTAATTGTTTATGCCTATTGTGCGATGCGTATTGCGTGCACGCATGCAAGCTTATTGTCTTTGTGTAGAGGGTTTATTGTTTCGATTTTGTGTGCTTCACTGTTGTTGTTTATTCATCTTTATTCAAGAAAGTATACATATAACATAATAATAAAGATGCGACATAAAACCCAGGACAGAGATTTGTATTACATTAAATGTATCTCATGCAGGGTTAAACAATTACAATACACAATAACAAAACGGAAAAGAGAACATCATAACGTCAGTGTTTTAAATGAAAACATTAATAATTCCTAACAAAATAACAAAAACAAAAATAATTATTATTTTCTTAGCTAGCAATGCCTCATAATACATTTACATACCGTGGTCATATCTATCAATCTCTTCTTAATGAGTAATCAACCACGGGAACCTATCTCCATAGAGAGAGAGAGAGAGAGAGAGTTGAAGAGGGGGAGAGAGAGCGAAAGAGAGAGAGAGAGAAGGAGAGAGAGAGAGAGAGAGGGAGAGATAGAGAGGGAGGTCCCGTTATAACAAGTTATATACGTATCCTAATTTAAAGTAATTACACCTCCAAGTGTTGTAGTGATTCCAAGTGAGTTCAGATAGGCTGTAAAAAACAAAATAAACCCTCAGAATATACTTTTGAAATATTACTTTTCCCAATTACATAATTATGCCACACCTTACATTTAGGTACCGTCATCATATCTGTCAATATAGTAGCATGCGTAATCACACCACGAGAACCTATCCCCATAGAGAGAGGGGGAGATAGAGATAGAGAGAGAGAGGGAGAGAGAGAGAGAGAGAGGGGACGAGAGAGAAAGAAAGAAAGAGGGAAAGAAAGAGAGAGAGAAAGAGGGAGAGGGAGAGAAAGAGGTCTCGCTATTGCAAGTCATACAAAGTAGTTAAACCACTTACACTCCCAAGTAATGTTGTGATTGCCAGGTGCGTTCCGACCGGCTGTAAAAAATAACATACGACCCAAACAGTACGGTTTTCAAGATTTCATTTCTCAGTTGTGGATACCTTACTTTGCATTTACATGTTTTCAACATATCTATAAGTCTTTTCTTGTTGTCAGGAGTTATCAAACCTCGGGAACCTATCTCTATACACAGTAATTTGGGAGTCCAGCCGGCTTCTGAGATATCATGTATAAGTCCGGCGTACATGTCAAGCTTTCTTTGGTGGGCCTGTTGAATGTTGGTTTCAAATGGAATTGTCAACTCAAATACTAGTATTTCCTTTTTTCCTAAAATTAATGAAACATAAATCAGGTCTTTGTTGTGTTGGAACAATGGTTGGGGGAACCGTCCCTCCACTGATTGTCTCCCCTTCCACGTCAGCATATACTTGGTGATCACTATCAAGGCCGTTCTGTTTAATGCTCTTTAGCAGATTATGTACAATGTTATTATGACGCCACGTGTATCTATTTAACATTTCCTGACAATTATTCAATACGTGATGCAAAATACGTGATTTTGCGTGCTTCACTTATACCGTTACATTAGATTTTCCTTAGAAAATTGCGATATTTTATCATCAAATTTTTCAGTTTTGGTCATGGCTCCTCAGATTGTGTGCGGGAAATGAGACAACGGATTGGTTTGAAAACTCACTGATATTGCTTATTTACTTTGCAAAATTACAGATTCATGAAATTATATTGGTATTAACGGAAAGAGGGTTAAATTTCCTACAACTTTAATGTACAATTTTGTTGTATACAACATACGGATGAGAAGTTGTAGTGGATCAAAAATAGTAATAGTTTAAACTACATGCACTTGAACCAACCCTACAATAAATTTGGCACAGAGGTGATTAGTGGCTGGCACAATGGGGATTAGCACTGTGGCACTGGGTGCATTGCATGGGGGCAGCTTAAGAGTTGAGGTAAGTTTCCATTGTCGGGTTTTGGACGTGACTCGGCCATAGATCACAAACATGTGTTTCCTCCTTTGCTGAAAATCAACAATTATTCATTTTCATTGTAAAAATTGATCCAACAAAGAAATGATTATTTTATTTAAATATTCAAATCGATTTTTTTTTGTACCGACGTCAGAATTCCCAATTCTGTAGTGTTATATATAATTCGTTGTGATTTCCTTTTAATTTGTTCCCCCATAGCTCAATTTCTAATCACTGTCAGTATCATTTTTACTTACTCGAATTCACCACGGACTGTATGTGATGTGAATAGCGTCACCAGAACTGTCCTTGCTCAACACATCCAGTATGGAGAAGAAACACATCCAGTATGGAGAAGAAAAGACAATAACAAGTTCATGGCTCAGCGCCTCTATTGTGAAGGATAGATTGCTTGAAGGGCAAATCCGGCCCATTTGCAAGTTGATTTGAATAAACTAAAATTATGTGACGTGTATCATATTTTTTTGTCAATGAAAGTCGTTACCATTGTATAATCCATCGGGGTAACCTCGCTATTCATATGGACCGCTATTCATAGGGATCACTATTCATAAGGACCACTATTCATAACGTGGAAACCCGTGGAGCTTACAATACCTTAAGCTACGGTCACAAAGGTTCGTACGAACGATGTGTTCGTAGGAATCTCCCTGTTTTTCCATTGTCTTTCTGAATTTCCATTGTCTGAAAATCGTTCTTACGGCGTCCGTAGCAGTTCGTAATGGCATTTGTGACCGAGGCTTTCAGTACCGCTATTCATAATATGGAAAGGCGGTCACTATTCATAAAGGCGTGAGGACAGCTATTCATAACGTGGGATGAGGGTCGCGTTATTATTCACATTGAGGTCATTACTGATAAAGACTGCTATTCATTATACGACATCGAGGTCGCTATATTCATAAAATGAAGAAGGACCGCTATTCATAATATAAAATGAGGATCGCTATTTATAATACGAGGAGAGGATCGCTATTCATAATACTAGATGAGGGTCAATATTCAAAATGCGGAATGAGGGTCGCTATACTCTTTCATGCATTCGTGAAAATTTGTGAAATATGAATGAAATATGAAAATTAATTTAACAACTGAAAGATGTGTGTTCAGGAGACAACAGCACACCTACATTCATTTGTTACCTTTCTTTTCTTGATGTAAAATTATGTCATCTTGCATTTTAAAAGATCAACATAGACAAAAATTATGTCGATACTGATATGAGTAAAAATAAACTTACTTAATACTGCTTAATTCTTTTCATTTTCTTATTTTGTGAAAGATGTGTGATGATGGTGGGGCTTATGATGTAGGAACTCTGTAATCACAATGTTGTATGACTGAGGTGTGATGGGCTGATGTAGTCTTATGTAGGATTGAGTAATTGTTGTTTGACCTTGTATTTTTTTAAAGATCTGGCAGCAGCGAGGTTGGCGCCAAAACGACTGGGCAATAGGGCTTTTGTAAATTCCAGTATAGGAAAAGGATCCTGGGTTTAGAATTTTACTGTCCCCGGGGGAGGGGGGAGGGGTGGGTGAGTAGGCAAATATTTTAAAAAAATCTTTGGCGTTGAGTGCAAAAGGGGAAAAGAACGAGGCAAAATTAACATTTCATTGGGGAGAGGGCATAATATGAAAGATCCTTGAAGCACATTTGGCACTAAAAATATGGAAATATGGAAATAAACTCTTGTTATCGGTGTTTACAGTGTTTATCTGAATTATTGGGCAAATGGCGTGCCATACCCGCCTTTCCTCATTGGAGAATATGACTTGTTATCGCGGGTGATCGAGGCTCTCCCTCAAACTCAAGCACCACCAGCACCAGCTCGCAAGCAGGCTAGAGCCTCTACGTTAGCGGAGGCAGATCGATTTGAGGCAAGCACAAGTTATGATTATGAGCCCCCATCATGCAATTTGCAGGTTGTAGATGAGGACATTACATGTGGTTATGCAGTAGCGGATCCAAGGGGGGGGGGGGCGAAACGGCTGCGGCCCCCCCCCCCTATTGACGGCGCCAAAAAAAAGAGGAGGAAAAGAAGAGAGAAAGAGAAAGAGAAAGAGAAAAGAGAAAGAAGAGAGAAGCCGGGTGAGAAAGGAGGAAAGACAAGGAAATGGTACTTAGTGACAGTAACGACGAAAACGGGAAAAACTTGGGGGGGGGGTATGTGCGTCTGAAATGCGCGCGCATGGAGGCGGGGGGGGGTGGGGGTTGGCTGAACATATTCTAAGTTTTAGGTTGTGCAAAATTGAGTCGGAATTCAGCTTATTTTCAAAAAAATTATAAGCATGCTTGTTTATTTTAAGCCGTAGTGCCTGAAAAGGTTAGTATACAAATACTTCTGAAAAGGCCGCGCCCGGCCCCTCCAAAGAGCGGCAGTATGGTAATCAGAACATTTTGGGTTATTCCAGAATTCTTGGGAGCCTTTATTGAAGAGGGGGCCGGCCATATACGTAAATGGCAGTGACGGTAACGGTGGGTGAGGGAATAAGGAGGAAGGGGTGCACATAATTTAGAACTGCAAGCGTATTGGGATGACCATTTTATAATTTTAGGTTGTGCAATCTGGATCGGAATCCAGCATAATATATTTATTAAAAAAGGGTTCATGTAAAAAGCACCCATGATATATCTTTTGTATTCATTGGATAACAAATTTCAAAGTTAAAGTGACGGTGACGTGGCATGAGCCTGCCCCCTTTCCAAAGCCTGTGCCCGCTGGTAGTTACCGGTACGGTGCTTCTATGACCTTGTCAGTATTGGGATCTTGAATTAATTAAATAACGGTCTGTGCGATTTTCAAATTTCCGCCCCCCCCCCCCATCCCCCCTATTGGAAAAGCCTTGATACGCGCCTGGATAAATGGTTTCCTGTGCTATGTCAACTACCATTACATTAAAAAAAAAATTAAGCATCATAAACAAGTTCGTATTTGGAAAATCTACCTTTGAAAACCCTTAAATGGCCTACGCACACGGTAAAGGAACGTACATGTACTATAGGGTACTTTCCTGAGAGATAATAGCAGCGGCCCTATACGATTCCGAAGGTGGGGAGGGGGGCTCTCGCTGGTAATCTTGGATCTATTGCGTGTGATGTACATGTATGTATGCCTAGGCCTACAGTGTGGTTTTTTTGTTGTTAATACAACAATATTTGTATAAAAGAGAACGCTCCATCTGTTGGTTATTGAATTTTCCGTACAATTAAATTGCCACCTTACTGTCTGTTTACGATAGCACAATGAAAAGGCTTCTAATCGCAAGAGACACATGCAAACGTCAATAATTTGTTTTTCCTCTGAACAACAGGGTACACCACTTTCCCACGCCACAGAAGCGTCAAGTTTGTTTATACTGATGCATATTTTTTCATTATAAAGTTTCTGTCCAACCTACTCTAAGAGAGTATATTAATGCTGATTAAAACAATTGAAATACAAATCTTTGAAATTAACTTTTTTACTACGTCCGCGGTTTCATAAAATAAGATGGTTCTGAATTTTCGAAGACAAAAAAGAAATCCAACGCCAGGGAAATACATTGATATCCTAGATACTTTTAGTTGCTGACATCCCTTTTCGGAATTGATTGCGAATATGGAAAAAATGACTCCGCCGGGAATCGAACAAGGGTCACTGGCTATTAGAACGCCAATGTCTTGACCACTGGACCAAGGAAACGGGCCAGAATATAACAGGAATAAATACATTTAAATTCATATTTCAAAATTATAAATGCGAGATATAATTACGGCAACACTTGTACAGTAAAGTGAACTCTTAACGATTGAAGAAATCAAATTAACACTTTACCGGCACAATCGTATAAATATCATGATACAAAGGAGATATGATCGACATGATTGATATTACATAACATAATATGACCATGATCTAAATATGATATCTTTATGTTATTGCATTCATGTGATATCACCTGACTTAACATTGCACGACATGATAACAAAATATTTATTATAAGATACGATATCATGTGATGCAAGAATATAATGTTTTTATGAAAAGATATGATAATAATATGATATAATACTTATTATGATATTATATCATGAAAAGAAAAGATGTGATATAGTATTGATGTGACAAGGTATGATTATGATAAAAACAATATGTTATTACTATGAGAACATATGATATGGATAAATTATGATATGATGTAGTATATAGATAAGATAATTATATAAGATAAGAAATAACATGATATATTAACTCATAGGCTGCCATAAGGCTGCATTTACGCTATCGTTATACTACTTTGTCCCTGCGAGAGAGCTATCGCTTGAGTGCCATGTGCGTGCAATGCAGCATTCGTAATAGCAGTTATTGTTCATGCTCATTGGACTGTGCTGTGTATTTTGCACTCGCTATTCATACACGACGAACATCCCTTCACTGCTATTATGTTTTAGGTATTTAATTACGGTCAGATGAGCATTAAGGGGCACGCCTTAGGGCCCTTGGTGGGGTCCAGGGGGCAGAGCCCCCGGAAGCTCAGGGGTTTTAGGCATTAAATTACGGTCAGATGAGCATCCAGGGGACCGCCTTAGGGCCCTTGGTGGGGTCTGGCGTTTTAGGCATTTAATAACGGTCAGATGAGCATATTTTGTTACCTCATTTGTGACATTGTCAGGTCATTAATTTTTTCTCTCTCTCTTTCTTTCTTTTTCTCTGTCACATACTTTTTCAAAAAGTGAGGGGGGCTCGAGCCCCTAAGCCCAGCCGTTCTGCAAGCCCTGACATGAAGGCTTCTAAATAAGCATATTTTTCGCCTGACTGTACATTTGGAATTTCAAATTTTCCAACAAACGCGTAAAAGGTATGACTTACCCCAAAAATGAGAAAAAATACCGAAAAATTCATGTCATTTCACCAACATTTTGTAAATCACTGGTAGCAAATAAGAAATAACCCCACCCCCCCCCCCCATCAGTACGCCAGCGTTCAGGGGCTCATGTCTTCTCACCCCTATAAAAACACACACGCTTTCCCATCCTCTCACAATAT
>JAVYIG010000994.1:358959-403409 GCA_035222895.1 Strongylocentrotus droebachiensis
CTTTAATTAAATGTCTACAAAATGCTCAGTTCACCTCATATTAACGATATAGACAAAACATCTTCAGTTTACACATCTTCACTTGAAATAGAGATAGGGTATGACGTATCTCCTAACTCTATACTTTCAACAAAATAAAGCCTAGAGCAATTTATTGTCTCAGGGGCAAATATCAAGTGTAACATACACAATCATACATGTCATGTAACACAGGTGTATGGGACGTGGTCACATCAACAGAAAATTCCTATTGCCAACTCTACCCTAAGTGACAGTTACCGTTTCCCGGCAATAAGCTGCTTAAACCAGTAAACATTGGCACAGATGAAGTGCTTGCAGGAAAAAGATATTGATGCAAAATTAATGTTCATACAATCTACTCCTAAAATTTACAGTAATGGCACATGTATACTGAAGAAGATGTGGCTTGTTTTGAAATATTTTAGATCTACATGTATAACTGATCTAAGTGGATTTGTTACAGCTTACCCCCAAAAAAAAATCACACACAAAAGGATGAGTTATTTGGGTACTCTGTCAGCCGAGGGTGGGAGGGGGGGGGGGGGGGGCATGGCAACCCGGCCATGAAATTACGAAAAATTCTTAAACTCCGGGGGGTAAGCGGACATTTTTTTTTTTGGGGTCTCGAAATAGTTTGGGGGGGGGGGGTAAGGTCACCTTTTGAGGTTAGCCGTGGGCATATTTTTTTTTTTTTTTTTTTTTTTAAATTTTATAATTAAAAAAAAAAAAAAAAAAAAAAACCAAAGGGGGGAGTTTTTTTTTTTTTAGGGGGGTTTACACACATAAAAATACCAAAGGGGGGTGTTTAACCCCCAAACCCCCCCTGCGTACGCCCCTGACTATATCACATCGTATCTTTTCATGATATAATATCATAATAATTATTATATCATATTCATATCATATCTCTCATATAAAACATATTCTTGCATCACATGATATCGTGTCTTATAATAAATATTTTGTTATCATTTCGTGCAATGTTAAGTCAGGTGATATCACATGAATGCAATAACATAAAGATATCATACTTAGATCATGATCATATTATGTTATGTAATATCGATCATGTCGATCATATTTCCTTTGTATCATGATATTTATACGATTGTGCCGGTAAAGTGTTAATTTGATTTCTTCAATCCTTAATTCACTTTACTGTACAAGTGTTGCCGTAATTATATCTCGCATTTATAAATTTGAAATATGAATGCAAATGTATTTATTCATGTTATATTCTGGCCGGGCCTCCTTGGTCAAGTGGTCAAGACATTTGCGTTCTAATAGCCAGTAACCCTTGTTCGATTCCCCGCGGAGTCATTTTTTCCACATTCGCAATCATTTCCGAAAAAGGATGACAGCAACTAAAAGTATCTAGGAAATCAATGTATTTCCCTGGCGTTGATTTTCTTTTTTTGTCTTCGATATTCTTTTTTACTTTCAAAATAATCTTTCAACCTTAAATTCCTGCAAAATTCAGAACCATCTTATTTTTATGAAACCGCGGACGTAGTAAAAAAATTAATTTCAAGGATTTGTATTTCAATAATGTTTTAATCAGCATTATACTCTCTTAGACTAGGTTGGATAGAAACTTTATAATGGAAAAATATGCATCAGTATAAACAAAAGTAGCGGCGTAGGAAAATGTTGTACCCTATTGTTCAGGGGAAAAACAAATCCTGATTAATGAATTCCCCGTCAAATTATTGACGTTTGCATGTGTTTTTTTTCGATTAGAAGCATTTTCATTATGAAGGACAGTGCTATCGTATACGTAAGGTGGCAATTTAATTGCTAAGTAATACAAACTAAAAATTCAATAACCAACAGATGGAGCGTTCTCTTTTATAAAAATATTGTTGTATTAACAAACAAAAAATCCGCACTGTAGGCCTAGGCATACATACATGTACATCACACGCAATAGATCCAAGATTGCCAGCGAGAGACCCCCCCCCCCCCCCCATATTTCGAATATCATTAGGTAAAGAATTCCATACATCTGACCCTCTATAATTATGTCTGATTGATTTCTGGGCTAATGTAGTGTGATAGGATTGACCACATGTAAATTCGATGACTGCCTTGTTGAATACGAATGAACCATGTTATTAATAGGTTGGAACATTGAAGATAATGACGTAGGTAATAATTTGATATTGAAACAGGCACAAACCTGGTCAGTCGTAAAAGAGAGTCTGCACTATAAGACTACCATATGCCATGTACAATTTGACCATGCACCAGTCTACAGTGCATTGAACTTTTTGACCATAGCGCCCTCATTTAAGGTCGGAGGTATAACAAACTATACATTTTTGGAATCCTCATGACCAGAGGAGTAATCTGATATGCATATCGACACGATTTGAATATACTTGAATTTCGATCCCTGGTTGACCTTTGTTGACCCCTCACGAAAATGCCCGGGATTTTCAAGGGGGCAGCCCAAGTCAAAATTGTTCGGTGTTCATCAGGGAACACAAAAACACTTTCAAACCTTTGTGCCTAGAGATTGGTCACGGGACCTACAGGCTGGTCTCCTACTATAGGCGGTCTAATATGCATAATCACTTACATGTGTGTTATAAGATACAAAAATGGTTAGTGCAGTATGCTTTAAAAAAAAAAAAGAATTCAGTTTACCACCGCATCAAGCCTTAAACATGCATGGAGTTATGTCTGTGTCAAATTATATTTGAAACAAGATTAGAAACACTGAAACTGTGACAATGAGAGGGGAAATTCCTTTCCATTACCAATTTTATTTACAAACCGAAACAGTGAATTTGATCATCATCACATAATGCAGTAGTTCAAGGCAAACATTAACAATAATTGCAACAACAACAACAACAACATTTATCTGTGACCGGCGAAGAGTTTACTGTCTGTTTATTACGATATTTATAGCATATACCTACTCTTCTGAAATTTTGATTTTAAAAGGGCAAACAAAAAAAGACAAAGAAGGGGTAAAATACAGAGGATATATTATGCATGAACAATGCTAATCAAATACACTATTGAAAAAAGGGGCTTCACATCAAAACATTTATGAGGGGAGGGATCTCTATTTAAAAATTGAATGGTTTGTCTGCCTTGGTCAGTAGTGATCCCTGTATTAAAGGCACACTGTCCTACTTGTAGCTACTTGCTCCCTCTATATAGAAAACTTCCCCAATCGGTGCCTGTTGGTCCCCCATGATCCTCTTTTTCTTATGTTAAATGAGAGCTGAGTTAATGAGATAGCCACCTGTCACAGTGACCTCGCTGGCTCGCTGGGCGGTCTAATCCCTTCTGGCTGAAGTAGTAAAGTCTGCCTTTAATGTAAAACATATATTGAGATTTGTTCAACACTACACAAGTAAATGAATATTATATTTTCTCATATCTAGGATATAAAAGGTACTTTTAAAGATTATACCACCACATTTTTCATATAAAATGTAAATATCCTTGGGGAATGGACTTGGGCAAAATCAATTCAGCTTAACGACTTTAAAGACAATCAAGGTATTACGAGAATTGAACATTTAAAACTAATAAAGAAGATGAAATGAGCATACGTTTTTACATGTATGTATATATGGCGACTTTTAAAGCCCCACTGCACTACTAATAGCTACTTGCGCCCTCTATATAGCAAATAATGCGTAATCGGTGACCATTGGTCCCCCATGATCCCTTTTTCTTATGTTAATTGAGAGCTGATTTGATGAGATAACCACCTGTCAGTGACCATGCAGTGAGGTCTAATCCCTTCTGGCCAAACTAGTGCAGAGGGGCTTTAAGCTACTAGGTAATTATGACATTTTGTTGATTTTTGCTTTTGTGTCCATTTGACCAAGGAACATACATTGCATACACAAAATGGTTCACATACAAAATAATGATAATATGTACCACTTTATAGTGCAATTCTCGTCCTAAGACGTATCATTGCGCTTTTCATAAATTACATAATTATCACCCTAGCTTTTAATAGCTCAGGTAGCCGTTATCAGTGCACAGTGCATTTCAAGGAATGATCCTACCAGGTACCCATTCACCTCACCTGGGTAGAGTTTGGCGAATAATAATAATAATAATAATAAGCATTTTTATAGCCCCGTCTATCTAGATAATTCTATTCCGAGGTGCATTTATTATTCCCCCGGCTTTAATAGCCTAGCTGCCATTACAGCGCTCCAGCATTTCAAGGAATTAATTCCTGCCAGGTGCCCATTTACCTCACCTGGGTCGAGTGTGGCAAACAAAGATAAATGCCTTGACAAAGGACAATAGTGCCGTGTCGGAATCGAACTTTGAATTCAAAGTCAAGTGCTTAAACCACTCGACTATGACACTATAGATTAATGTCTTTCTAGAGGACATTAGCGCTGCGGCGGGACTCAAACCGCGGACCTTCTGATCCACAGTCCGGGGACATATCCACTTGATCACGACAACTCTACAAAGAGAAACTTTTTGATTTGGTGTAAAATTTTCTTAAATATCGTGCTGTATCATCATAAACTGGTGCAGTAAACATAAACCTGTTGCACTGCTCATATCAAAGCCATAATTTAGAATTTCTTGGTTTTTTTTTTTAAACTGAAAAATTGCTTTGTACATAAATACCTAAATAATTCCTCCACAAATCATAGGTAACAAAATGATGTTCAATATTACAAACTTGGTGTAAATATAAGCTCTCTGTTAGATAATAATAGTCTAAAGGCCATAACTGAGTTTAAAGATTACTATGTCCCTTTTGCAGCCAACATCAAATTCTGTAGAACTTTGCAGGAATTATGAATATATCATGTACATGTATGTCCTATCTGTGAAATTTAAACGTTAGCAGTGTCCTCATATTCAAATTATGCAAGGAAACCCGTTTACTTGCTAGACTTCACTGTCAGACACTATTGAGTGACTGACTGGCTTTTTTTCTTCTTTGGTAATAACATATATAAAATGAGCTGTAAAGGGAGCATTTTTCTACATCAATAACCCACTTCTTGTAATGGCCAAAATTAAACTGATTGAATCTTGCGCAGCATAAACCGTACACCCATTCGGTACAACGGTCTGAAAATCAGACTATTACTTACTGGCTCTATAGCTCCTAAGTCGATTCGACAACTAATAGTCATTATTTTCCCACTTAAAGACATTTTCAAGCCCACCCCCCTTTTTTTAGGGAAGTTCTAAATTAGTACTATCTTTCAAATGCCGTTGGAATTAAAACTTTTTTTTTTTTGGCCTGCAAATGGGACATAGTACCTTTAAAAGTTGATATTATCTTGGGTATATTCTTTAGCTAGCTCCATTATATAACCTCTAGTTCTAATTCAAAAGCCCCCAAACCATCAAGAGGATAAGAAAATACTGCCAAGATGAATATAGACATACATTAAAGGTAATACAAAGTTTTGGGAAATTTTGAAAATTGGGTGGATAGTGATTCGTTACAATTTTGATATATTTGGATGCCCCTGTGGATTTATTATAAGCACTAGAAAATTTAGCCCCTAAACTACTTCTGCTTTCGAGGAAAAATTGAATATAAAAATTTACCGGTGCTCCCGGTAAATTTTGATAAATTTCAAATAGCGCCTACGGCCCTACAATGGTAGCTGCGACCATGTAAATCTCAGAATCTGTAGTTGTGATATATAATTTCCGAACGGGAACAACTAATCGGTAAGTTGTAGTCAAGAAACATTGTTTTATAGCTTAATTTATAGCTTGACCTTGAGAGGGAGCTATACAACATAAAGAGTTTATTATTTACAATTTCATAACTTTAGACTCGATTTCAACCGCAACAACGATCACTGAATATTGTAGGACCGCATATGCTTCCAATATCTTCATTTGGAACCAAATTCATGACCCCATACCAAAACTTTGTATTACCTTTAACAGAATACATCAGCAGTATTATAATTCATGCCCTGTAGCACACTTTCATGCCAAAACATTCACATTAAGTTAGGTGAGGTGCTAAAGCATTCTAAAGGAAATTCTTCTAACGGTGCCATTTACTTCACATGGATGGAGAGTGGCAAATGTAGATTAATGGCTTGCCAAAGGACATTAGTGCCGCAGCGGGACTGAAGCTGCGAATCATGTGATCCACAGTCCAGTGAAGTATCCATCATGAAACCTCTACTTATAAAAGAGTATTAAAACATGCATTTATACTTCACTATACCATAATGGGTTATATAACTAGGAATATACTTGTCGTAACAAAACTGAAGATTAACTAAATGCAAGAGCTATTATGAAATCTGCTACATATCAGTAATAAAATATCTGTATTGCAACAAACTCTGTATCTTAAAATACATCAGCAGTATATCAGGAAGCCAAACCCTGCATCATTCAGTGATACTGGTCTCCACATTCTAATATTGTCAATGGCATATTCCAAAAAATTCCAGAAACGTATGTGATTAATTTTACAGACACCTCACAACACACAAAAAGATTTATGAAGTTCCATTTCATGGTTTGGTGATTATTCTTAAGATTCAGATTGGAAAATATTGTAAAATAATTTTGTATCATAAACAGCAACACTTTTAGTAAATTAACACCTGAATGTACAATGTACAGGAATGTACATTTTGGAGTTCTATAAATTCTACGCCTCATATATAGATTTCCTCCACCCTGATGAACAGTGAGGTTTGTCATTATGTGTGCACTCTATAGTTTACACTATCATTATTATTATTTGGAGCTTTTCCCTTTACAAGTTACTAATCACAGTGCTATACAGTGTAATATCAATCCATTCAAACATTTACACAATTACATTTCTGGGAGGTGTTTCACAAAGGTACTAAGTCAAACTTAACTCTAAGTTAGAATTAAACATTATGGAGAGCCATTTGCAGCCTTTAAATAAAAAATATTCAAAAGCGAAAATTTAAGTATTTTAGACTTTTCATAAATTCCATGTCAAGAACATGAAATCTCCTTGATATTTAAAAAAAAATAGGAATGATTTTAATCAACATTTTATGCCTTTGTAAAATATCTTTTACAAAATATTGTCATAGATGCCAAAGGCTTTCCATAATTGTAAGTCCAACTGTAATAGAGAAAAGTTTAAAGGTATAGACCAGTTCTGGTCATGCGATTGCATTGTGAAAGAAACGTTGTGGAATTGATCAGAAAAGGTTGATCATCTAGCATAAGTATTGTTGTGTACTGCAAGGTTCTGGAATCATCAAAATTATAAGAAATCTGGCCCAGTCTTGGTAAAGTTACAAGCCTTGTACACAGAAAGATGTATATGGGACTACGCGATATCTATCCAGTCCAGATAGATATAATAATTCACTAAATATATCAATTAGTAAGTGGTTCCCCGGCAAAATTGGTATCACCACGTATTAGTAAAAACATATTCTTTCATATGATTGGTAATAAGATCTTCCATTTCATTTTTTGAGAGGGGGCGTTTCCAAAACTGGTCTATTCCTCTAACTTAGGTTCTTTGTTAAACATTCCCCTGGACTAAGAGCGCACACACACTCCATTGCACCGGAGAGGCACACACACACATGCTACTTCACAGTAGGTCGACATGTGCATCCAACCAACTGTTCATTAATACACATCCATTCACACATCAGAGTAGAGAGTACCAATGTAAAAGACATTCTCTGCTTAAAGAACATTACAAGCTTGCAGAGATTTGAACCCATAACCTTCACATAAAGTGTTGAAACCACGTAACCACAAATGAAAGATTTTTATGTACATGTAGTCCATGAGATGGGATGTTCTATACACCTATCTAGGGTACTATCACATATCCTATTAAAGGTAATGCAATGTTTTGGGAAATTTTGAAAATGGCCGGATAGCGATTCTTTAAAAGGTTGATATATTGAATGCCCCAGAGGATGCTTTATAAGCACTAGAAAAATTAGGCCTTAAAATACTTCTGCTTTGGAGAAAAATTGAATATTTTTTTTACAGGTGCTCCTGGTAATTTTTGATAAAATATAAATAGCTTATACATAATTTCCAAACGGGAAAAGCAAATCGGTCAATTTTTAGTCAAAAACATTGTTTTAAAGCTAAATTAAAATCTTGACCTTGAGAGGGAGCTATACAACATAAAGACTTTATTATTTACAACTTCATCACTTTAGACTTGATTTCAACCGCGTCAACGATCACTGAATATTGTAGGATTGCATATGCTTCCAATATGTTCATTTGAACCAAATTCATGACCCCATACCAAAACTTTGCATTACCTTTAAGATCTTTATATCATTCTTTGAAATAATTGAGTTTGATTCCAGAGACAATTGACTCCAATTTCATTGCTCTAAAAGATCCTGACTGATTGTTGATGATGATTTACAGAGTTCACAAAGTCCTCTAGGTTCTCTATCACCTTCTCGAAGCTCTATTTCGAACCTGTTTGAATGAATGAATTTGATTCCGAAGACAACTGACTACACTTTCATTGCTCTAATAGATCCTGACTGATTGTTGATGATGATTCCAGAGTTCACAAAGTCCTCTAGGTTCTCTATCACCTTCTCGAAGCTCTATTTCGAACCTGTTTGAATGAATGAATTTGATTCCGAAGACAACTGACTACACTTTCATTGCTCTAATAGATCCTGACTGATTGTTGATGATGATTTCCAGAGTTCACAAAGTCCTCTAGGTTCTCTATCACCTTCTCGAAGCTCTATTTCGAACCTGTTTGAATGAATGAATTTGATTCCGAAGACAACTGACTACACTTTCATTGCTCTAATAGATCCTGACTGATTGTTGATGATGATTTCCAGAGTTCACAAAGTCCTCTAGGTTCTCTATCACCTTCTTGAAGCTCTATTTCGAACCTGTTTGAATGAATGAATTTGATTCCGAAGACAACTGACTACACTTTCATTGCTCTAATAGATCCTGACTGATTGTTGATGATGATTTCCAGAGTTCACAAAGTCCTCTAGGTTCTCTATCACCTTCTCGAAGCTCTATTTCGAACCTGTTTGAATGAATGAATTTGATTCCGAAGACAACTGACTACACTTTCATTGCTCTAATAGATCCTGACTGATTGTTGATGATGATTTCCAGAGTTCACAAAGTCCTCTAGGTTCTCTATCACCTTCTTGAAGCTCTATTTCGAACCTGTTTGAATGAATGAATTTGATTCCGAAGACAACTGACTACACTTTCATTGCTCTAATAGATCCTGACTGATTGTTGATGATGATTTACAGAGTTCACAAAGTCCTCTAGGTTCTCTATCACCTTCTCGAAGCTCTATTTCGAACCTGTTTGAATGAATGAATTTGATTCCGAAGACAACTGACTACAATTTCATTGCTCTAAAAGATCCTGACTGATTGTTGATGATGATTTCCAGAGTTCACAAAGTCCTCTAGGTTCTCTATCACCTTCTCGAAGCTCTATTTCGAACCTGTTTGAATAAATGAATTTGATTCCGAAGACAACTGACTCCAATTTCATTGCTCTAAAAGATCCTGACTGATTGTTGATGATGATTTACAGAGTTCACAAAGTCATCTAGGTTCTCTATTACCTCCTTGAAGCTCTATTTCGAACCTGTTTGAGTCTATTCATCCTCCTTTGGTTGGAGGCAGGGTTGGTCCCTCCAGTCCCGACGGAAAAGCCCGTTGCGCCAGCTGGGCTGGGGGACGCTCCAAATGCAGGAGCGGGGGTGTTCCCGCTACTTGGTGCTGGAGTTCCAAATCCAACTCCTCCTCCTCCACCGAATGGACTGGCCGTGTTAGCTGTAGAAGAGAAATATATACAGTGTGAGTCAAAAAAAAGTTTACAACTAGAAAATTGCTAATTATTTAAAAAATCATCTATGAACATTCAATTATTATACATTTTATGAAAGAGTGTTTTATCCCGAATCTTTTGGTATCATTTTTGCGTGGTATGTGTCAATGCTTGGATGAACAGGAGGTATTGTTTGCGTGAGTGCAAAATTTGACTCGCGCCAAAGTTGCTTATGTGATGTTTGAATAAAAGAATTGGGATTTGGGTATTAATTCGGTCTTTGCAGATCCAAATAACATCCCTAACAAAATTATTCATACCACACATATCAAATATCGAATATCAAATATCAACAAACATTTAATGTGCGCGTGCGTCACTTTGCTTCTGCAAAAAAGCATAAATATGCAATGCGTTTCATTTGAAACATTCAATTAATTTTCTCATGCACTCCTCTAATCCCAACATAATACATACTGTAGGCATCACTTTGGCGCAAGTCGATTTTTGCACTCTCGCAAACAATGCCTCCTGTTTATCCAAGCGTGAATACATATACCACTGGTCATGCGATTGCATTGTGAAAGAAACAGTGTGGAATCGATCAAAAAAGGTTGATCATGTAGCATATAAGTATTGGTGTTTACTGCAAGGTTCTGGAGTGATCAAAATGATATGAAATTTGGCCCAGTCTTGGTAAAGGAACAAGCACTGTACACAGAAAGTTGTATATGGGACTACACAAACATGTGGCATAAAAATCTGGCCTCATTTTTAAGCTGTTAGTGTTACTTGTCATATTAAGAATATGAAGGCATTTGAAGAGCCAGGCTTTTCAGGGAACAATTTTTCACTGATGTTCTTCCACACTCCCAAAATAACAATGATAATGCTCACAAACTATTTTCACCTCTCCTCAGAACTCAACCTTCTCTTTAAACTCCATACATCTGATTTTCGCCACTGTTTATGTGCTTCTAAAATGTCTTGTTTTAAAGACACATAATCAAAAGTTCTCACGGGGAATATGACAACATCATTGACCATAATGGAGAAACAATTGTGCCCAAATTTTTTCAGAGGGCATAAACATTAAGAATAAAATATAATAATAACACATCATGATACACCCTCCCTATGCTCTACAGGGGTGATAGTGAGCACTAAAAAAAACAAAAAGTTTTTTTTGTTTTTCCCTCAACCACGCCCCCCTTGAGTAAAAAAAAGAAGAGGATTCTCGGGGAAAAAATGGCATCTAACAACATTGCCCCCCTTTCGAGTAAGAAAGTTGGGAAACATTTGGGAAAATTGGGGAAAAAATGGGGCAAAATAGGGAAGAATAGAGAAAATAAGGGGGAAATCGGGAAAATCAGGATAAAATAGGGAAGAACAAAAATATCTGGTAAAAAAAATATTTAAAAAAAAATTAAAAATCTGATTTTTGTTTTGATTTTTTTATATCGGGAAGAAAAAAACAAATTGGGAAAAAAATTTAAAATATCGGGAAACCGATTTAAATCGGGTTTTTATCAGGCCTGGCTCTTCCAAAGAGCTCTGGAAATGATTACCCTAGCTTTAGCTCTGGCAACCAATATCAGCGCACAGCGCATTTCAAGGAATAATCTTACCAGGTACCCCTTTACTTCACCTGGGTGAAGTGTGGCAAATGTAGATAAACGTCTTGCCAAAGGACGTTAATGTTTTGGAGGGATTCGAACCCTGTACCTTGTGGTTCGCAGTGCAGAGACTTATCCACTGGACCACAACACCTCCACAAGGATGAAAGCTCTAGATTTCTTACCTGTAGATCCCCCGAAGAAGTTAGACTGTGGCGCAGCTCCACTCGAAGGCTGTGTCTGGCCAAACTGGAAGCCATTGTTCGAGGCTGGGGCCGGTGCTGTAAAAGGTACGAGATGTGGATTTGAATATTTAAGAAGTGGCATTATGCTATTAAAGATAAAGACTAGTTATGGTCATGCGATTGCATTGTGAAAGAAACGTTGTGGAATCGATCAGAAAAGGTTGATCATCTAGCATATACTGTAAGTATTGGTGTGTACTGCAAGGTTCTGGAATCATCAAAATAATAAGAAATTTGGCCCAGTCTTGGTAAAGTTACAAGCACTGTACACAGAAAGATGTATATGGGACTATGCGACACGTGCGTTATATCTATCAGGTCCAAATAGATATAATAATGTACCAAATATATCAATTAGTAGGCAGTTTCTCAGCAAAATTTGTATGATCACGTATTAGTCAACATATTCTTTCACATGATTGGTAATAAGAGCTTCTATTTCATTTTTTGAGAGGGGGTGTTTCCAATACGGGTCTTTAGCTTTAAAGACGCATAGGAGTGGGCACCCACTAATCACCAGGATTTGCCTTCAGTTTTATGATCAACAGGCCTTGATCATGTACTGTAATTCCTTGCATTTCCTCTTATGCTCAAAGTCATGACATCTCACTTTTCCCTCACCAGAGAAAAAAATATCAATTTTTTTTGGGGGGCTACTTTTCAAGCTTGCTTGCATGAGAGTAACACTCTTCAATTTGTTTTGCATTGAACTCTATGCAAATTTTTTTTTGGGGGGGTTTTATGACTTTCGGGGGCTCTTTGGGGCACTTGGGGGGCTACTTCGCCCCGAGCCTCCGAGTATTTTTTCCCTGTCCCTCACCCAAGACACTCCAAGAGATTAGGGGTATTTCTTAAAATGCCTACAGGTTCGCTGTGGGCAGACTCGTACACACATTAATGGTATTTCTACTGGTCTGGTGTTAGCGAAATATCGTCGGCCTTATGCCAAAAGGGCCTTAACCCGATTTTGGGGGTTATTGAGTTATTAACATCACCTTGTAGATTTCATCATTCTCTTTAAAATGATGTGCTTCACTTGTTGAAATTCGATTTATTTATGAAGATAATTATGAATTTCAAAAGGGCCTTAACGCGTATCTCATCTTTTTCCTTACGCCAAAAGGGCCTTAACCTACATGGCAAATCTTTTATCAATGACAGATTATTTCGTAATTTCCATTTAATTCAATAAATATCAGTAAAAACACCATTAAAAACATGATTAGTCTAGAATAGACACAATGTACTTAATATAATCACTGAAAGTATATGTCATGAATTTAGATCATGAAATCTGAGTGAGATTTAAATTAGGTGTGGATGCATGAAATGCGACAGACTCGTTGAAATACGCAGATGTCAACGTATGGGACTGTGATGAAAAATAAACAACGAAAAAGGTGTTCTACATGTAAATGTACGTTCTCTAAAAAATAACTTTACCGAAAGCTGCATTATATTAATAAAAATATTCAGATATCAAAAATACTTTTTCAAACATTTTAATTAACCAGTTTTATCAGTTTTCGTGATCCAGTAGCCGTAGGAGGGCCTTTCTGGCAAACCAAAGGTGTTGCGTAACAAGAAAATGTCCTTGTGCCAGAAGGGCGCTAACTATGCGCGCGTACGATAACGGCAGGTTAAGGCCCTTTTGGCATAACGCCGTGTAGGTTAAGCCCCTTTTGGCAAAATGCCGAGTAGGTTACCGCCCTTCTGGCATAAAAAGGCTACATTCAAGCCTTATGCCAAAAAGGCCCTAACATGTTTTTTGCACATAGCATGTACAATTCTGAATATTTTTTAACACATTTAACACATTTCATGTAAAACTTAATAACTTAACATATTTATCGAAATTGGCTTAAAAAACAAAAAAACGACCACAAACTTTGGATTATTAGAGAGGCCAAAACCTTTAAACGCGATTATCTCGGAATGGCCAAAAGCAGTTACCGGTAAGGCCCTTTTGGCCTAAGGCCGACGATATGGCCTTGTGCGCATGGAAAATGAAGACCCGCTCCCTTAAAGGTAAAGACCAGTATTGGAAACGCCCCAATTTCAAAAAATGAAATGGAAGCTCTTATTACCAATCATGTGAAAGAATATGTTTTGAATAATACATGATGATAAAAATGTTGACGGGAAACCGCCTAGGCGCCTACTAATTGATATATTTGGTAAATTAGTGTATCTCTTGCCTGTAGAGAGATACAAATGCACGTGTCGCGCACGTGTGTGTAGTCCCATATACATCTTTCTGTGTACAGTGATTCTAACTTGATGAAGACTTGGCCAAATTTCTTATCATTTTGATGATTCCAGAACCTTGCAGTACATCTATGCTAGATGATCAACCTTTTCTGATCGATTTCACAATGTTTCTTTCACAATGCAATCGCATGACCATAACTGGTCTTTAGCTTTAAAGGGAGTCACGCGTCAATTTCCATGGGCAGAAGGCCATAATTCGTTGACACCAGACTTGGTGGAAATACCATTGGTTAGAGTACAAATCTGCACACAGCAAACCCATTGGCCAGTCAAGAATTCCCCCTTTATCTCTCTGAGAATACTCGAGAGTGACTGGGTGAGGGCAAAGCAAGCATTACATAAGGTTTAATGGTCATAAAACTCAAGGCTAACCCTGGTGATTGACAACACCTGTTATTGGGTAAACACCCGAACGGTGTCAAATTCCCCATGAGAGCTGACTACTGAGTGTCTTTAAAGGACCACTCTAACCAAAACCAAAAAAAAAGAAAAATAGACATGTAGAATAATTTTTGACGGAGATTCCGAACATGACAATGATTTTTCTTAGAAATCATCAATAATTATGGAATCTAGCTTTAAAAATGACGACTAAGAATGCTCATGAAAAAAAAAAGCCAGTTTAAGTCCATAGTTTCCTTAAAGTTTGCTCTAAAAAAGAAAATCATGTCCAAGAGAATTTATTGAAATATCTTCTAATCACGTGAGCCGTGTTGTAAAGTCATAGTCTGTAGACAAACGAGACACATCATTAATAAAGGCAGGCTGTAACTCAGCAATATTGTTCTGAAAAATGTAATTTTTCATGAAAACCATACTAAAAGGGTAGAAGAAAAGAGTCAAGCCAAGAAATCAGAAACACTTAATTTGCTTTCATCAAAATTATCAGTTAGGAGAAGTACTTCATGCTCAACTCACCAAAACCACCAGTTTTCTGAGGTGTTGCCTGCCCTCCAAAGTTGAACCCTCCTGTAGCAGCAGGCTGTGTAGGGGCTTTAGGTTGAGAACTTCCAAACTGGAATGGTGATGCTGCAGCTGGTGGTGGTAGTTGACTCTGACTGCTTCCAAAGGGAGTAACCGTTGCAGTGGCATTTCCAAAGGCTGGTTTCGGTGCAGACGTGGCACCAGGAGTGCTTCCAACTCCAAACATACTTGTGTTGTTAGTGGCACCGAAGGCTGGCTTTTGTGGGGTGGCTATGGCACCGCCAAACATGGTGGTGGTGGTGTTTGTGGTAGCTCCACCAAGGGGTGTCTGGTTTTGTGCAGGTGTTGAACCAAATAGACTTGACCCGACAGCACTGGCTGGTTTGCTCACACCAAAGGGCGTGGCCGGTGCAGAACTAAACACGCTTGAACTACTACTTGTAGATGATGTCGGTGCAGGAGTGCTGCCACCAAAGTTAAAAGCGGGAGGAGCTGCTGCAGTGGTCGCGGAAGATACTGACTGTCCAAATGTGAACCCTCCTGCTGGTGGCTGGCTGGTATTGGATCCAAAGGAAGGACCTCCTTGCCCTAGTCCATTTGCTCCTGCAGGTTTAGTAGAAGCTTGCTGGCCAAAGATGGGTGGGAATTGTGGTCCTCCACCTTGTTTAGCACTAGGTGCAGTGGTGTTAGGAGCAGGCATAGAAGACATTTGTTTATTTACTGTTGAAGCTGGGGCAGATGTCTGTGCAGCAGCTTGAAATGGAGTTGCTAACCCACCTGGAACAGAAGACATTTTCCCAAATGAGAGTCCTCCAGCAGGGATTGAGGTAGAGCCTCCCAAAGTCTGTCCAAACTGGAATCCACCTGCTTGTGCCTGAGAGCTTGGTGTTCCTGGGGTTATTCCAGCACTGGTCTGAACTCCGGAGGCTGCACCTGGACCACCAAAGGCGGGTGCAAATTGTGTTTTTGTGGATGAGGTCGTGGTCAAAGTAGATGTAGCAGGAGCTGCTGTTGTCGAAAATCCTCCAAAAATGGGAGCAGCAGCCCCACTAGCTGTAAACCCTCCACCGATAGGGGCAGAGAGGGTTCCAGGATGAGTTGTCTTCACAGGACCCCCAGCTCCAGCTCTTGAAGTGGTGACCGCATTGTTATTGGCACTGAGTGACTGCACTTTAGCGTCCACTTGAGTGCCTCCTAAAGCACTTCCAAGACTCGTACCTAAGGGATTAGCACCTAACGTGAACGATGGCTGAGTCGCTTGAACCTTTAACAGACCATTCCCGATAGAAGGTGCACTTGGCAACTTGAAACCTAGAGCGGTCTCTCCAGATTTCTGTGGAGTAGTTCCTACCGATGCTGCTGCTGAAGCACTGGATGACAAGTTCAGTTGTGCTGCAGCAGGATTTCCAATCTTGACAGTCTTCTCTGAGCTTGTAGCTGTAAGCTTCTGCTTGTCACTACTTGACAAAAGAGGGTTGTCGCTCGTCTTCTGTACGGATGTCGAAAGAATACCAAGAGCAGGGGTTCCTCCAGAAGACGTAGTGGCCGTTGTAGACACAGCCGAAGGTGCTGCACTTGTAGTGGAAGCCATAGACTTGGGAAGGGATCCTATAGAGAATGTCGTCAGAGGGTTAGAGGCTGTTGTCGTTGTTGCTGCTGCTCCTGTAAACAAGGCATTTGTCTTTGGAGCTGAGACAGTAGAATCACCACCTGAGAAACGGAAGGAAACCAAAATAAGATTTGTAAAAACTTAACTTTGAAAAAATGCGGAATCTGGGCTTCATAGAGCAATAATTCACAATCTAATCATTGAATTTACTGGTACTCTTTATATTATAAAAATTGTCACACGGTATACCAGCAATATTGCAGTCATTCTCTTGAAGAATAAGGACAAAAAAAGGAGACATGGCTCCCATAAATTTTTGTCCTGTATGCTTAAATTTGAAGAAATGTAAAGCTCTTATTAAACAGTACTAATGAAGGCATTTCAATTCGGCAAACAAATAAGAAATGTACAAAGTGTTTGTGATATTATACGTTGACTTTCAGAGCATGAACGACAATACCAACAATTCTTGCCAGGAGTAAAAACGTAGCTAACATTCACAAACCTTGGTATACGACACAGATTATTCACAGTTCATATTTGTGTTTAGAAATTGGGCAAAAGTAATTGGGGCTTCAGATAGAGTAATTAATATCTAACTGTCCTGGTTGAAATGACCTACTTTTCAAGTAATTTCCCCAAACTATCATCCTTCCTAAGAACCCGAAATGATTAAATATAGATTTTGCAACAATGACCCATTTTATGAAATTGATGAGACCTGAAAGATTAGCACCTTTGTGTTTCTATATTAAAATTACAAAAATAAAACAGATAACTGAAACCTGACCATTACAATGATTTTGGCTTGTCTTTCTTTCTGAGGTGTAACCTTTTAAAATATTAATTCTGCAACAATGACCCATTTTATGAAATTGATGATACCTGAAAGATTAGCACCATTGTGTTTCTATATAAAACAGATAACTGAAATCTGACCATTACAATGATTTTGGCTAGTCTTTCTTTCTGAGGTGTAACCTTTTGAAATATTAATTTTGCAACAATGACTCATTTTATGAAATTGATGACACCTGAAAGATTAGCTCCTTTGTGTTTCTATCTTAAAATTACAAAAATAAAACAGATAACTGAAACCTGACGATTACAATGATTTTGGCTAGTCTTTCTTTCTGAGGTGTAACCTTTTGGGCAAGTAATATTAAAGATGAAGTTGAGTTCTGGTCATGCGATTGCATTGTGAAAGAAACGATGTGGAATCGACCAGAAAAGGTTGATCATCTAGCATATAAGAATTTGGAAGGTTCTAGAATCATCAAAATGATAAGAAATTTGGCCAAGTCTTGGTAAAGTTACAAACACTGTACACAGAAAGATGTATATGGGACTACATGAACAGGTGGCGTAAATATCCTACCCCAGAGCTTTACGATGTTACATGATATATTTCGAATATGAAGGCATTTGAAGAGCCATGCTTTTCAGGGAACATGTCTTATCTGATGTTCTTTCACACTTGATAAGAATGATAACGCTCACAAAATATTTTTCACCTCTTCCCAGAACTCAACTTTCTCTTTAAGAAACTACTTCTCTGTCGAAGTCTGGCATTTACCTTTTGAGGTGTCTTCTTCGGTCTCCTGCATGAGCATCTCTTTGAGGTAACTTCCTCTCTGCCTTGCCTGAGCTCTGTCTTCCTTGTTATCAGCAGCAGTGTACTCACCTGGTGTGTCTACTCTCTGTCAAACATAAAAACACAAACACAATATCTGACAGGGTACTCTCATGCACGCTTATCCCAACTGTCTTGGCTACTCTGTCAAGTGCGCACATGTTTTGCATATTCTTGTCTGGGAAATTCTTTAAAAACAGCGAAGGACCACTTTGATGGCCCGATATATCCATATAATGCCAATCTGCAAAAATAATGCCACAAGCATACTTTACAACCAAGGTAAAATATGCAATTATTACAGAAAACATCAAAGTGTTTTTATTCTCCTCAAAATGTAACATTTTTAGAAACAAAGTTGTATAACCCCAATGAGAATGTAATGATTCAAATTTCAGATTTATCAATTGGTCAGAACATGTTTAAGAATCATCAGAGAAATTTAGGAGTAAACTATTTAGTTGATGGTAGCCAGTTAGAATTTGTCTATGACTCAAGACAACGTCCAGTTGTTGTATACATTCTATCACTATGACGACATGGCTAATACTTCGTAAACGAGACGAGGTACATGTTTCATTTGCCGATGGTCAGTTTATGTCTCCATGGTTACGGCAACGATATCATCATCTGTCTATTAAATGGAGGAAACAATTCCAAGGTAAAAGTGACCACGAACTTGGAATTGACCAAACGCCATTGGTCAATCGGATGCCAGCATGCCAGGAGATTTGGTCAAGGAGATACAAAAGTGAACAACATCCTAGAACTTACCTGAGCAAATGAAGTCCTCTTGGGAGTAAACAGTTTCCCCTTCAGACTGGATTTCTGAGGCGTTGTTCCTGCTTCCTTACAGGGTGACCCTGTTGCTGGTAGTCCAGTGTTCTTCTCCAGGTAGAGGGCTCTACCGCCAGATCTAATCGATGAAAACCCAGGGGTTCTTGGTTGAGGGGCGCTTGTCCTCTTGGAGGGGCTCTGGGGACCAGGAGATTGCTGAGACGCCTGAGGATGGGCCTTCTTCTTGATGGGTGACACACCCTCCTCCTCTTCTACCTCTATGGATGATGTATCCATTCTTCTCTTTAATGTACTCTATATCATGAACAGTTGGAGGAATAGAATTGAGCAAGAAGCTTTGATACGGCAAGAATGTCTCTGACTACTATGTTCACATGAAAAGGGCTCTTTTTTTATGTGTGCCCACAATTGTTCCCCTCCTGAAAAGCTATGACAAAACTGATGCTGTAAACTGCAGGGATATATCATCAGGGTGTTCATCCTGAATAAAAAGTGTACCACAAGACTTATAACTATCCCCTATTTGTAAGTACAAATATACAATTTTTTTGTTTTACTTCTGAGTAATAAAACAAACAAAAAAACTCTCTTCCCTTCAAATTAGGAACGTAGGTGAACTTCAAATAGTAGATAATATTCTGTATTCTATGTTATTCATGTTGAGACACAGAGATGGTCAAAAACCACTACAAAGTAGCATTTTGAGAACTCAAAATAACCTGTATCTGTCTATAAGACGCACTCCCGACTTTTAATTTTTTCCGTTGGAAAAAAAGTGAGCCTTATACACAGAGATTTACGGTATGGTAAAACCGGTCACTCAAAGATTTTTACTTTTTTGAGGCACTTCACAATCATTTTGAAACACAATTTTTATAGGGCTTCAAAATTACACCATATCACAGACACTGGTAACACGTAGGGCCATACATGTACATCTTATATTTAACATTGTTAAACGATGCCTTTAATAGGAGATAACATGACTTCCATTATCACCTTTAATACAACTTACCTGGGATTTCCTAGATGAACTGAAGGAGCTGACAATTGGATTTCTTGGTGTGGGTGATGTGATTCCGTATCTTGACGGCCTGAAGACTCTGTCCGTATGTTTACGCCTAGGCATAGGATCTAAATCCATATCCATATTACTTCTCCATACGTCTTTCTCAGAGGTGCTTTCCAATTTTCTATGAGTGCAGGAAAGTAAAGAAGACATGCAGATTAAATTTGATCAGAAATTGTAATTTCCCAACAAATGTACCCCAAGCTTTAAAATATCTACATTTAAAAATAGAATAATCGCTCACAGTTTGTTAATCTTCCAACATCTTACTTTATCTACATGTACATGTAAATAGAGAGTAGGATTGTAAATGAAATTAAAGGATGCAAAGACTCTTGTGGCTACTGAAAAATTTGCCACAGGTTCAGAGTACTTACTTCTAAAGTGCAAATATCTAGTTGCTCTTATTTTTGCAGTACATACCAGTATACAGATAGAAAATTATTTACTTCCTGATAGCCTACCACTTTTGATGTTCTATTTTCTGCCTGGCCCTCATAACAAATTTGACATGATTTTAGCTGTTTAAAAAAAAAAAAAAAAATTTCATTTTTTTAGTATTCTAATGCCAATGAAACTTATTGGACAAGTACAAAAGATCTTTATTCGTTTTTTATTACTTTGAATATAAATTGTACTTAGTGTGCACATAAATACACATCAACGAATCAACAATTTCTTTGTAGACTGAACAGACTTTGTAAATTACCTCCTCTTTGATTCACTTCTGACATCAGAGGGCGCTATTGGACTACTGGTCTCCGTGTTAGCGTCCTGCGCCGTCCTCTTCTGCCTCTGTTTGATAGCCATAATGACCTTATCTGCACTGCTAGCTTTCTGCTTATCATTCTCTGATGCTAGTTTTCTAAACCTGCCAGAGAAAAAAATATATGATTCATTAATTAAAAAAAACCCCGGACAATTCAAAAATCTACATGTGTTTGTATGGATGCATTTAGATGGAGAGCCACTGCCTGATGCTTGAAGAAATTCAGAACTTGCGGGTCTAGTTGAAAATTGATCTTTCCTTATCTCTCATTCTTCATTAAAAGTGAAGTGGTAATGTATTAAGATTTCATCCAGCTGTCTTCAGGCAATCACTGTTGTCTAACTTGGTATAAATACCGTACCCCCCCCCCCCCCACCCCCTTTGAAGAACATTTCTCATTGAAAGTTGAAACATACATGTAGGGAACCTGAAATTAATGGAGATATATTTTTCATGTTTCTCTTGAGAATAGAGCAGTCTTACAATGCAAGTTGGACTAATCAGGCTACATCAATATTCTAGCAAAATGTATCTCTCAAAGTTTTATTTTGTCTCCAGAGATTCTTGGAAAAAATATCAAGAGAGTCCATTTCCGTTGCTACGGGGCAAAACTGGACTAATGATGATTGACCCAAAGTAAATGTCTTGCCCAAATATTCACCATTGTACATTTCATTTCATGTTCAGTTATTTATGGGGCTAATGTATATCGTCGGTGGGGTGACAAAACCTTGTATCTCAATTTTTTGAGATTTTGATTTTTTTGCATAATTTTGTACCTAATGGCCTACGACACCACCTGATAAATCCATGGAACGCCTCCTTCTCAGTTTTTTCACAAATTTCACACAAACACCCTTAAACTAAACCTCGTAATTTTAACCCCCTCTGAAGCTGCACTGACAAAACCTCGTAACATAAGATACGTAATTCCTTTTCCTTGTAACTCACACACGGCCTAACAGTACCGAAGTTAGTCTATTCAAATCCTCGTAACTCATTCAGAGTTGAAAGTAAGAACTCGTATCTTAATTTGAATAAAAACTGAAAACTCGTATCTCAATGTAGATAAACGCAAAAACCTTGTAACTCACTTTCAAATATAAAAACAATTATTTTACTGTATATCAACAATGACAGTAAAAATTGTATAAATATTCAAGTTTTAAAAAGAAAGGACGGTGTCACAGCACTAAATTTGTTGAGACAGGAAAGTTTTTTCGCTCTCTTGAAAATTCATGATTTTTGAGATACAAGGTTTTGTCACCCCACCGACGATATTCCAACATGAAAACCATGAAAAAGTGTTATCGACTCATTATGTCTTACATCATCATCATTATCATCCCATGATACAAGGAGAGGTAGATCCGGTAATCCTCAGACACTTCTTTAGGGTTCAGTGGTTATGTTCTAAAGTAAACTAATTTGCACATGAGCAAACGTAAATATTAAGTCTCTGTTTATTTTTTTACTTATTAATGATTTAATTTATCCATGTGTTTTTTTACCTTGTTATATTTTTTGTTATGCATTTTATATTGTAAACTGACTTGTTTAGTCTTCGGACTTTTTAATCAGTATTTTTCATGAATAAAACCAAATATCTATCTATCTATCTAATCATCGCATTCATGTACATGTACCTAAATAAACCTAATGTACTACTAGTACTTACAGAGGACTGGCCGGACGGTCTGGGAATGGACTGGCGATCTTGACCATGACTGGACTCTGTACCCTGGGTAGACCTCTCCTATGTCTAGGACTGGACAGTCCTCCATCCTTGAGCCAGCTGACCGAAGGAAGCAGACCGGGGGAGGCCACCAGGTCAGGTTGGTGGGTTGGGTAGTGCATGCTAGGATGAAGCAAAGAATCCTGGCCCGAGTTGAAGCGTAGCATCGTCGAGCTCAAATCCAATTCGGGACTGGAGAAGAAAGAAAATATAGAGTCAACCAATGAGTAATCATCTCGGTATGTCTCAGTGTACATGTATGTTGTGGCAGGTTTTTATTGGCAACATTACAAAATATGTGAAATTTGAGATAGTAATAAATTTGCAAGTCAACACTCATGAAGTTCTCTTTCAATGTTTAATGTGAAAACCCTACCGGTTGATCCATTGGTATTTAGAAAGGATGTTTTATGGCATTAATCCCATTCATAAACCGACTCACACTCATATCCCTGCAGACCATACAGATGAACTGCCTACTATTTCTGACTGCTCTTTTCAAACATGTGTGTGTATCAATGGAGGTAGGATTACTGGCTAACATGCATGATCTACAAAAATAACATACACATGTGCATCCTAATCAAAATTGCTCACATGACTATGAAAAGTATGAGACAGATCATAATGATAGATCATTACCACAATATACATTTCCTACAAATAAATCAACTTGTGACTCATGACACAAGTTTTAAATCCATACCCGATAGTTATTATTAAATTCAATCTACCGGTAGACAACATTGCAAAATCTGATTAAAGCCAAAGGTACATCTATTCCTTTACTTAAAAAGAGTCTTTCTGATTGATTTAAACCAGAAATGTAGCAAAAAAACTTAAAAAAGAAAGAAAAAAAAAGTCATCAGCATCAGCATCAGTATACGGAAGTGTGAGGTGATCCTGTTGAAACTTCTGGTCGTTTCATTGAGCGGTGCTTCGTTAAAAAATGAACCTGAACTATTTTTGCTCGCATGGCGGGTGGACGCACATATAAATTTTATGGAAGCATTTTGTGCTGAGAGGACCAGTGCTTGTCCAATCTAATCTTGAAAGAAGTGATTGAGGATGAGGAGATGACAGATGTAGGAAGACTATTCCAGGATTCTACTACTCTCTGACTGACTGACTGACTGACTGAACAAGGTCATTCTTTATCATAATCAGTTCACATCTTATCAGGCCAGTAGACATTCTTCTCATAATTAAAAATGTTACAGCATCAATTTCAATGCAAGTTTACGGGATAAAATTCCCTTTCAATCTGACCACACCTAGTCTATGCAGAAACAAGTTGAAAATACCTTGAAATTACATTGAAATTTGAGGTAGTCTACATGTATTTTGCTTGACCTACATCATATGTAAGTTCTTTCTTTCAATCCTCGGTATCAGATTTTATGGATTTTTCATTGTTTCATTAGAAGAAAAGAAAATCAGATAACAACATAGGGTCTAATTTAAAAGATATCTACATTAAAAAAAGGAGTCGTGCACATGGCCTGGGTCATGCAAAAAAAACAACAAGCAAACAAAGTAAAGAACGAAACATAGATAGATCTGAAGGGTAAAAGTAAGAAAATTAATTAAAGAGAGAAAGGCCACGGGAGAGGACATGAACATGATGAAAGTTAAACCAGTCCAGAAGCTGATAAAGAATTATTTGAACATGGCTTTGGCATTCTACTATAAAGTATAATTACCTGTCTATTGATTTGTTAGGGGGGTAGATAGGTGACAATGGGAGTCTCGAGAATGAGACTTTATTATCAAAATTGTATCCAGTAGAAAAATTGAATCCTTCAGACTTGTCAGTGGCTGGTCGTGGACTCCATGTTGAAAAATTTGCAGCAGTGGAATTTTTCAGAGGAACCCAACTTTGGCTTTGTTGTGGACTTTTTCCATGAAATTCACTCGACTCTACAGCATTCCCAAACCTTCTTGGCTTCAGAGTTGATCTCACATAATTATTGATGTTTTCCTTTCCTCTCTCTTTGATGCTATCTGTAAGCTTTGGTTGATAAGTTGGCGAAGATGGTTTGGCTGTTGTCCGACGAGTTGTGGCCTCCTCTTCCGGTCTAGGCGCCCAGAACTTCGGGGCAGCCGCGGACAAAGACTGCACGTGGGCCAGAGCTCGCGAGACACCGGCCGGATTTTGTGACAAGTGAAAAGCAATGAATGAACCGATCGTTAAAACAAGGAATACAGTCAAAGTAAAAGGCAAAACAAGTAGACAAAGACATAAAATTACTAATAATGAAGCTGCTATTCCAATGATCACACGCATCTTTGCAATAAATGAACGTTTCTTCCTCGTCTTATGTTTCGAAGTTCAAATTTCATCATTTTTCCGCTGCAGACGGAAGTGCACCAACGTTGAATAAAAGCTTCTGTACAAAAATGTCAAACATGAGAAAAAGGAAAGAAAATTGAAAGTGCTAACAATAATGGGTTCAAACTTTTTTTTCAATTCAATTCAATTCAATTCAATTCAATTCAATTCAATTTCAATTCAATTCATTTATTTTTCCTCTCTCAATTGTTCATATTTACAATGATGGTACATTTTAACATATTGTCATATTAATATACATATAGATCAATCTGAACAATACAATACAATAAATACATTACAAAAATAAACATGAAATTGAAAGGGAAGGAGAGCCGACTAGATAGCAGAGCTTGTAGTTGTAGGGTGTATAGGCCCCCCTGTAAAAGTAAATGTTTGACATTTTCTGCATCAATCTTAATAGTTCATTATGTTTTGAGAAGAAATTGATGTAGATCTCAGGGAAAGGGGAAAATAAACCCCTTATTATCGTTTTTTTTTTTCTTCATTGAGGGGCCCACCATCCGTGAAAGTTCTGGCCGAGGTGCGAATATAGAATAATTTATTCATTATTTAGATACTGTAGTAATGTTGTAGATATATATTATATGCCAACGTGCACCATTGTCATCATCGTCATCGTCATCATCATCATCATCATCATCTTTTAGTTGCGTATACTGATATTTCAATGCCCGGGGCAAGCTTATGAAATTGTGCCCCCCCCCCCGAAATCTATTTACAAACTGTACAAGCGATCGCGACCGAGAGAGAGTACTACTTCGTCATCGAAATGCACGCTGCACGATCGCGAATACAAGGATTTTCAGACACTGCCCGCCTTTCCAAGATTCATTCTTATTTTTGATTTTGCGAGCGAACGAAGCGATCGAGCAAAAATTAAAAAATCTTTTATTTAAAACTTAATATCATCATCACAATTTACTAGCTTTAATAATTTCATCATGACCAATTGTCATGTGATTTAAAAAAAAATAGTGAGGGTAGCCTCATCAGTATAGGCCTACTGTTCTTCCTGAGAGCCCTGCGATTACCATTACCCCTAGCCAGGTGCCCCTTTACACCTGGGTGTAGAATGTCAAATCGTTGGATCAATGTATTGCCGGAAGGACGTTAGTATAGTTAGTGCCTGGTCATTTAGTGCATTACATGGGACACTGTATTATTAGGGGGGGGGGGGAGGGCGGGCGGATGCCGTGTGACGTTTACAGAATATACAAATATACACTGTCTTGAGAGGTTCTGGTTCCAATAGTGCTACATTGATGTCCATCGTTATAGCCAGTACCTCGAACAAGAAAGCAGGTATATTTGATTTATATCTTCTTCTTATTTTGTGTTTATTTAATTTTATAAACAAATATTTAAAAAAATATCTAACAATTTTATAACAATTTAGAATTATCAAAAAGATTATTTAAACAAAATTAAACTCCCAAATATTACTCCCAACGTCGAAGTTCAATTTATTTAACTCACTGCAACATGAGTATTGTGTTAATTTTTGACAGTACTTTTTGCAAAATAGTGTGTTTGATTTTCTATCATGCGACGCACTTTTAACCAATAAAAAAACAATACACTTTTGATGCAGGATATAACAAATACCAGGTCAGTTACGTGATCTGAAGAAAAAAAAACACGAAACAAACCACGGAAGGATATCACCTGCTCTGTCCTTCAATGATAAGCAGCTTAGGCAGAATGTCGACGGGAAATGATAATGGTGGAAATTACGGATGGGTAAAAAGGGTTTATTACTCACACACTAACGATTTTGTTTTGCATGGCGCTGCACCGTCATACCCATGCCTGGTCATATCAATCATCTATCGATCATAACATAAGGTAAACATTGCTTTCAGGTGAGGCCTATATTTTCTTCGGATTTAATTGTCAACCTTCTTCCCATCCAAGTTGGCTTAAATCAATGATTTTACTCTAATACGCACAAACAGTTAGCAACAAAATTAACCATACCCTTGTAAATCTGTAAACTTTTGGGGTGTTTGTTTTGTAACTCAAGAATGAAAGTTGGACTGGTTGAATTAGGGCCTTTCTTGAATATTTAAGACGTAAACTTTAATATCTTTATCATATTCCAATAATCATAAATCAAAACAAATCAATTTTCACATACTTCAACAATTAAAAAGTAGGTAAAGGCATATTATATACAAATAATTTAGTTTGGTAACTGTACTAACCTTAACAAATAACAAGTGTCTGGAAACGTATTTCCGAATAGTATCCCAAATAATTTGCGAAACTACCAACACCCGAATCAAAATGACAGACGATGTTTTAAACATTACACTAGGCTATAAGGCTGATATTATTTGCACTATGGTGGTTAATGAAAGTGTTTCATAAGCGATTACCAAATTGCCCTTTCATCTTGAACGATCAGATAATGATATTTTATCAGTATATCGAACGTCTCTAATTAGTACACCAAAGCCGGTAAATAGAGCGGTTTACTAGCATATTAAATGTTATGAATACTTTTTTCTTAAACAAAGTTTGTTCTGGACGACCTGAAAGCTTTCCCGAGACTTGCCCGGCAAAGCAACAATTAATATTATGCAGACTCGATTCCGAGTATTGAAAGTTCATTCATTAATAGCTGGTCACTAGGTCCCTATAGGAAAAAAACGTCCATCAATTTGAATATGTTAATAAACCGGTCTACAGTGTATTTAACCTGTTTATTGTAGTTATTACACAGCCGAGATTTATGTAGTAAGGGAGGGTAAGCGAATGTGAGACATATCGAAAGATCGAAAGCTTTTTCCGTAGTGGTTCATGGACATATAAGATGAATTACAAAGTATTATTTGTAACCCCTCTTTAGTATGACCTTTACGGGGGGGGGGGTTGGCTGGGTGGCTTCGGCCTTCTCTCACCCCCCCCCCCGGCCCTTTAAAGAATTAAAGCCATGCCGTATCATTTGCGATATTTTAGCACAATGACAATCATTCTAACCCCAAATAGATTAAACTTAAGCCACCGAGTCAAAGCGGGGCGCTGATTTTACTGGGAGTTTTGGCGGGGGGGGGGGGGGGGGGGCATCCGAGATGGGTTTATCCAAAAAGACCGACAACTTAAGAGACTGACAAAACAAAGATAAAATACATAGAAAATAGGATATAGAAAATAAAACAGTTAATTCAAAATGTTCAAAGGTATACACCAGTCCACACGACCAACAGACCATGAGACCGTTAAAACAGAGAAAACAATCATATTCATGATGGAAGATAAACACTGTCGGTCTCTTAGGACATCGGCCTATTAGAACATACACTCATTCTGACAACATTTAATGTTGTCAGAATGAGTGTCGGGCTCATTACTAGGCTAATGAAATGAAAGATAATAATCAAGCAATTAAGGTAGAAGGGAATGTGGGGGGGGGGGGGGCTTGGGGTCGTAACTATGATCGTATTTAATTTTCACGTTCGCTTTCCCCACCTCACTTTCACTTTCTCTCTTTCTCTTTCCCCTTTTTTCTATTCGGGGGAGAGGGGGCACTTTTTACCATGCCACCCTCTTCTGGGACTACGCCACTGTGGTTAACAATATGTGATTAACTTCAGAACATTCAACTGTCACGATGAGGTTAACCGGAAAGAGAGAGTGGGCGTATTTGATAACCGTTTTCACGTCGAGGAAGGACGGTTTCTTCATAGGCGAAGGTAAAGGGATTCATGCTGAGAAAGGGTTTGAATCCCCATTCAAATAATGGATATACACCGAAAGACAGAAATAAGGGAGTTAAATGAAACTATATAATCTGATGTGAAAATAATGGTCCCTCAGACAACATAACAGCTCGTGACTTTCAGGCAAGTATTTTGTGATCTCCCTCGAACAATATCCATAACATCATGCATAATTATAAAAGGATTAAAGATCGCTAGCTTTATACTCGTGTTGAGCAGCAAGATCAAGGCTTGCACTTTGGAAAATCCCAAAATAACCTCAAACTCAGTTCACTCCGACTAGGTACACCCGTCTTCTAGTGGCGGAAGGGGAGGGGGGGGTGTCAAGTGTCAACAACCTGCCCGTACCCCTTTTGAAACCCAATAAGCATAAGACTTAAATGCGGGGGAGGGAGGGATGCCGCGTTAAATATTTTCAGAATTGTGCCCCCACCCTCTTTTTTTTACAAAGTCCTACATCCGCCCTTGCCATTTCATGACAGTATATTGCTCATCGATCGTTGCTATTCGTTGCCACTCCTGTTCTGAAACTCATCGAGTTCACACTTACACGCTGCTGCACGGTAGTTATAAAATAATCTTCAATTCGAATAACTTAGAAGCAGAAATTCATCAAAATGCGTGAAATAGTCCATGTTCAAGCAGGCCAATGCGGCAACCAAATCGGAGCCAAGGTAAAAACGAATTCGTATTCACAATTTCTAACAGTATCTTATATTTTGATATTTTGATTGTTATTTAGGTTAAACCATATACATACATGTACTTCTTAACAAATTGGGATTTTTCTACCTCTTAATTGGAAATTGGTTTATTGAAGAACAATTTCGTGAAATCATCTCTCACTACACTAAAAAACAAATGAGCTATATTTTGTATAAGTAACTTCGAAACTATTGTTTTATTAACTTTTGTAACAAAACTAAATCAACCGTTTTTTTTTTAATACAAATTGAGCATGAGAGTAACATCGATAATTGGTGTGATAAAAAAAATATGAAATGGTCATTATTATTGCTTTGCCATATAGAAATAGTAGCTTCTTTTTCTGATTATGTCATGTACTATGTGCAGTTGGAAAATAATTGAGAAGTAAATTTGATTTTAAACTTATTCGTTAAATATCATGGACATGCATTAATATTACGTTCATAACATGAGCAGAATATAACGAAATAATTAATAGGAAGTATATCTCAATCTGTCAATTTCATATTGTTATGAAATAAAAAGAGATCGCTTAAAAGAATCCCAAGAGTCAAGGAGAAGAATGGATGGTCTGTATGTTGTAATCATTCATGCAAAATAATAATGAGCTATATACAAAAAGAAAGCAATTTGTCTTTGACTTTAAGATTCTCTGATATAAATTTTTAGGAAAGAATGGGACATATTATCTTCTAGTTCTAGCTTATTTTTTCTAGTTTGCTTCAGATAAAACATGACAGTAAAGGAAAAAATAGTCGATAACGGGAGGGGGGGGGGTAAAAGATGTGGGCAGAAACAGATATGAAGACAGTTGGATACTTATGTTACACAATAATTATGTTTAAAAAAAAAGGGAGAGTGTTAAGTTCAGTTCAGTTTATTAATTTTCTCAAGCATAAAAAAATATTATAAGATATACAAAAAATGGCAAATATACATAGTAAGAGAAAAAACGGAAACTACAATTTTTTATAAAAACTTGTATGCCGTATAGTTCCCAGTAAAGGGAAAAATACATGGTATAAACAATTGCAATAACAAAATACAAAATTATGCAGATTAATCAGTAACACACTACACCAACAGACACCAGCAATCATACAGGGAGGGTGGGGGGGGGGGGGGGGTAATGGTAATGGTAAATTTAATGAAGAAAAAAAAACACTCTAATAATCATTAATATATACCCTTTTCAACTTTGCTTTAAATGAAGTTATATTTGTTGAACTCTTTATTTCCTCTGAGAGATTATTCCACACGCGTGGACCACTGTGTCTTAATGAGTTAAATGAAAACTGTGTATTAACTTTGGAATAATGACATTTATTACTTGAGCGAGTATTGTGTGTTGGGGCCCCTGTCTTTTTCTGTGACTACACTGAGCGGAAATAATTAATCCCGAACCGGACGTGTGGTTACACCAAGGAAAAAGCTACCCCCACAACTTGTACATACTAAGGCATCTTATTCTTGGAAACACGTGAAAAGTGATACATAGAATTACATGCCTTTAAACTTGTCGTGTAGTAGCAGCTATATAGTGTATTCTATTAGTGATAATTGGCGTAGCTCCATGCATGACCGGGGACACGGGGGGAGAGGGGGGTGGGCACACGCCCCCAATCAAATAAATCGTGCAAAAAAGAAGAGAGAGGGCGGGAGAGAGAGAGAGAGAGAGAGAGAGGGGGGGAGAGGGGGAGGGGGGGGGTGGTACGAGAAAAGGAAGAGGGAATAGGAAATGCGAAAAGAAGATGATACGGCCCCTTCCACATACCCCTTAATCAAATTACATCCACAAGTAAAAAACGGAGTGCCCCTTTGATGCCGGCGCCACTCATTATCTTGACCCGCAATACGCTATACCGTGTGAGTCAAATAAAAAAAGTTTACACCTAGAAAATTGCTAATTATTTTTTAAATCATCTTTAAACAGTAAATTATTATACATCTTATGAAAGAGTGTTTTATCCCAAATCATTTGGTATCATTTTTGTGTGGTATGTGTTCACGCTTGGATGAACAGGAGGCATTGTTTTGCGAGAGTGCAAAAATCGACTTGCGCCAAAGTGATGCCTACAGTATGTATCATGTTTGGATTAGCGGAGTGAGGGAATGAATTGAATGTATCAAATGAAATGCATCGCATATGTTTTTTTGCAAAGGGCAAAGTCACACACACCCACACACACGCGCACAAATGTTCCGGTTGATATTTGATATTCGATATTTGATATGTGTGGCATGATTAATTTTGTTAGGGATGTTATTTGGATCTGCAAAGACCGAATTAATACCCAAATCTCAATTGTTTTATTCAAACATCACATAAGCAACTTTGGCGCAAGTCGATTTTTGCACTCTCGCAAACAATGTCTCCTGTTCATCCAAGCGTGAACACATACCACACAAAAATGGTACCAACAGATTTGGGATAAAACACTCTTTCATAAAACATATAACAATTTAATGTTCATCGATGATTTTTTAAATAATTAGCAATTTTCTAGGTGTAATTTTTTTTTGGACTCACACTGTATAAGCAGTAATACAAAAGTGCAATAGTATTCTCAATGTATAGAAGTGTCATGAAATTTAGGAACAGCAAAAAGAAGGGTTAATATAAGTCTTCACCAAATCTTACACCAAGATTCGTATAAAACACACACTTTAATTGATGTCGGATATAATATGTTACCTATATTACAAGAATATTCCTCAGATCAGTTATTAGCATAGAACGGGGGAATTTACAATAAATAGTTTAATTTTTTTTTAAATGTGTAAGGTGGAAAAAGAGGCTTGCAAATTGTTTTAATTGTTATTATTGTCCGGATTGTCTTTTAAGTTCTGGGAGGTAATTTCTGGCGAACATGGCATCGACCCGACTGGCAGCTACAATGGTGATTCCCAACTACAGCTTGATCGCATCGACGTCTACTACAACGAGGCTAACGGTGGAAAGTATGTACCGAGAGCCGTGCTCGTCGATCTCGAGCCAGGCACCATGGACGCAGTCCGATCAGGTCCCTTTGGTCAGATCTTCAGACCAGACAACTTCGTCTTTGGTCAAAGCGGAGCAGGGAACAACTGGGCCAAAGGACACTACACAGAGGGCGCTGAACTAGTGGACTCTGTGATGGATGTAGTACGAAAGGAGTCAGAAGGATGTGACTGTCTTCAGGTAAGAAAGAAATAAAGAATACGGAATAACTATCAAAATTAATTTAAAAAAAATGCTTACTCCTCTCCCTAATGTATAAAACATCATGCTGAATGAAAAAGGGTGATGGCTTTTACATTATTAGAAGTAAATCGTGAAATCATTTTCACTTTTTCTTCTGGCAAACCATTCTTCCTAAATAAAATTATGTATTCAGGTTTCTCAATTCATGGGGTATATATTTTTGTAGGATAATTAGGTAACAGTATATCGAAATCGTTGCACCACATTGAAGTTGAGTTCTAAAACTCAAAACAATACTGTTATTAATGAAGGATGACTACGTTAATAACTGGCCCAGATGACAAACCAATCTGTCCAATCACTTTTGTTTGGCTCCGGGGAAGCGACCTTTGGTTCAACGGACTTGACCACAATAGCAGATCACTATTATGAAGATAACATTTTCCGATGTGACGTGGACGTCCTTCCTGCAAGGCTATTTACTTCTCTATCTGATGCCACGTTTCCTGTTATGGCGATTAAAAAAAAACTTGGTTATGAGCTTTTAAAAGTCCAGTATGTGATAGATTCTGATTTAGTTAACTGGATTGACGGGGATTCACAGGCAAAGACTATCAAGTGCCTTTAAAGGAATATTTTATAGTCTAGATTAGATAGGCCTAATATTAAAGCCCCACTGCCCTACTTGCAGCTACTTGCTTCCTCTATATATCGGTGCCTGTTGGTCCCCCATGATCCTCTTTTTCTTATGTTAGTTGAGAGCTGAGTTAATGAGATAGCCACCTGTCAGTGACCTCGCTGTGTGGTCTAATCCCTTCTGGCCCAGTAGTATTGACGGTGTTAACGTACCAAACTATCATACAGGAGTGATTAATATGGCATGTACATTCCAATCCAATTGAATAAAATCCGTATCAAATCTGGCAATTCACTTCAGTTAGGTCTATTTACACTTTTGTCATTTGAGATTGGTTACCACATCATGCCATTTTACTTGTCAAATGTCTTTGGCAAATATTGTATGATTGAAGTCGTATTATATTGTCCTCATAATTTATTACGTTTAATCTGTTCTCAGGGATTCCAACTGACCCATTCCTTGGGAGGTGGTACAGGGTCTGGCATGGGCACACTTCTAATCAGCAAGATCCGAGAAGAGTTCCCAGATCGCATCATGAATACATTTAGTGTGACCCCTTCACCTAAGGTGTCTGATACCGTTGTCGAACCCTACAACGCCACACTGTCCGTCCACCAACTGGTCGAGAACACCGATGAGACATTCTGCATCGACAACGAAGCACTCTACGACATCTGCTTCCGAACCCTGAAGCTCACTACTCCGACCTATGGCGACCTGAATCATCTTGTGTCTGCAACCATGAGTGGCGTCACAACTTGTCTCAGGTTTCCTGGCCAGCTGAACGCAGATCTTCGTAAGCTGGCTGTTAACATGGTGCCGTTTCCCCGTCTTCACTTCTTCATTCCTGGATTTGCTCCTCTGACAAGCCGGGGAAGTCAAAAGTACCGCGCCATGACAGTTCCTGAGCTCACCCAGCAGATGTTCGACGCCAAGAACATGATGGCTGCCTGTGATCCCCGACTTGGTCGTTACCTAACCGTTGCAATTATCTTCCGTGGTCGTATGTCCATGAAGGAGGTCGACGAACAGATGCTCAACATCCAGAACAAGAACAGCAGCTACTTCGTCGAATGGATCCCCAACAATGTCAAGTCTGCTGTCTGCGATATACCCCCGCAAGGTCTGAAGATGTCTGGCACTTTCATTGGCAACAGTACCTCCATCCAGGAGCTCTTCAAGCGTATCTCTGAGCAGTTCACAGCCATGTTCAGGCGAAAGGCCTTCCTTCATTGGTACACTGGTGAGGGTATGGACGAGATGGAGTTCACCGAGGCTGAGAGCAACATGAACGACTTGGTGTCCGAGTACCAGCAGTACCAGGACGCCACCGTCGATGATGAAGGTGATTTCGATGAGGAAGATGCGGAGGAGGAAGAAGACGAAGAAGCCGCTTAGGTCATTCGACACCCTCATCATGTAATCTTCACCCTGGTTTGATATGGAACTAGAAATGTGGGAGCGAAAGGTTATAAGAAACCATATATTTCATTTATTTTCAATTATACCAGTAATGATGAAACCAGTGGCGGATCCAAGATTTGCAGATAGGGGGGGGGGGGGGGGCACTTACTACAACAAATTATAAAAACCCTTTTTTTTTTTTTTTTTCTTTTTTTACAATTAAAAAAAAAAAGCCAGGGGGGGGGGAGGGGCCCATCGGGTCTCCCCCCCCCCCCCCCGTGGATCCGCGCCTGGATGAAACTACGGGAGAGAAGATTTTAAACCTTCCTGAGTCTCGTGGCTTGGGAAGATTGATTTTGGCCAATCCCATATCCATAAGATCTTTCATTTACTAGTGAAATTATCATGTGACAAAACTGTTCTCTATTCGTTCAAATAATGGTGTATTTCTTATATCAAACAGGTTTAAAAGAAAAACTTAAATATGGTTATGATGATTTTCGTTGTACAAAATTCGGAAAGATTTATTGGTCCAATGAGGAAAATTAGACGTAGGGTCATTGAACTGAAGGCAAGATTTTGAAATCGTGAGAAGATCTATGTCCACGACTGTCTGCACAAGGGATGCATTTGCATTTTGAAATCGCACAATATACACCAACACATTATATTGTCTATTTCTTCTATTCCCCATTATCTGCATCTTATCCACCTTTCCTACAAATCAGAGGCATTATAGGGAGTACGTCAACGGACTGTTTATGATTTGCAGTTCGATACCCAGCCAAGGTACTAATGTCCTTTAGCAATGATATATCGATCTCCATGCTAGTCACCACTTACTGAAGGGATATATATTAGGAAGTACTTCCTTATAATGCCTTACAGGGCAGACCAGCTTGCTAAAGCCAGAGGAGATATATACAGTGCGTCCCAGAAAAAACGAAACCGAGAATTATCGATGTTTTATCATAACTTAATCATAATTATAATTGATAAATGACACATAATTTGGAAAGCTTAGATCCTCCTCTTTCATTTGATCATATGAGTTGCATCAAATGAAAGAGGAGGATCCAAGCTTTTCAAATATGTGTCATTTATTAATTATAATTGTGATTAAGTTATGATAAAACATCCATAGTTCTCGGTTTCGTTTTTTCTGGGACGCACTGTATATAGCTATTATCATCATACCATTTTCCTCCGTTAGTCTGTCAATTTGTCTGTCGGCATGTCCCTACTCCTTTCCCCTTTCTTACTCAAGGAACATCGGTTTTGTTAGTTGTTAGTTTCTAAAATTGATTAATGATAATTATATAAAATTAGTGAACCAAAATCTATCAATTACAGGTACTGAACCATTGTATACCATTGCAGAACAGAAAAATAAAATTCTTTGGCTGAAACAATATCAACAACTTTCCCAAAATGAATATACGACTTCTCCGTTTGAAATGCAATAAATATGAATGAATGACACACTCCTTCGTCGTGTGTTTATTGTGTTCCTGTTGTTGTGACGTAATTCTTAGTCAGGGCGGAACATAATGATGAAGAGTACCGGCAAAGTTAATGTTGATGGTAAAAACTTTCTGGGTGATGGTGATATTGATGATGAAGATGATGATGATGATGGTGATGATGATGATGATGATGATGATGAAGTTGATGATGATATGTTGATGATATGTTGATGATGGTGATGATGATGATGATTGTGATCAGGGGCGGCGATTTCGTTTCCTGACCGGGGGAGGGGGGCCGAAATGAGAGGGACGATGGAGCAGCTCAGAGAAATACCATGCCATTACAGTAACATTTGTAAATCACTGGTATCGGATCAGAAATAAACCACGTTTGAATTTTATTAGGGGGGCAACTGCCCCCAGCCCCCCATCATTACGCCAGTGCGAGGGAGCATAGTGAACGAGAAGGGTGAAGGTGACGGAAGTGACTACCCCCTCACAGGTTTTTGAAGTTTTGTGGTATTAAAAATTACATGCCTTAGCAAAACTATAGCATAAGAACAAGCAATCTAATTTTTCACACTTCACTTTTCTACAATACCTACTTGTACACTTTGAAGGATATTATGCGAGGGAGCGAGAAGATTTTTGCATTTCATTTTTCTAAACGCCGCTCTCTCGGGCCCTCCATAGCCTAAAGTTTGTTGCAGTCTTTAGTCAGTATTTGCTATACACTTTCTTTGCACCTTTTCAAATTTTCCAGAGGGGACGATCCCCCCTTAAAGAAAAATGAGGGGGACGTGTCCCCCCGTCCCCCCGGGATCGCCGCCCATGATATTGATGATGGTGATGATGATGATGGTGATGATGATGATGATGATGAAGATTATGGTGATGATGATGATGGTAATGGTGATGATGATGATGATGATTGTGATGATGGTGATGATGGTGATGATGGTGATGATGATGATGATGATGAAGATTATGGTGATGATGATGATGGTAATGGTGATGATGATGATGATGATTATGATGATGATGATGATGATGATGATGATGATTGTGATGATGGTGATGATGGTGATGATGGTGATGATGATGATGGTGATGATGGTGATGATGACTATGATGATGGTGGGGCATCTGAAGATGGTGATGATGATGATGATGATGATGATTGTGATGATGGTGATGATGGTGATGATGAAGATGGTAATGATGAAAGAGGGTTTCGATGATGATCAGACTGATAATGGTGATAAAGAGGAGGAGGAGGAGGCTGAATATCATGATGATATTGATGATGATGATAATAATGATGGTGATGATGGTGATGGTGGTTGTGGCGATGGTGGTGGTGGTGGTGGATATAGAGATGATAAAGGTATGGCGTTGAGAAAGGTGTTGAGGGGAAGATGCATACAAATGGCATAATATGGTTGTAAAAATAATAAATTCCAACGCTCATGCCTGTTACTCAGTACCCAGAGCCATCGTATACACAGAGGTTGACCAACTTGTTTTCTGTTGGTCACAACATATTCTCTAGTATTATGCTTGCCAACAAGGCAGTATTCGCCATACCGAGTTCAACTCGAACCGGTTGGCCAAACTCTCCAAATCAGTGTGACTGTCACCTCCGTTACCTCCGCCACCTCGACTACAAACCGACCAACTGATCTTTAATTAGCTCTTCGTCGTAATGTAATACTTTGTTTGGTCTAGTGTCGGTCTGGGGGCCGTTTCTCGAAACCGTCATAACTACAAGATCAACGACATCTCGCCACTGTCACACAACTTGTCAGCTAAGTGTTTCACGAAGCCATCTTTGCCAAGATGAGCGACAACTTCCGCGACAGTGAGTTGTCACTGCTCCGAACCCGTCATATCTTTTTAATTGCTGTAAAGCGCCATCACAAGTCAGTTTGTTGCTATTCCATGGGCCGCGAAATGTACGATTAGTTTCACTATCATTTTGAGAAAAATATAGACGAGTTCGGTACGTAATTCTCTGGGATGCGAAATGCAAACGTAAAAAAGTGATAATACAAATTTTACAGAAACTTTAAAAAGCTGAATATAAACATTAAATCACAAATCATTAAACTATAACATATAAATAAGAGAGATAAGAATGTTACACACCGTTTTCCATAGTCGATCCATAGTCTTTAGTTAGGATACCGTCAAACCTTTGGGGCCTATGTGCATTATTATTCCCTCTCTAATTACTTATTCCAAATTATATTTTCAATATCAAATCAATTATATAACGAGTATTTATGAGACTCTAGAATAAAAACTGGCTGAGAAAAGGTATTTTGCCTAAAATTCCTCGTCACAATAAACAAAACAGTACGTATTGATAAACTATCACATTACGGTATCCTTCAACTAACTTTTGATTCGACTGTCGAAAAAAAACACTCGGTTTTTCTTTAATTTAAGAATCTTTATTTTAGGAGAATTTATATGTATATATTTCTATTTGAATAATTTTACCTCCAAAACTTGTTTTGGGTTATTCTTAAAAAATAAAATGGATCGTGACAAAGACTATGTTCTTGAGCTGCTAGTATCGCGATATATCGATATCATGTCTGTCATGGCTTTGTGAAACGGTTTATCCACTTCATGACATCTCCGTAGGTCGCCGACAAAGATAATGACTGTCATGGAGTTGGTTTCGAGAAACGGCCCCCTGGCGTCGATCTCGTTGGTGTGACTGAATAATAATAATAATAATAATAATAATAATAATAACGTTTTTTTTACCCAACAGGGTAGCCACTTCAGCTATGAAAATGCTCTTCCAGCGGGCACTGCATAACATAAAGTTATTACTACCCTTCTCCAATCTAATATGCTGAGCGCCTAGCTAGAAGGCAGAAGGTCCCATTGTTATAAGTCTTTGGTATGACTCGGTCGGGGTTCGAACCCACGACCTCCCGTTCATGAGGTGGGCGCTCTAACCACTGAGGCATTCGTATTCCTGGAAGAGATCACTGTCACTAGAAAATCTCGATTACCCCTTTGGACAATTTTCCTTGATAACAAAGATGGAAAACTCATTCACCGTATAATCCAGGCAGTAATCGTATGACTATGCATGGCATGACGTAACGTAGCTGTGTATAACTAGATAATTTAAAATAGATTTCATTTCATTGCCAATATCATTATAATCTTGCTTCTCATTAACTTTCTGGAATGATTGGAATGTTAACTTGTTACATCGACTATCTTTTATCTTTCCTGACATATTTTGATAATTTTATAAAACATGAGGTATTACCTTATTGTCTCCAGGGGCGTACGCAGGGGGAGGGTTTTGGGGGTTCAAACCCCCCCCCCTTTGGTATTTTTATGTGTGTAAACCCCCCTAAAAAACCTAAACCCCCCCCCCCTTTGGATTTTTTTTTTTTTTTTTTTGTTAATAAAAAAAAAAAAAAAAAAAAAAAAATGCCCACGGCTAACCTAAAAAAAGATGACCTTACCCCCCCCCACACGAAGAAAAATGTCAAATTTTCAAATTTCGAGACCCCCCCCCAAAAAAAAAGTGTCCGCTTACCCCCCCCCCCCCCCCCCCCCCCCCCCCACTGAACGACATTTCGGCTGGCTGAGTCGTTGCGATTTTTTTTGGCTCAAAAAAAAAAAAAAAAAATGTACGCTTACCCCCCCCCCCCCCCCCCCCCCCCCCCCCCCCTCACCGCACTGAGCGACTTTTCGGCCGGCGCGATTTAATTTTTCGGGAGCAAAATATTTTGGGCCCGATTTTAACCCCCCCCCCCCCCCCCTTGAAAAAATCCTGCGTACGCCCCTGATTGTGTCTATATGTCCATGTTCATTTAAACACACCTAAAATTTCTATGTGGTCAAGTGTTTGGAGCATCTAGCTTTCAAATCTTCGCTCTTTCGATATCATGTCACAGAGTATATATATGCCACAATTGCCATTCTGCGTTATAAGTGGTGAATGAAACATATGTTGTTCCCAAGAACGTATATTTTCTAACTATTGATCTCCATGTTTTATTATGTACTCAGAGTTTTCAATTTACACATTATTTAAATCCTTTAAACTAAATTCAAGGATTTTGGTTGATATGAACTATTTTAAAACTGCATTAGTCTTATATTAGCAAATTGTCAAATGTATTTTAACAGACCAATCTGTTTATTTGTGCTGACGTATTTTCGATGGCTTAAATGATTAAATTCTCTGTGAGGATCGAGTTGCCTATGCAACTGTATTTAGAGAATGATTAACCGTCATTCTGTTTAGTTTATCTCCATGTAAACGAAGAGTTCTGGCCTCTGACGTAACCTGTATTTGTTTTTTAACGAGACGAAGATACAACCAAGATCACTCCCGCCTAAATATCGTTGATAACGGTTATTTTTCTCAGACGTGTTCGAGAATTCGTGGTGTATAGTACCTTTGTTTCGTTCTGCTTTGTAAAAGTTTTTATACCACCATCATGCGTGAAATTGTACATCTGCAAGCAGGCCAGTGCGGCAACCAAATCGGTGCTAAGGTATGTAACTCTTTGTTCTGTTTATGTTTCGTTTCCTGTTTTCATAATTCTTCTGTCATAACTTTGAAGACATATTCCTTTAAAAAGAGATACAGTGTATTCATAATCATAATCTGCAAATCAAAACTTACTTGACGTGTTGATCTATCTATTAGTTGAATGTTCCAAGTCGATAGCTAGAGGGTACCTCCAATATTATTCTTCCGAGTAAGATGATAACTGGATAAGGTACAAACTATATAATTGAAGAAAAATAATATTCAAATAATTTCTGAGCGCTGCTGCAGTGCTATAGCACAGCTTTGGAAGAAAAAAAAATCAGAGAACAAATAATCTCGATTCTAAGATCGTCATTTTACACAAATATAGAAAAAGAAAAGATTTAGAGAAGAAGGTGCAATATCCATTTATATCAATAATTATCGCTATTCATAAAAAGCATTTAATGTGTTTATAATTTCGGAGGATAGGTGATAAAACCTATAGGAGACGAAGCATTTAAATATAGCTTTCTGCCATATCGGCCGCGGGGCGGTAGTGCTAATGTATGATATCGTATCCATTTTTTCTTCTAATCAAGTACAGATGAATGGAGATCAAAGTATACAGACTCTTATTTTCAAACTTGAAGACGCTTTTTTCAAGAACTAAGGAAGAAATCTGAGGTTTAAGTCTACTAATACATAATATTATGAACTAAACGAAACAGAGGTGGCGTGGTTTGAAATTCTTAGGTTGAACAGTTATGGGGCTTTCACATATACACTCCGGGGCCCGTACGGCGAGTAAAAACAGACATTTTGGGAATTTCCGGCCGGTGTCCGGCCGGCTGCCGTTCAAGTTCCTACGGCGCCGGGACAGTTTTCTAAGCCGTACGGGCCCCGTGGTGCTGAGTTGGCTGCTCCCAATTCTCCCGGCGTTTTTATCTGACCGTTAGCCCGTAGAAAGCCCGTAAAGGGTCCGTGGGGCACCTTACGGGTCACGAATTTTGTCTTCAATTTTCATAAAAAATATTAACGGGCGCCTTGCGGTGCTCAAGGGTTCCGTACGTGTACCCTACGGCGCCCTCACGGGCCCCTCGAAGAGCCCCAGGTGATATGCACAACAACAGGCGTCTGCCGTCCGGGGGCCATTTAAAATGAATATTGCCCATGCGGGTCCCTCACGGCGGCATCTTGAAATGTACAACGCAGTTTTAAATACAGGAGGTGCGGATACCAGAGGACACGTACAGAGTGAGTCGGAAAAAATGTCCCACTTTTTTAAAAGTTGTATTGTTTGAAGTATGAATATTTAATCATGAGTTTTCATGATATGTCATGATAGAGTTATCCTCCCAGTACATTTAGGTACCATTTTCATTTGAATCTCTGCATGCATGACTGAACATCAGACAATCTTTACAAGACTGCCAGATTTCACTTGTGCCAAGTTGCTAGGTGAGGAATAAAATAATGTTTTGAACAAAGACAGCCATTTTTTTTCAATTATCCAATTAGCCAGACAGACAAAAACACATAAACACACGCACACACACACACATACACACGCAAACACACACACACACACACACACACACACAAACACATATATACGCACATGCAGATGCACACGCCCACAAATGAGCATTCCATTCCGGCAATTAAGGCCCACCCAAACTGTTACTTTTTGTCGGGAATTCTTCTTATCGTACGAAAAGTTGAGTGGCCGCTGTCCTCTTGGTGCGTATTGGCGGATGTTGTGCTTGATGATGATGATGATGATGATAATGATGATGATGATGATGATGATGAGGAGGATTAAGATGATGACAATGATGACATGATGGTGGTAGTGAATGTGTTCAAAAAGGGAAAGATTTTTAGGGTTATGCCACTTAAACATTCAGCGATCTTGATAAAAATGAATGCTCAATCAGAAAAGGGGTAATTATGAAACAATTGTCACCGTGTGTACTGTGTGTGTTGTGTGTTGCGTGCGCGTGGTGCGTGTGTGTGTGTGTATGTGGGGGGGGGGGTGTGTGCGTGTGCACGTGTCTGACTGTCTTTGTTCAATGCACTGTTTTATTCCTCATCCAGTAACTTGGCGCAAGTGAGATCTGGCAGTGTCTGATATTCAGTGATGCATGCAGGGATTCAAATGAAAATGGTACCTAAATGTACTGGGAGGATAACTCTATCAAGATATATCATGAAACTCATGATTAAATATTCATACTTCAAACAATATAACTTTTAAAAAGTGGACATTTTTTCTGACTCTCTCTGTAGTTCAGTGCACCGCACGGCACCCGGCCCGGCGCCTTGAGGACCCCGGCCGGGCCCCTTCCGGGAGCCATCTGTACACCTGCTCATCGGACGGAGCCTGTTAGGTTACCGGCCGGCACCCTGCCGGCACCCTGCCGGCACCCTTACGGGCGCCTTGCATTTCACTCGACCAATTTTCTCCGGGCACCTCCCGGGCGCCGCAGAATATGTGACCACACATGCCGTAGAAATGAAAATCGGACGGTTCCCGTACGGTCTCTAAATCCACGGCAAGCCGCCGGGTAGGGAAAATCGTACGGGGCCCGGTTATATGTGACCTAGGCATTACCATGCACAATGTACTGTAGGTAATCATTAACTTAGTGTTGATCTTTAAGATTAAATGTCTGGCTTTTCTTGGTATCCTTTTACCAAGGCGGATCTAGGTATGACACAACCACAACCACCACCACCACCACCACCACCAACACTCATTTTACATGTTTTATCTGTTTATTAAGATGATTAAAATCCTGATACCATTTTATAGATGAAACGGATCGCGGATTCGATCTCACATGTCAACACCGTGTGGTAAAGCCTGTTTAGATAATCAGAACTGTCCAAAATGCCATTATCAATCCTTAATTTTGGTCCTGTCGTTCAAATTTAGAAATCTGAACAGTGTCTCCGCATGACAAACCCAGTTTCACCAATGCACTCTTTTTTAGGGAGGAGGTGGGGGGGGGGGTGAAGAAGATAACGTTGTCATTTTTGGCAAAGTCTGATCTTTGAAGGCTACATACATTCAATTGTTTCTCGATTCACTGTCTAATGGACACATAATATCGGCAGAAAATACGAAAAAGGGAACAAATAGTTCATAGTAAAGCTTTCATCGGTCATATATTCTTCTCTTCCATCGTCTCATTTCCATCTACCTGTTCGATAAATACCTCTATATTTTACCATTTGTGAAGATTATTCATCTAATCGAATTTCCATGATTTTGCTCTTTCGACTTTAGTTCTGGGAGGTGATTTCTGATGAACACGGAATCGACCCCACCGGTACCTACCATGGCGACTCTGATCTCCAGCTGGAGCGTATCAACGTCTACTTCAATGAGGCCACCGGCGGCAAATACGTTCCACGAGCCGTGCTCGTCGATCTCGAGCCAGGCACCATGGACTCGGTCCGATCAGGGTCCCTTTGGGCAGATCTTTAGACCAGACAACTTTGTCTTTGGTCAGAGCGGAGCAGGGAACAACTGGGCAAAGGACATTACACAGAGGGTGCTGAACTGGTGGACTCTGTCCTAGATGTCGCTCGCAAAGAGGCCGAGAGCTGTGATTGCCTTCAGGTAGGTCTACGTTAAAAATGTTATCAACAAACATAAATAGTAGTCGTATCTTTTAAAAGTTGATATTGACCAAAATCAAGTAAAGCAGCAGAGTCATAGCAGAAGGAATTATCTCTTTGTTTTTTCTGCTTCACAGGGATTTCAACTAACCCATTCTCTTGGTGGAGGCACCGGTTCCGGCATGGGAACCCTTCTGATCAGCAAGATCCGTGAGGAATACCCAGGACCGCATCATGAACACATTCAGTGTGGTACCATCTCCTAAGGTGTCAGATACAGTTGTTGAACCCTACAACGCTACCCTGTCCGTCCATCAGCTGGTTGAAAATACAGAT